>CM062288.1:293636400-294128736 GCA_031216915.1 Pictodentalium vernedei
CTGCTAATCTTACTTGCCGTCTTCACCTCTGTCTTCTCAAAGCAATCACTACTCGTTGTCATGACAAAAAAACCTAAAACAATACAATACAGCGACACTCCACTTCAAATACAAATGCACTAGATCTTAATTCGTTTCTTAACCATAATTCAACCCGAATCACCACCCTAAAACGACTTCACCAACACGTTCTGAAACATCTTTTTTTTCAGTAAAAAGACTAAATTAAATTAAAGATACTTATATACTGTTCTCGCAGAAAAGTCGACACACATCACAACTGGCAACGAAGCTCCAAGAAAATTTAGAGAGATATCGAATTGATGTAATAATGAAACCCTTCTGGAACTCCACAAAACTCCACAAGCAACCGATAAGCCAACACAAACTATTTTGATAAGGAAAGGCTCAGGGGAAAGGTACAATAATCATCTCAAACTTTGACCACTTTATTCTGAAGAGCCGCGGCCTATAACTACTTCAGAACTCTTACGTAGAGCAAGCAGCACAGAGGCAGCGGAAGCTCCATAAAAGTGGAGGGACACAACTTTTCAAGGCTACCACAGATCGGCCCAGCGAGAGAAAAGCTGTAATCGTAGATATCATTAAATGTACAGTGACATTCTGTAATCTCTCGTTTAGATGAGCATGCCGTGGTGTGGTCACTGCCCTGTCCATTTCTTCTACTTCAACCATCTTCCAACCCGAAGGCTAGCCTTCGGGTGCTAGCCTTCGGGTTGGGAGGTGGGTGAAGTAGAAGAAACGGGCCGAGGCGACCGGAAGTGGGATTCTTTTGCCAAATGTTGCTTAGATTTGCAAATAATATATTACAGGAATGCATGTGTATTGACACTTCTGCGTGCGCCCATTTTAAATCATTGTGTAACCGCGCAACATGTCTGTGTAAAAAAGTGGAGGGGCACGTGCCCCCTGTGCCCCCTGGTTCCGCCGCCTCTGGAGCGGCAGAGCTTTGCCCGACTGCAAACGACTAAAACAGTGATATTTTCCTCACAAGTGTTCCAAAAAATAATCCCGTGTTGACACTACTATCTTACTTTGTGTAGCAGCAAGATGGCCAAATGTTCCACAGAAGTGTTCCAAAATATAATCCGTGTTGATACTTACCTCGTGTAGGATGTGATTACTAAAGCAGCAGATGGCCGAAAGATATTTTTCGCAAAAGTGTTCCCAAAAATAATCCGTGTTGACACTTACCTTGTGCAGGTGTGATTACTGAAGCAGCAGAGTAAGGATGTTGCCTTGTGTTTCCACCATATATACTACCATTGCATAACATCATTTCTGAGAAAACTCTACAGGCTTTCAAAGAATTAATGTTACGTGGAAGGATTTTCAATGGTAAAAAAAAAAACAAGACAACTTTCTGAGATTTATATTCTAGTTTCCCTTAGTTATGAATATAATAGTGTATTCTATCAGTACATTGGTATATTGTAAGCTAACTAGTGCGTTATAGCAAGAATGTTGTCTCGTCTTTCTATCAGAGATAATACCGCAACGTAACATCATTTCTTAGCAAAAACTATGGGTTTTCAAAGAATTTATGTTACTGGTGGTATTTTCAATGATAAAAAACAAACAGTTTTTTCAGAAAGAGTTTAGTACCGGTGTGACAGGAATGATAGTCCGTAGGAACGTTAGTCCCTCTGGACTATTATTCCGCGGAATTATAGTCCTAGGTCTACCATTCCTAGGAATAGTAGTCCGGCGGACTACTATTCCTAGAAATGGTAGACCTAGGACTATAATTCCGCGGAATAATAGTCCAGAGGGACTAATTTTCCTACGGACTATCATTCCTGTCACACCGGTACTCTAGTTTCATGTCATTATCGATACAATAGCGTGTCCTATCAATGCAGTAGTATATTAGGGTTAAAAACTTTTACTTACGTCATCCAATGTTATTCATTGGTATACAGTTTGTCTATCCCAAGCTTAATAGTTGGATAGTTGTATTCCCAACAGCTATATGTTACATCTATTGAACTATCCAACAAGAACAAGATTTTAACTTAAGTAGGATAAATATAGAAAATACACATAGTAACTTGGTGTTCCAAATGTTCACCACGAGTGGTGAACATTTGGTACACCAAGCAACTTTGGGTATTTATTTATACCATGACCGTCAGATTAATAAGAGTTTAAACTGGTTTAAATGTTAAATGAATAAATATTCACACGTGCGAATCTGTTTGTTTACCTGAGCACCGGTGGACGGTGCTTCCGCTGGCAATTTTATCGCCGAAACGAAATAGAAAACGAAACCGCAAATTACGGGGCCTTTTTTATATAACATAATAGAATACTATTTCGAGTTATGGATGTTTTATTACCACGAGACAACATGTGTTTGCTCATTTTTGGTACCTTATGAGGTAAACTTATTTAAAAACGTAATATATAATTTGGGGCGACCAGTGATAAAGTTAGACAAGTTTACATTCAAGGTAAGGTCACCAGAGGTCAACTTGGATGCAGTTCTACTGTAGGCGTAAACTTTAACTAATGAAATCCCATTGCTGGCCTGTTCACTACGGTTGGTGTATAAAGCTAAAATTTATGTCATAGGCTTTTCAGATACAGTAGAGTAGGTAATCATGGTATAAATAACTCGTTGATGTTGGATAGGCGAGAGAATGTATCCCGTCTAGGGCCTAAGTTATTATCCTCAATATTGAGTATTAGAGCAAGAATGTTGCAGGGGTGGCGACAGGTTTTCTTCCAACGTGTGGGTTATGATTCTCGACTGGGGGAGGGGCTCGGCTCGCCCCAGTGTGAATTTTTTTGTTTCAATTGAGAAAAAATCGCATTTTCTGTGACCATAGAAGCTTTGAGGAAGTCAAAACGAAACAAAAACCAAAACCAAACAAGAGAATTGTAACTTGAGCTATGTACTTTTTGTTTTGGAGAAAATGAGTACAGAAAACTGCAAAATTCTCGGAAAATCACAATATTTCAAACTGTACTATTTTTTCAAGTGGCCAAAGCAAAGTTATGTTGAGTTAAGCCATGGAGAAAAACTTACAACAGATTTGTTCAGCGAGCATCTCTAAGCTTAGCAAAGCACACTGTTTGGAATTAATCCTTTCCAAATTGATAGGAAGTAGGAACCAGAGACGTCATTTCTCTCTCTCTCTCTTTCTTTCTCCCCTCTCTTTCTCTTTCTCTCTTTCTCTCTTTCTCTCTCAGGCGCACACACATTTACTAGAAGTATACCAAAAATCCGATGTAAATTATTATCCTTTGGGTTCTTCTCAGCAGTCGTGACATAATTTGTCAAAGAATTTAAAATGATTTAACCGATCTGAAAATCGGCACCAAAATAGTCAGTGGCAATATTGGCCCAATAGACCAAGAATGCCAACAGTTTCTCAAATTTGTTGCCACTATCAGCCAATATACAGCCAGAAAATGTTAGGAAAAAGAGGTTTCTTGTTTCTATGTTTCCGACGATTGATGTTCCCATGATGTCAAAGATCACTACTCAGTCGTGGACAAAATATGACAGTCACCTATTCGCGAAAGTCACTTTCGCAAATAGGTGACTGTCATATTTTATCCACGACAGACTAGCTCTATGACCAGAAGCATCTGACAGTGTATGTGATGTATGGTTTGCTAATTTTAAATTTTACAGCGAAAAAGGTGTGTTTTGAATTTCCCTTCATCATATTCAATTGGAGGCCAGAATGCATTTAGAAGCCACCTCAGAGCACCTGAAAATCAAAAATCTCCCCCAGGCCCCCCACGCAAACGCACGTCCCATCGGCACGTGCGGCAGTCGCCTTCGGCGACTGATGCTAGGACTCACTCAGATCACATCAGTACCCCCCCCCCCCCCCGTATTTTAATTCCACGATCCGCCCATGAAAGTAGGCCAAAATTGTCATTTTTAAATGATACTCTTTTTATAGCATTCATTGTCCTGGAGAGTTAACTGTGAGCCTAAAACGTGAACAGCAACGTTTATCTTCATGTGCAAAAGATTTCCCGGCAAACAGTTAGTTACTTTAATTGCCATTTTACAGGAAATCAATTTGTTTGGGTTTAGATTTATTGACAGAACAAAATGAGTATAGAATGCTGCAAAATTCATGAAAATTAAAGGTTTGTTTCTAGATAATACTGTCAAAACATGTGTTTGATAATGTGTGACACCAAAACTTATCACAGAAAATTTGTTTCCCAATAATACATAATACAGATATGCAAAGAAAATAGACTATACCAATCCTACCCAGGGAAACTTAGTACAGAAAAATACGAAATTAATCAGTAAATGAATTTTGTCTGACGGTACTCATATCTGTATGGCCAAAACTGGCATAGGATAAAGCGGGACGCCAAAACATATAACGCAAAATGTGTTCCACGTTGATTTTTGAATGCAGTTTTGGAAAGCACAGTGAACTCTTTCATTTTTGTTGTTGGCCAAATGAGTGTAGAAATTTGCAAAATTCACTAAAAATCAATTTGTTCTGGACAGTTCTATTCTTCAAGTGGCCAAAGCACATGTTGGGTTAAGCCCCAGAGCACGACTTACAATAGCAGATTTGTTCATTAAGCATATCTGCATATAGCAAAGCAAAATGTTTGAAATTAACTCTTTCCAAAATGATAGAAAAAAGCAACCAGGTTGGCTAATTTTGTCATTTTCAAACGGTACTCTTATTCTCGCCCTCATTGTACTCGAGGGTTAAATCTGAGATTAAACAGTAACTTTCTTCTGTAATCATTGTCGCATCTATACATACCAAGATAAATGTAGCAACAACCTTGCAATTCGAGAAATTTTCCCTCGAAGTTGGTTAATTTTGAAGAAAAAATGCTATATTCATGTCATACTCATATTTAATTGGCCAAAACTGGTATTGGATAAAGCGGAACACCAAAACATACTACACAAAATTTGTTCCCCATTGTTTTTCAGATAGTACTCTCAAATAGCTTTGGTTATGTAAAGGGTTACACGAGGCACAGTGGTATTCAAATGATTTGTGTAAGTGATAAAATGAATGTTATAATTTACTGCAGAATGAATACAGGTCAGCTATAAATGATAGTATAAATAAATAAGACATCTTAGTTTCCAGAAACCTGTCATTAATCACAGCTTGAGTTTCTGATAAGAGACATGGAGGAATCTTAGATCTTGGTATTTGATTGAACATGTACAATTTGGGGGTACTCCAATTCAAGGCCCGACAACTGGGTGGGGGATAAAACTTTGAATAAAACATATAACAGCAAAATTGTTCTTGGATGAATGTCCTGTCTTCTCGTGGAAAACGTTTTGAGAAAATATGGCTCAAGTGCTGATAAATCGCATGTGAAAGTTGGCGAAAATAACAATTATTCCGACGGTACCCTTATAGGAAGTCTCAAATTGCCAAGGGTTAAACTTTTAATAATAACATATAAAACAAAAGTTGTCATACTTTGACTACTGCATGCAGCCATCGAAGACATTCAACGCTCAATCAGTTAGAAATAGAGTAAAATGTCCCTTGAAC
Source organism: Pictodentalium vernedei (assembly GCA_031216915.1). NCBI lineage: Eukaryota > Metazoa > Mollusca > Scaphopoda > Dentaliida > Dentaliidae > Pictodentalium > Pictodentalium vernedei. The sequence continues at coordinate 293,641,941 of CM062288.1, forward strand.
TTACGAAATTCTGAAAAATGGGAGTTTTTTTGGACGGTACCTACTTTTATGCAATCATAATGGGCATAGGATTAAACTTTACAACCAAACTTACAACAGCAAATATGCTCGGTAGTCAATTGTGAATACGGACCTGCAAAGTGTATGAAATTAACCCTTTCCAAAATGATAGAAAAATGCAACCAAAGATGGTTAATTTTGGCATTTTCAAACAGTACTCTTATTCTCACCCTCATTGTGCCTGAGGGTTAAATCCGGGATTAAAAAGTAAACAGTAACTTTCTTCAGCAGTCATTGTTGCATCTATCCATATCAAAAAACTTGTTACAACAACCTTGCAGTTAGAGAAATTGGCCCTTGAAATTGGTCAATTTTGAAGAAAAAATGCTATATTCGTGTCATTTTTGGCCAATAGGGGTTAATTTGAACGTAACACCAATTCGAGGAAAACAAAGTGAGCTTTCTGAGGGTTTTACATACAGGTACTGGTATTTTCAACGGTAAAATTAAAGCAACACTAAATCTTCCCAGAGATTCAAGATGAGCAAGCATTTAAAAATTATGAGCCATTGAGTATTTTACCAGTTTTTTGTAAACTATTAGAAAACCCCATGTGCAACAAAATCATGAAATACCTCGAAACTTCGCATATCTTATATCACCATCAATACTGATTTTAGGAAAAAGCATTCTATCATACATTTAGTAATGCAACTACTGAAAACTTTTTGTTCTGAAAATAACAAGGAAAGTGAAAACAACACACAAGCAGCATTTCCTGGTCTCCCCAAGGCATTCGATATAATAAACCACAACACATTGATAACTAAAATGGAAAAATATGGATTCAGATGTATTAGTAATACTTAGTTTCTTTAGAATAGATCGCAATATGTTCAATGTGGCGAACACAGGGCTCAGTTCATGGCCCAGCCTTATTCCTATTATATACAAACGACATCAGTCCTTCTATAAATCTTAATCTCTTGTCATTTGCGGATGACACAACTGCTCATGACTCAGTCTCCAATGCCAATCCCATAGGTACCCATTTTAATCACGAACTCAATAATCTACATGAGTGGTGCTGAGCTCATCATGTCGCCCTCAGGCTAAACGCCAACAAAACAAAATACATTATCATTAATCCAAAGCACAAAGCTAATAGTTGCATTCACCATGACATTTTCCTGAATAGTAAAAAGTAAAAAAATTAAAAAGGGTGGGTTCAAATGAACTTGAAGAAGATAAATCTCTGAACTTTTTCGGTATTCACATTGATGAACACTTATCTTATCAAACTCATATATCGAAAATCTGTTCTAAGATTGGATGGGCAAATTATACTTTGAATAGAGCAAAAAACAACTACTGCCACAATATGTCATGAAGACGATCTATTACTCTTTGATCCACTGGGGAAATTCAAGAGGAATCAATAAATTACTAAAATTACATAAACGTTCACTTCGAACATTAAACAACAAAAAGTATAATTCCTATACAGACCCATTATTCATAAAAGATAAAATATGGAAGGTCACCTATTTATACAAACTACATGCATGTCTTTATGTTTCATTGGAAAAAACTTCCAGAATCTTTCGAACAATATTTTACTTCCCCAATCTCAATCACACATGAGTACAAGGCAATCGGGACTGATACGTATCAACCAAACCCGAACAAAGGCATTAGATAGGCTACCCTCATGTGCCTTTCCGAAAATCTGGAACGACTGAATTGCGAAACATAGGAAACAGAAAAGAATTTAAAGAGAAATTGAGAACAAAACTTTTGTCCTCATATCAAGAAAGCTATCAGTGTGACAACCTATACTGTCCTGGCTGTTACACTCCCCAGTAGGGGTCGCCACATCGTTAACCTAAATGTCTCAAACTGTCGACACATCGAGGACTTATTATGTATATAGAATAAACGTATTGTGTTTGCAAGTAAAAAAAATATTCTACAAATAGGATTAAGAATGAAACTGACGAGCCTCTGGCGAGTAGAATAAAGTTTTTACTTGAAAACACTATACGTTTATTTTGTTTATCCCATAAATCATTTACAAGGCAGTCGCGGCGAAATCGTGTTGTTATTCGCTACAAAACACTGCGAGAAGTGAGGAGCACATTGGTCCAATTCGATCGACAAGAAAAACTGCCAAAAATAAACAAGGCGTAGTGATACATTTCTGTCTAAAAATAATTCCGTTACAAACTTGAGCTAAAGTTGCAAAAATACTTTATTAAATGAACAATGTTTATCTTTCTTATTTTCGTTGTTTATTGGTTTTTTTTTCGACCTTCGATTCATCTTGAGTTTTATAAACAAAGCAGACGACACGTGCATTTGTTTATTTACACTTTCCTCACTCAACACTCATCATATCCCAGCCTTTCAGAATCGAACTTGTATGCTTTTCAACGCTTGGTTTCGATTGATTTACTTTGTGTTTTCTTTGTTAATTGTTGTTCGTTTTATTGTTAGACAGAGATGAAATGTGCCATATATTCTACAACTAGACACTTCAGCGACAGACAACGTTTGATAAACGTCAGTTCATTATGTCTCCCACAAACGTAAAACAGATCATGACAACACGAATGCGGTAGAGGTCAGAGGTCAACAAATCCGTTTCTACTATAGGAATAAATTCTTTCAGTGTTAAACCTACTGGGAAAATGTATCACACTACCAGTAGCTGCTACTAGGTGAATAAAGCAAAAATCTATCCAAGACTTTTATTGTTCGAATAAACATCCATTTATGGGATAAAATGTTGTGTTCATTATGTTTTTCTTGACTGACGAGCAGTACTTGAACCGTGCCATATTTGTTGTTTTTTTTTTAAATCTAACTTCCGCCCAGTTTGGTAACCATAATAATATAATCAGATTAGCACGGAGGAGCGCCGGAGCCTCACCGACCACCCCGACCAATGTCGGGGCAAAACATTTGCCAATCATGATATTTTTGTGATCGACCTTCAGCCGAACGTCATTCATATCAAATAACTAGGCGAAAGTGATTTTTTAATTTTGTTCTGGCGGATATCCGAAAATAGTGCGCAGCGCGCATAGATCGTCTTGTTTCTTTAATATTGGGCACACAATGGCGGCTATTAATGACCAATTGACGTAAGATGAGGAGATTTTGGGGCTACTTCTTTAGAATTCCAACCATTTCCGAAGCGGTTGGAATACTAAACAGGTAGCCCCAAAATGGGTCTGAGAGACGTCATTTTTCAAACATTTTCTGGGGGCAGGGCCGGATTTACGAATGGGCAGACTGGGCGGACGCCCAGGGCCCCCACATTTGTGAGGGCACCCACATTAATGTTCGTCTTTCGAGGAACATAATATGACAAAATTCCAATTTGGCAGGGAATTTTGTCATATTATGTTCCTCGAAAGACGAACTGCATGCACTGTCATTTTTTTTCTCCCCCACATAATCGATGGCAACAATTCGAAAAAACAGGGATCTGGGTGTTATGGTCGGGCCAATGTTAGGGCCGATCCAGCGCCCCTGATACCCACTATCACATTCACCATTAGCCACCTTTTTGAACCTGCAAACTCGTCCATCTAAAGAAATAGATTAATGAGGGTGCGTCATCAAATCAGTGTTACAAATCTACTATATTCTCACAAACTATACCGTTAAATAAAATATCTATCTAAAATATCTATATATTCAATATGTTGCGTGTAGTACTTGACAAGTCTCTCTGTACCACGTTGATATCAACCTGCTAATCATACAAGCTAACTCAGTTGTTTGGGTTGTGTTGTTTCGGTGGTACACATGTTCCGCTTTCATCTACTTTCTTATGTTGTAAGTGCTGCTCATTTTTTTCACACCTCAATAAAATGCTGAAAAATGGTCGTCTTCTTCCACGAGATATGAAGTCATGGCCAAGTCCTACTCATCCCTCCCAGCGAATTGCACCTGGACCGTCCCCACTAAGCGACCTATTCCGTCCCTCGATATTTGACCTAAACCGCCCAGGCACGTGATCCAAAACGGCCTCTAGTAAACTTCGCTATCTTATGAACGGTTTGGGGTTTGTAGTTTTCCCGCAATTTTTTGTGGTCCCTGTAGCAGTATGGATATTTAATTTTAAAAAAGTTGAAAAATTACTTACTTGTGAATTTAATCCGAGAACTTAAATGTGTCGAGTTTAATCCGATTTAATTCAGTTTGGGATGCTGTCACGTTTGCGCTTATTGAGTTATTGTCCTTGATATAGACTTTGTGCATCTGGTGATAAGTTGGAAATTTACTCCATTGTGTCTTGTTTAGTTTAAACAATATTATAATATTAGAAAGTTTCTTTTCAGGTTCTATCGGTCGATAGTACCCGAGTTTGTGTGATTTCTGAAAGAAAACCTGAAGCAGCGACCGATAGAACATGAAAAGAAATGTTCTAATTATTTTATTATGCCGAACAAAAAAAATAACTTTCATTGTTGAGCATTAACTGCAACATGCCATCAATCTTGTAATACCAATGTAGTCGAATCCAAAAACATGACGTCATTTCGAACGAATGTCGTCTCTTTAGGAGTTTCCAGATCACCAAGATTCGAAAATGACTTGTCATAAGTGCCGTCGCTTTGAGAGTTTCTATATCACCAAATGCCAGTGTTTACAACTGCATCATGGTGTTCATGTTATAATTCATTATTAATACTTGTGTGATAAGTGGTATAAATTAATGGAATATAAATTCATGTTTCTTGGACGACGACAGTAGTTAGAATTAAGCGGAGTGAAACACTTTATTTTGAACTTGAGGCGAGGGCTCAGTGAGGTGGCGGAGACTAAACTTGTGGAAATATAATTGATTGAAGTCATAACTCATATTCAGGATTCACAGAAGTGGTGAACAACACGTGAGTTTTTAATATTTCTGATTCTTTTGAATTCATTGTTTGCAGTTAAAATTGAAAACACACCCACTGAAGATGACATATTTGTTGGTAAGTTTGTGTCTATCGGTGACGCAAAAAGTTAAAGGGACACGGCGCCAGCGTTTGGTGTTGACAAATTCCAATCAGAGCGTGCGTAGTCGACGCTGATCAACGGAAGTGGAGCTTACATTTTCTTTGTTCTCTTGTCTCCAGGGAAGAACGTTCCGATAGTACCCGTGTTTTGCCCCAAAACTCCAGTACTATGACTTTTAGAAGGTATCAAATTAACCAATCACGGCTGATGTTACAAACGTGAGTCATAATTTATTTCAGTCCAGTGTGAATAAATATATACAAATAACAATATTACCCCATCACCATTGAAGAAAAATAATTTCCAGGCATTTTGACACTGTCATCTGCTCAAAGCGAAAATATTTTACTCGACTCTTTTCCGCTATAAAAATTAAATGATATTCTAAACCACTACTCACCCGACAACCTAGTAACTCCGAAGTTCTCTTAAGCTCCCAAACTCTTTGTTAACAAAGTTAGCAACGCTTTACTTTTTTAAATTTCCATTTTCTTAACCTTCTTTTGTTACTTATCTGTATATCAGTTACTGTTATCGTCTCACTACACAACAATATTTTTCACATATCAATTGCCAGCTTGAATACAATCTTGCTTCCGAACAAATTTTTTTTATCTACATCAATAGGCTACACAGTAGTTTATTATGTGTTCTCTTGAATCATATCGTGCTCGGATAGGCACTTACAACTTCAACGTTTATTGTAGTAGTTTACAGTATTGTTTGCCGAAAAAGAGATCCACTTGTGTCTTAATGTACCTGCTTCTGCGCCTCAGTGGGGTTGGGCTGCATGAAAGCTTTACTGTAGTCATTGCCTTGTTCCTTGGCCACTTCAGTGAGTTCGTTACCTCTCACTTAGTATATCCTCTGGATGAAATTTCATATCCATACAGGGATGTGGACGTGTCGAAGGTTGCGCTCTCCGATCTCAGCTTTCCTTGTCATTGCATTGTTCCATTTTGGCCGTAAGTTTATTACTGTCCAGTGACATCGAAACTAACCCTGGTCCAAATTCCTCTAACTCGGATCACAACCAGAATACTTTAAAAATTGTCCATCTTAACATCCAGAGTCTAAAACCCAAATTAGATATCATTCAGTGTGAATTTGCTTCGTTTGACATTGTGGCTTTGTCTGAGACATGACTGGATAGAAACGATCCCACATCCGATGTCCTTCTCTACGGGTTCCGTTCCAAGAACCATTGAGATGTAATCGTTCGACACGGGGTGGCGGTGTCGCCATTTACACTAAAGACGGCATTTCCTTTCTACCAAAACCGAGCCTACATTCCTTGATTAGGGAGAGCCTATGAGCAAAAGTATTTACAAAACGGACAAGATCTTTACTGTTAGGGGTATTCTATCGGCCACCCAACAGTCCCCTAGATACATGGGAAACCATATCAGCATCCATCGAAAAAGCTAGAGATACGACAATTGCCGTCTTAATTGTCACAGGCGATTTTAATGACAACCAAGTAGTTCCCTCAAGGAGCGGCTTTGCAGAGATATTACATTATTTTAATTTAAGACAAGTCGTGCGTGAGCCAACTTGTTTTACCGAGTCGTCGGCTTCATTATTGGATCTTTTTGCGCTTAGTGACACAATCAACATGAAAACTTGTGAGGTCTTCGAACCGATTATCCCAGACATGTTCCGCTACCATTGTCCAATTTCACTCGAAGTTGAATTTTTAAAACCACCGCCTCTATCATTTAAGAGGAGAGTATGGCTCTACCCCGAGGGTAATTATGAAGCGCTGAATGAGGCTTTCTCTAACGTCGATGGGAACTCTCTCTTTGATAATCCATCTCTGGATACTATAGTTTCTAAATTTACCGACAAACTACTCGATACTGCATCAATCCACATACCCAACAAATTTATTACCACGCGTAAAGACCAACCGAAATGGATGCATAATGAAATAAGATTACTGATTAGACAGAGAAAACGTTTGTATCGCATTGCTAAACGGACCGATATTCCACATGCCTGAGGAAAAATGTAATGTGAAACGGGACGAAGTTGTATCGGCTATTAGGAAGGCCAAAGCGTTATACTTGTCCAATGTCCAGTCCACTCTACGAAGTAGCGAAACACCACCATCAAGGTGGTGGAAGACCCTGAAAACATTCATCGGCAGTAGTAACGCAGTAGGAATTCCTACTCTCATCCACTCAAACAAAATATATTCCTCACGTGTTGAGAAAGCTGAAGTGTTCAATGAATAGTTCAGTTCTATCTCAACATGTGGTGACCTGAATGATTCCCTGCCAGACGCAACACCCCATATTTCTGAAAGTATTGATTGTATTGCTCTACATTGTAGCGAAGTATATTCTGCAATGAAGTCGATAAAAGTGTCTAAGGCGTCTGGTCCAGATTTAATAAACCCGCGGCTCCTCAAAGAATGTAAATCCTCTTTATCGAGCCACTCTCGATCTTATTTAATATACTAATGAATAACTCGTACTTTCCGTCACTGTGGAAAAAAGGAAACGTCTCCTCAATCTTGAAAAACAACCTTCCAATTCTGTTAGTAATTATCGCCCAATATCTCTGATCAGCTGCGTCGGAAAAATATTTGGAAAATGTGTATTCAAACGTTTGTGGGAGTTCCTAATTGACAATAACGTTCTCAACCAATTTCAGTCAGGCTTTACACCCGGTGAATCAACTTTCCTTCAACTGACTAACATATATGATGAATTCCGTCGCGCCCTTGATGAAGGCAAAGAAGTTAGGGTTATCTTCTATAATGTCAGTAAGGCCTTTGATAAAGTATGACATGCTGATCTCATCTACAAGCTGGAGAGTATAGGCGTTTCGGGTGAACTTCCGCTGTTCTTAAAATCATATCTTGCAGATAGGTTGCAACGAGCCGTGATATCGCCTGAGACGTCTTCACGGAGAACCGGCAATGCCGGTGTTCCACAAGGATCGATCCTCAGGCCCTTGTTGTTCCGCATATACATTAACGACATAAGCAAAGATCTACTGAGCAGTATACGCCTCTTTGCAGACGATACGTCCTTATATCTAATTACAGAGAACCATGAACAAGCCTCGACCTTAATAAATCATGATCTGGCTACAATCGAACATTGGGCTAAAACATGGTTGGTGGAGTTCAATCCAAACAAAACAGAGTATGTTAATATCACGTAAAAGCAGCTCCATCCATCCACCCTTATTCTTAAGCGGTTCTCAGATATCCGAGGTCTCTAACAATAAACACTTAGGAGTCATACTAAATAGCACTTGTACATGGAACGACCATATCGACCATATTTGCTCTAAAGCCTGGTGTCGCTTAGATTTTCTGACTGGAGGAGGCACAAATTTAATTTTGATCGTCGTGTCCTAGAAAAAATATATTTTGCCTTTATTGGGCCTCTTCTTGAATACGCAGATACTGTTTGGTTAACTATTCTGAAACCAAAGTGGCGGAACTGGAGAAAATACAGACTGCAGCTACAAGGATCGTGACGGGAGCAACCATTAGTGCTAGTAAGTCCTTACATTATTTAGAAACGAGATGGCACCCATTGCAAGAAGACGTCACAAACATGAGTTAATCCAGTTTTTAAAAATGTATAATCGTATGGTACCTCCACATATCTCCAGTAAAGTTCCCCCACTTGCTTCTTCAACCAATCCATCAGTCTCCGATCAAGTCAAAACCACCGTGTTCCTTTTTGTTGGACTGAATTGTACAAGTCTTCCTTCATCCCCAGCGTTACTGACCAATGGAATAACCTGCCCCTGTCTGTCCGCGAGAACTCGTCATTGATTCAATTTAAGACTTTCCTAAACGGTGGTAATCAACGACCTCCAAGGTTCAAAAGTGAGGCGAAATCTCGCACAGCTCAAATATATCATTGCAGGTTACGACTGGAGTGTAGTAACCTCAATTCACACTTATATGATTATCATTTTATCACCAAACCAAACCCCTTATGTCAGTGTGACGAACAAGAGACTCCTGGTCACTTTCTCTTGCATTGTCCAATTTTCACAGACGCTAGCAATTATACAATTAACCTACTCCCTTTTGGAGCAGACACATCTACACTTCTTTTCGGTTCAGAATTCTTGAATAACGAAGATTACTGTCTCATCATTGAAGTGGTACACGACTTTATATTACCAAGTAAGCAATTCCAATGACTAATTTCTAATATAGTAGTAACCCATTTAATATAACTTAATATTATTATAATGTTATTACCAAATTAGCTCAACATAACGAATATACCCTTCCACTCCATTCAACTTTCCTTGCAGCTCAACGCCACCTGGTCTGTATCCATAGACTGTATTCATAATATTCTACTAAACGAACTGAATGACATTACCTATACCTACTTAGGCCTTTTTCGTGTGTATTTAATGCATCATGTATTTAAGCTGACCGAAATTTGTTTTGTTTTTTGTTTGTTTTTTGTTGTCTTTTTTCAAATCGTTCTTATCTTGTTCACCTTGTAGCCTAAATATTCTTACATGTCGTTTCCCGGAGGTCCCCGCCTCTGCCTCCCGAGATGGCCAACACCGGTCAGTCATATTAAAAAAACCGCTCTCATTCAAATCTTATTATCTTTCCAACATTGGACTCGGAAATATGGCTCGTGTCCCTCCGCTGGAGGGAGCTCGTTCCAGTGGGAGGTCAAGAACTGTGTTTTGGAGCTGAAATTAAGAATGTCTTATTATTCAAGAAGTCTTCTGTTCAACTACTGTATTCTATCCGCGTTGGACACTGAGTTAACCTGGTGGACGTGAGGCGGAAGCCTCCGGGAGACGATGTGTGAGCTCTACTACTGACTTGTACCAGACGTTTGTGTAATGCATACAGATACTGTTTAAATTAAATACTAAAACCACTCATACCTGCCATTGTAATTGGTAACTCTTTGTAATCTTGTTCTTGGTGGAGACGGTCTTGTATTAGCTTATAGCTTCCTGCCGAATCCACATTAATATATGTAACAAATTTTTCATGTTATTTTGTACTCTTGAAATAAATAATGTCTAAATAACAAGAGACATACATATGTCGCAAAATACATAGAGATTATTACCATTATGTGGATGTACAAAATATGTATCCGAGTCTCGCTCCGGGTTCCAAGGGCAGATCACGACGAGTCGAAGTCGACTCGTCGTGATCTGCCCTTAGAACCCGGAGCGAGACTCGAATACATATTATGTACATCCACATAACGGTAATAATCATTTTATCTTACAATATATTGGGGATAAGTCAAGAATGTAGACGAATATATAACTAACTATTTATTCGAACGGATAACAAAAAGAAAAAAAAATGGAACTCACGCGAAAGGAACGTGCTTGTTTCCGACCCCCTGATACAAACATCTGTATCAGGGGGTCGGATACACGGCAGTAGCGGAGTTAATACAGACAAAATACATGTTGATTGTAAGATAAAAAACCTGATATTGGATTCAACAGCAAGCGTTATGCAGATGTACGCGGTCTCCATTCAAAATATTACAGACTGAGGTGAGAGTTACAAAGCAAATATCAGTTTAGTAGATTTATTTATTTATTGGGGTTTAACGACTCTTTCGACAGCCAGGGTAACCTCGTGTCGGACAGTTTTGTGGCTGGAGGAAGCCGGGGTACACCATCGAGCCGTGACGAGCAACTGTCAGGCGAACTATTTATTCGAACGGATGAACAAAAAGAAAAGTTCGTTTCCGGGTGTTGGGGGGAGAGAATATGCGTTTTATAGGGGGCATTTGGAGGACAGGGTTAACTGATAGAATGGTAGATACATTTTCTTTGTTAGTATTGATACATAGGGGTTTGTCTTGTTACAATTTATTGGAGGGTGCCTATATGCACCCTCCAAAAAATTGTGACAAGACAAATCCATCTGAACAAAACAAATTAACTCCCGAGAGAATATGAAACAGATCCGCAGAATATGAAGCTTTTTACTTGCGGCATCAGCACCTTTCATTAGAGCCCCGATAAGGGCTTCTAGTACTCAACCAGTTAAAGGCCTTCTCAGGGGCGCAGTAGGTAGAGATGCAGGCTGCAAGCCGAGAGGTCCTCGGTTCGAATCCCACCTGCGGCAACCGCGTTGTGTCCTTGGGCAAGACACTTAACCCCAATTGCCCACGTGGGGGCACTGTGGCGTTGTGTACTAAGGCGTACTGCACGATGATGGTGCACTTGTCTTCAACCAAAGTTACCCTGCATGTGTGGAGTTAGTACGTTGGGGAGTCTTGACAGTTCCTCGCCGTTGCTTGGTTGTTCCCTCCGGGTACCCCACCCGTAAAACTGTCCGACACGAGGTGACCCTGCCTGTTGAAATAATAAATAAATAAGGCCTTCTCACCTGAGAACCACGACAAATCAGCGACCGGCCAAAGTGTTGTTATCTGCAGTCATTTTGCACTGCAAGTGACTCTCTGTTGCACTCCAGAGACGATGTGATCTCCCACTACACTTTATGCATTTATACACTTTTCTTGACCACCCAGCTTCAGTGAGGTCAGAACCTTTTAGAAGAAATTATATACTCATGGACTTTTCCAAATATTTCTTTTTTTTATTTCGGGGTTGTAATTAACGCTTTTATTTAGTACAATATCTACATTAATGAAATGAGCCAGTGCGGGAAGGGTCGCAGTTTGTTTACATGTGCGATATATAACAAACAGAATACAAAAGATCCAATGCTTATTCTAAAAGTAGGCTACCAACAGTGTCGTAGTCACAAGGGGTTTCTAAATGTTTCGTAGAAAAACCATTTCGTAGACAAGACGTTTCGTAGACAAGTTATTTCGTAGAAAGACCATTTCGTAGACAGGATGGGAACATTTCGCAGAAAAAACAATGGGTGTTTCGTAGAATATATTTATTCCATTATTGTTCGATGAGGCAAAAATTGTATCACTACAAGTGAAACTTGTTTCAAAAAAACAAACTCAAGCGCTGTCAGCCCAAAGTGTATTACTGAGCACAAAGTAAATTGTTTGAGTGCTTGGAAATGTTTTTGTCTGGTGAATTGTCGTCCCTCGACATATTACGTAACTATTGTGAAAAATTTGGTCCTTAATCCTGAATCTTTATTGTAAATACAAACTCTATAATCAGTGCTGTAAATTGTGAAGTATACGCAGTATAAACTGTTACAATTTAAAAAAAAAATCATAAGTTTTAAAAAAAAAAAATTAAAATTGTTTTTCTGCATGTCACCAGCGGGGCTCCGTACCGATATTTTCCTGGAACAAGAAAAGAAAAATATACTACGTAAAAGCTTGATACTATTTTTTGCAACTACTCTTTGGAAAACATCTAAAGGTGTTTTGAATAAATAGTTGCAAAATAACGAGAAGGAGAAAATTCTAACATACGGCCCATACCAACCACTTAACTGTAGAAACACTTGTATTAGAACTGTACGCCCAGGGACGTGGCTAGAAGTGTCCGATTGGAGGAGGGGATGTAGGGTAGTGAATTTCCAACTGGGGGAGGGACCGGGAGGGAGAATCTCCCGATCCCTCCCTCAAACACCCTCCCGGTCCCTCCCTCTAGTTGGAAATTCACTACAGAGAAAAAAATTGAAAATGAAGCCACGAAAGGGAACATAAAATTGATTCTAATAACTGAAATGACAACACAGAATGTCCAACAAAGATCCTGAAACAATCCAAAATCCCGAGGCCGACAAACACAAACCTCGAGGCCGAAAAGCACTAGGCCGAAAAGCGTCAGACCGAAAAACGCGGGATCGAAAATCACGAGGCAGAGTAACAATGATCCCCTACCAACCATTTAACTGTATATTACGGAAGCAGTGGAGGGACATTTTGTGTTATTACGAATAATAAATAAGTAATAACAATAAGTAATAAAAATTGCAGCCTGCCCATAGTTGGAAGGGTGATCGGGCACTTATTCCTTATTTGTTATAAGTAATAACAAATAAGTATTATCAAGTAAATAATAACAAATAAGTAATAATAAGTAAGTAATAACAAATAAGAAATAACAAATAAGTAATAACAAATAACAAATAAGTAATAACAAATAAGTAATAACAAATAACAAATAACAAATAAGTAATAACAAATAAGAAATAACAAATAAGTAATAACAAATAAGTAATAACAAATAACAAATAAGTAATAACAAATAAGTAATAACAAATAAGTAATAACAAATAAGTAATAACAAATAACAAATAAGTAATAACAAATAAGTAATAACAAATAACAAATAAGTAATAACAAATAAGTTATAACAAATAACAAATAAGTAATAACAAATAAGTAATAACAAATAACAAATAAGTAATAACAAATAACAAATAAGTAATAACAAATAAGTTATAACAAATAACAAATAAGTAATAACAAATAAGTAATAACAAATAACAAATAAGTAATAACAAATAAGTAATAACAAATAAGTAATAACAAATAAGTAATAACAAATAACAAATAAGTAATAACAAATAAGTAATAACAAATAAGTAATAACAAATAAGTAATAACAAATAACAAATAAGTAATAACAAATAAGTAATAACAAATAAGTAATAACAAATAAGTAATAACAAATAAGTAATAACAAATAACAAATAAGTAATAACAAATAAGTAATAACAAATAAGTAATAACAAATAACAAATAAGTAATAACAAATAAGTAATAACAAATAAGTAATAACAAATAAGTAATAACAAATAACAAATAAGTAATAACAAATAAGTAATAACAAATAAGTAATAACAAATAAGTAATAACAAATAACAAATAAGTAATAACAAATAAGTAATAACAAATAAGTAATAACAAATAACAAATAAGTAATAACAAATAAGTAATAACAAATAACAAATAAGTAATAACAAATAAGTAATAACAAATAAGTAATAACAAATAAGTAATAACAAATAAGTAATAACAAATAAGTAATAACAAATAACAACTAAGTAATAACAAATAAGTAATAACAAATAAGTAATAACAAATAAGTAATAACAAATAAGTAATAAGTAATAACAAATAAGTAATAACAAATAAGTAATAACAAATAAGTAATAACAAATAAGTAATAACAAATAAGTAATAACAAATAACAAATAAGTAATAACAAATAAGTAATAACAAATAAGTAATAACAAATAAGTAATAACAAATAACAAATAAGTAATAACAAATAAGTAATAACAAATAAGTAATAACAAATAAGTAATAACAAATAAGTAATAACAAATAACAAATAAGTAATAACAAATAAGTAATAACAAATAAGTAATAACAAATAACAAATAAGTAATAACAAATAAGTAATAACAAATAAGTAATAACAAATAAGTAATAACAAATAACAAATAAGTAATAACAAATAAGTAATAACAAATAAGTAATAACAAATAACAAATAAGTAATAACAAATAAGTTATAACAAATAACAAATAAGTAATAACAAATAAGTAATAACAAATAACAAATAAGTAATAACAAATAAGTAATAACAAATAAGTAATAACAAATAAGTAATAACAAATAACAAATAAGTAATAACAAATAAGTAATAACAAATAACAAATAAGTAATAACAAATAAGTTATAACAAATAACAAATAAGTAATAACAAATAAGTAATAACAAATAACAAATAAGTAATAACAAATAACAAATAAGTAATAACAAATAAGTAATAACAAATAAGTAATAACAAGGAAGTAATAACAAATAAGTAATAAAAATTGCGGCCTGCCCATAGTAGGGAGGGTGATCGGGCACTTATTCCTTATTTGTAATTACAAATAACAAATAACAAATAAGTAATAACAAATAAGTAATAATAAGTAAGTAATAACAAATAAGAAATAACAAATAAGTAATAACAAATAAGTAATAACAAATAAGTAATAACAAATAAGTAATAACAAATAACAATTAAGTAATAACAAATAAGTAATAACAAATAAGTAATAACAAATAACAAGTTAGTAATAACAAATAAGAGATAACAAATAAGTAATAACAAATAACACATAAGTAATAAAAAATAAGTAATAACAAATAACAAATAAGTAATAACAAATAACAAATAAGTAATAATATTACTTATTTGTTATTTGTTATTACTTATTTGTTATTACTTACTTGTTATTACTTATTTGTTATTACTTATTTGTAATAACACAATGGACAGCAAGAAGAACAAGAAAGATAACAGAAGGGAATCGCTAACTGGAAACACCAAGGTTAGTCAGGGTAGTCAAATCTCCTTTCACTGCAAAGGGGAGGGGGGAGCTACGGTACTCAATAGGCCTCAGGGGGTGGGGGCCCAAGCCAAATTCCAAAAGGGGAATATGATTGATTTAGAAAAAGAAAGGGCCGAGTTTAAAAGGCAACTGTCCGAGGCCGAAGCGAGGCATGCCGAAGAATTAAAAACACGGAAGGGATTATCCTAAATTAAAACGGAGGAGGTGCAAAAGGTGATATCAAAATTAAGGGATGGAAAAGCGGGAGGAGTGGATGAAATTCCTAACGAGTTTATCAAAAAAGGGGGAGAGGAACTCGTGGAAAGCCTAACTGCCCTATTCAATCTAGCCATAGAAAATCAAGAGGTCCCAAAGGAGTGGAGAGAAAGTAAAGTGACATTTATTCACAAAAAGGGGGAAAAAGACGTTTTGGATAACTATTGAGGGATCTCTGTCAGTAGCAACATTGGAAAGGTTTTTTGTAAAGTCCTGTATGGGAGACTAGAGGAGGTGATTGAGGAGAAGGGTTTTTTGGGAGAAATCCAGAATGGCTTCAGGAAAGGAAGGAGAGTTACTGACCATCTTTTCACACTATCCCAAATGATAGAATCCGCGAAAGCAAAAAAGAAACAGATGTTTATGGCCTTTTTGGATATCAAAAAGACATACGATAGAGTATGGAGGGAAGGTATGTGGCGTAAGCTGGAGGTTATGGACTTAGGAGGCGAGTTTGTTGGAATTATGAAAGCATTATATAAAGATGTACAGAGTGAACTTAGCCTGGGAAACATTACAACGAAACGTGTGCCTATGGAGATAGGCCTAAAACAGGGGTGTATCCTTTCGCCAATCCTGTTTGCATTGTACATCAAAGGTTTAAGAGATGAACTCCTGCGTAGCGAGGAGGGGGTAGCAGTTGGGGATTTGAAGATCCCAGAGCTATTTTTTGCAGACGATATGGTTCTAGTGTCAGAAAGCGAAGAGGGGCTAACGAAAATGCTGGGAATTGTTGGGAAATATGGGAGCAAATGGAGACTCGAACTTAATGAAAGCAAGAGCAAAGTTATACCTGTGGGCCGCAAAGTGGACCCCACTCGAAGGTGGAGAGTGGGTGAGTTCTGCATTCCGGAAGGGAGCAGCAAACTTCTCAGTGTGGGAGAGACAGGTGATTACGAGTATTTGGGGGTAAATATAAACATTACAGGAAGAGGCATCTACCGGAACCACACAAATAAATTGATTCTGAAGGGGAAGCGAATCCTTAACCAAATGAAACTTATAGGGAGAAACAGTTTCAATAAGGTTTTCGTGGGGAAAACCATTTGGGAAATGGTGGGGGCTGCCAAGTATAACATACGGTGCGGAAGTGGTACCCCTAAATCAGACGGCCGTAAAGAGCTTGGAAATCCTGCAGAACGATGCAGGCCGATGGATAACGGGATCGAGTAATGCCGCAGCGCTAGAAGCAATCAGGGGTGAGCTTGGGTGGATGAGGATCAAGGACAGGATAGACCTGTTGAAGCTCGGTTATCTTAATTATTTGGTAAATCTCCCCGACAGCCGATGGTGTAAAGTAATGTTCCTGAGAATTTTCAACTCAAATATCAAAACGGGGTGGATGGTCCAAGTGAGGGAGCTAGTAGAGAACTACTCATTGGAGATCTTGGGCCTGGACGTTGGGGCAAACCAGGGTAAAAAAAAATCGTCAGAGAAAGGGTCATGGAGGATTGTAACCGTAATTGGCGAGAGGGGGTCAAATCAGAGAGGTCTTTGGGTGGCCTGCGTGATAAAGAAAAGCCAGGTTTTGAAGAGTACCTTGATGGCACCTTTGGGGGTCGCTGTTGTTCAAGCTGAGGTCGCGATCCCTGGAGCTGAGGGGGAAAATTGGGAAAGACGGTGAAAGGGAGTACCAGATGTGTAACTTGGACATGGTGGAGACCCTGGAACACTTTCTTCTAGAATGCCCAAAGTATCAGTCTAAAAGAATGAAATTCACTGGGAGTATAATGGGGAAGTGGGATGGGAGAATGAAGGACATGTGGTTAGGGGGAGACTCAAAGGAGAGGGTTAATACGCTAATCGGAGAGATTGGGAAGAATGGGACAAGGGATATCATCAAGCAGTTCGTTCCCGAGTGTTGGGAGGAGAGGAGAAGCGTGGGAATAGGGAGGCAGTTGGGAGTACAGGGGTAACCATGGCCTTCTCGTCTGAGAACCGCGACAAATCAGCGGCTGGCCAAAGTGTTATTATTATATTACCTGGATTTAAAAAAAAGAGCAAGAAGCAGTGCGCGAGGAAAAAACGTTGTAGAGAGGGCTGCTGCTGCCAAAGAAAGGGTAAAAAAGGATAAGAGAATGAAGTATTGTGCGCAGTATATGACCAGGGGCCAGTCAGATAATGGTAGCCCGCAAGCAGATTCGACTCCTACCTCAAGCTTGACTTCAGGATCTGTAGAGGCCTCTCCGCCAACCCCAGGCTCTCCTCCAACGGAGGTCCTGCTCCCACTCAACAATCACCAGATATGGCACACACCGATAATACGAAGAGTACTGTCAGCGAAAGTAATCAAACTGACAGCCAAACACAAGACCCCTTAGACACAGTGGATACGGGTCCCACCCTATCCCAGATGTTGGGAAGCCAACACATACCAGTCAAAAGGAAGCTGGACAATGAGCCGGAGCTGGAGGAGTTGACGAACGAGGTGGTTTGCGCAGACGGTCATCAGGAGATACCAAAAAATCAGAACACCCTATTTTGTCAACTCCATTAGCTCTAGTTCCACCTTAAATAGACCGAATAATATAAGTAACAAGGATCATCCAACCATCAGTGAAACTACCAGCCAGACCACCAGGCGGGAAAGGCCTAGCCCCCCCGCCCCCCCCCCCCCCCAACCTCTCACGAGCTATTCCGCGGCAGTAAATAAACCGGCATCTGCCCCTAATGGAACAACTAAGAACCACCAATCCAAAAACAAGCAACATCCACGTCCCTCAAGGGCCCACCAGAAGGAATTTATTATAGTCATTACCAGGGTACACCCGGACACGCCCAAGGGAACTATTAACTCAAGTCTCCCAGGGTGCGAGTGGGAAAGATTCACTTCCAAGACCACAGGCAAACGCACCTGGAAGCTTAAAGTTAAATGCCCAAGTCCGGAAGAAATATTAAACATCATGGCACAGGGAGTGGTTATCAACGTTAGGCGCCACTACGCGAAAGAATACCGTTCTACCCCCCTCCCCCCTCCCATCCAGTGCCACGAAGGCCAGAAATTTGGCCATATAGTCAGTAGCTGCAGAGGGCAGATGATGTGCATGAAGTGCGGAGATAACCACATCTTCAGCGCATACAAGCCCGCTGCCCTAAAACGCCCCAACTATCCGGGGGAACATACCAGTAACTATAAAGGATGCTCCCATTACAAAAAAAGTTAAAACAAGTGCTGAGCTAAAAAGGGTCGACCTCACCAAACCAGTAAATGCCTCCTCGCCCTACCCTCTCTGCTCCCTCATCGCAGGTTTTAAAAAAACACCTGAATGCCGACCTGGCGAACATCTGCCAGGATGTCAGCAAGTCGGCATCCAGATTATTCAAAACCCGGATATCCCACACTTTAATCAAAGCTGCTATCAATCAAAACACCAATTTATCCGACCAAGCTATCATCGTATAAATACCCCCAACTAATTAAAGCCCTATCATGGAAAAGCTCCAATTTGCAGTACGGAACGCCCATTGTGCGTACAATAAAAAACTACAAATCAGTAATTACTTTAAAAACAAGGACGTTCTGGGAGTCTGTGAAACCTGGTTACGTAACCAAAGAAGCTTTTCATTTAGCGGACTTAATGTTATTAGACGGGACCGCCCTCACACCGGCCACAGAGGAGTAGCCCTTCTAATAAAAAGTGAAAAAAACACAAGCAAATTAAAGCATCATCACATCATTATATCCATTCTTGACTTCAGAGTGTGAAAAACCAGCAGCTAATTATGGAAAACTTGGAAATACCAAGACATCTCAGGAAAGCCTTGACATCTCTGGACATTTCTTGTCTTATCAACTGGATTATCCAGATGGTAGGCAGGAATGTCCAGCTGACACTGGAATTCGAGACAAAGAAGATCACGCCGCCTTCTTCGGGTAGAGGTAGTACCCTTGTGAAGAGGAAAACTCTCTCACACTGGTCCTCACCCGAAGAAGTCTGGAGACCCTGGAAAGAGCGAGAAGAGAAAGAAGAGTCCATCCACCAGACGGAGGGATGTCCGACGCCTGGAGGCTTTCTTGGAGACGAAGAAAAAGAGTGAGGTAAGGAAAGAGCCAGAGACGGCCGCCATTTCCCTTCCCACTCCACAGACAAACCCAATCAATTGCCGGCTTCCCAGTGGGTATCAACGAATGAGGACAGTCCTGTGGAGACTGAGGAGGAATGGAAGCTGCCCTCTCGCCGCTTTCCGACCCCCACTCACCTCTCTCTTCGATACCCGGAAGTCAGGCCCTGGATCCAGCAGCTACCGAATCACCACAACCAAAGCTAGAAACACTTGGGGACTTTATCGATGGATAGATAGCATGGTCATAAAAAAATTTGGTGAACTGAAGCTGAACTTTGAGGGGGACAGTCGATGACTTTTTAGAATTAAACAAAACCAGAGAAAAGGGATACGATGAACAAACCAAAAAAACACTTCAGAGCAATGACTCACAGCCGACTAGAGGCTTCAAGATCCGCCACCCTCTCTTTCGCGAATGGTATAGAGAAAAGGTTGAGAAGGAAACAACAGCGAAGGAAACAGCAGCCAACTCACCTCAGCCTCCTCCCACAAAAAAGCACAAGAAGAAACACAACCGACACTAAAAGCCACAACTCCTCCTCCTTTGCCACGCCAGACAGGACATTATCACACAGCTAAAGAGGATCGAAAGGGGCTTGTCCCTATACCGTCGCTGCGCGCCTTCGGCGCGCTAAAACCATTTGATTTCTTCTTCAAGCCAATTAAAGGCCTCATTGATTGATGTGATTTTCATTTTTTCATCAAGATTATGGCAACACTGGAATTACCAGCGAGACTGAAGAGAACAAGAGTAGCTCTGGGCGGCTCTTGCCCTATTACCTGGACTATCCAGGAGATAGGAAAGAGAGTCCACCTGACTCTGGAGTTCCAAGTAGAAGAAGAGATCAAAACACCACCCTCCTCGGGGAGGGGTAGTACCTTTGATGAGAGGATCCCCTCTCACACTGGTCCTCACCCGAGGAGGCCCTGCAAAGAAGAAAAGGAAAAGAGTCCATCAACCAAGCGAAGGGATTCCCGCCACATGGAAGTTTTTCGGGAGAAGAAGAGAGAGAAAGGTGAGGAAAGGAAAGAGCAAGAAGCAGCCACCACTTCCGCTCCTACTCCCACAGACACGCCCATCTTGTCTCCAGCTTCACAGCTGGATACGATAGATGTGGAAAGTCCAGCGGAGACTGAGATGGAAATGGAAGCTGTCATCTCGACACTTCTTGAACCCCACTCGCCCCTCCCTTCAATACCAGAAAGCCAGGTACAGGCCACCGAATCCACCCGACCTACACTAGATTCTGTAAAAGAGGTACCAAAACAGGAAGAAATAAGGCAACTTCAACAAGAATCATGGGCAATGGTACAAAAACTGAGGGAAAAGTACAAAATAGAACCAATACCAAACAGCGGGACCTCTCCACCAACAACACCAACTACTGCCACAACTGTTCTATCGCCATCTCAGCCACCTCCTCAAAAGAAGAAGAGGAAGAAACACAAACGTCGCAAAGATTTTCTTTTCTTTCCTATTCCTCCTTTAACACGACCAGACATGAAGCAAACAAGCAAGCAAAAGTAATACTATGATACAGTAAAAGAGGGTCGAAAGGGGCTTGCCCCACACCGTCCCTGCGCGCCAAAACCATTTTGTTTCGTTTCGAAGCCGATTAAAACTAACCACCTCGATGCTGAGGTGGTGGCAGTGGAAGTAACAGCCGATAATAAAAAAAAATAGCAATCATTTGTTACTACACCCCCCCCCCCCCCCACCCCTCCTTACAAAACAGCCAGCTTCGAGGTGTTTGAAATTTTCTCACGTAAATACAAATACTGTATCTACATGGGAGACTTCAACGCCAAACACCAGTATTTCGAATGAAAATCCACCAACCGCAACGGAAATGTCCTGTTCGATGTTACCGAGAACCTTAACTTACAATTCATTATCGAAGACTCCTCCGAAACCTGCATCAGCTCAAACCCACTTCACCGTTCCGACACACTCGATCTAATAGTCACAAGGGACTCCTTAACTGGTAGAGTGCTAAATTATTTTTGGTTATCCAAATTTGTTCACGTCTCTTTGTCTTGTTACAATTTATGGGAGAGTGCCACTTGGAACTCTCCCATAAATTGTAACAAGGCAAACCCTCACAGACTAAATCATTTTAATTCCAAGCTAATATGAAGCATACTCTCATAATATGAAGGCATCAAGTTGCGGCACCTGCACTTCAGAATAAAGCCCAAATATGGGCTTCCAGCACTCTACCAGTTAAATAAAACCGTCATCGACCACAAGGTGGGAGTTGACGTCCTGGCAGCGATCACCTACCGGTTCATGCCACAATTAGCTACGGTTGCGGACCAGTCCGCTATCTCCCCACCCCCCAAAATCTCCAGGAATCTGACCAAATTCAACTGGGACCTATATCGCGACATTCTCGACGCTAAACTAACCTCAAACAAACCATCAAACGCGAGCGACATTGAGAACCAATGCGCCACCCCAGCAAAGTAATCACCTCTACTCTAAATGAAATCTGCCCCAAAGAGGAAGTTCGCCCCTGGAGACGAACCATCTCAGAAAACACACTCTCCCTAATAAAAACAAAGCCAAAAGCCATCCGTAAAGTCAAATCAGAAAAGGACCCCACTAAGCGAGTGGAACCGAAGGTCTACGATCGCAAAGCGCTTACGGTCGAACAACAAAACAATTGGGAACGGGCCACATCGAACCTAAACGAAACACAAGACGCTAAAAAAATTCTTGGACACCTTCATGGTGCTCACAGGCCAAAGAAGTGACCCCAGATCACCCAACCCCCTCGAAAAAGCGGATGGTACTCCCGCCTCCAGCGACAAAGAAAAAGCCGATGCGTTTGCGGAACTGCTAAGCAAAACGCACCGACCTCATATAGGGCCAGACTACGACGACTCAGTCATGAATGCGATCGACAACTATGTAAACTCCAACCCCCAAGAATTCCGTAATGCCTACTTCGATTCCGAAGAAGGTGACGACCACGAACTAATTGCCTCCATCACAGCCGACGAAATCATTAATATAATCAAGAAATGTAAAAGTTCTTCCTCCCCTGGGGAGGACGAAGTCAGTTATAAAATCCTGAAACAAAGCCCTAATTCTTATATATCTAGGCTAGAAACCCTTTTCAAAGCATGCCCCACCCATGGCCGGTTTCAAAGTGTTGGAAAACGGCCACAGGAGTCATGATACCCAAACCAGAGAAAGATCTCACCAAACCAGCCAATTACCGCCCAAACAGCCTTTTTAGCTGCATCGGCAAGATATTCGAAAGAATTCTTGCCGATCGGCTAAGAAGTCACCTCGAAGATGCTAACTTCCTTAATGATTGGCAACGGGCCTATAGACACCACAGGGAAGGCATGGAACACATCTATCGCCTAGAAGAACTCATGAAAAACGCAACTGATAACAATAATCTAGGTGCTGCAATTCTACTTGATGTAGAAAAAGCATTTGACTCAGTCTGGCGCAACGCAAACTCTTAAAACTCGACCTCCCCATAAAACTAAATAGACTAGCCTGCACGCCCCAGGGGACCGTACTCAACCTCCTCCTATTTCTAATCTATGTAAATGACCACAACATCACCCCAGAACGTGTCCAAATATCACAATTCGCGGACGACAAAGGCCTATGCCCCCCCCCCCTTCAAAGCGCACCAGTCGACCTGGAACACTGGTGCGACAAATGGAGAATATACTAAACGTAAATAAGACCCAAAGAAAAACCTTCACCCGCAGGACCAAAAACCGCGATTTCGATCTCAAACTAAAAGGCAAAATCCTGCCAAAGTGCACCAAAGCCAAATTCCTGGGAATCACCCCCCGACTCACCCTTACTAAACATACCAATAACATCGGCTCTGGATCAACCAAACGAATAAACTTAATAAAAATGCTAAGGGACACACGAAGTTGTCCTAAAGCCTACGTACGACCGGTAATTAAATACGGGGCCCTTGTCGGTCTGAAACTTGTAAAAACAACATTGCCAAACTCCAAAGAATTCAGAACCAAGCATTAAGAATAGCCCTCCAAGCCCCATACGACAGCTCCATCAAACTGCTCCACAAAAGGGCCAAAATCCCAAGCATCAAAGACCGCCTAGCCACGCTTGCCGCCAAAAACCGCGACAGCTTCAAGGACAGCAAACTAATAACAGAACTAAGGGAGATCTACGCCAGTAAACAAAGACCCCCCCCCCCCCCAAATGACCCCTAACGATCAACTCGAACCCCGGAGGACCGAACACGAAAGAAACACCCCCCGGGTGTGGTATTTTGAGTAAGCCGTTCTTCTCCCTCTCAAAATAACCCAAAACAACTAAAACGGCAAATTCAAATAGGAGTCCTAGCAGAGGGTAAAACAGGAAAGAAACACCCCCCGGGTGTGGTATTGTGTGTAAGCCTTTCTTCTCCCTCTCAAAATAACTGAAACGGCAAATTCAAATAGGAGTCTTAGCGGAGGGTAAAACAGGAAAGAAACACCCTTGGGTGTGGTATTGTGTGTAAGCCTTTCTTCTCACTCTCAAAATAACCCAAAATAACTGAAACGGCAAATTCAAATAGGAGTCTTAGCGGAGGGTAAAACAGGAAAGAAACACCCTTGGGTGTGGTATTGTGTGTAAGCCTTTCTTCTCCCTCTCAAAATAACCCAAAATAACTGAAACGGCAAATTCAAATAGGAGTCTTAGCGGAGGGTAAAACAGGAAACACCCTCGTGTGTGGTAATTTGTGAAAGCTTGATTCTCCTCTGCACCGACCCCACTCAATGTAACTAATAAACCAAAACGGTAAAATTCAAAATAGGAATCGCAGCGGAGAAACAAACAGGAAACACCCCCCCCCCCCCCCCCCGGGTGGGCTATTTGTGAAAGCTTGTTCTCCCCTGCACCGACCCCACCCAAAGTAACTAAAATTGCAAATGTAGACACGAATCCTAGAGGAGGAATAAACAGGAAAGAAACACCCCCGGGTGTGGTATTTTGTGAAAACCTGTTCTCCTCCCGCTACTCTAAAGCAAATCAAAATAACTTCATCTTCTGCCTCGGAAGCACAGTCCGTGGCGCCGCACTGGAAAGAGCTCTCTCCAGTGAGAGGCCAGGGGCTGTGTCTCTGGAGCAGAGGCGAACTCGAGACATACAGTAGAGATGGGCGGTATTGGAATTTTGAGTTCGGTATCGGTATTTTTGTGTGGGCATACCGCGGTATCGGTTCGGTATTCGGTATGTGACTTCAGATTCACTGATAGTACCAAAGGGGAATCCATGTCAGAAAAAATACAGAATAAGTTGTTCTTGTATCATTCTATCACAGTGCTACACATGCCATTGTTGATGGGCTCAACATTGTCAATCTTTTGTCAACACAGATCATATCTACAGTAATTTGGTGACTTGTTCTAAATACGCCTTAACTTTTCAAGCTCACTTTAGGCGTCTGTAATCATAGAATGTGTGTCCTGAAGATGTCATATTTAGGTGGGCCTGATGACAGTAGTACAATTATCTGGTCAGTGATTGCTAGCCAAGTCTTGGCTGCCTGTTAAGGCAGCCAAGACTTGGCTAGAAATCACTGCTTAGCAACTGGACATGTACAGGTCGTAGACTATTGATAATTTAGTACAACTGCCCTGGTACTTAAGGCTTAACAAAACTGAAAAATAAAATCAGTCACTTCTTTCATGAAAATGAACACTTCAACTGCTATCAGTCCTCATCAAGGCCTTATAAATAGCGAATGCACAGGGAAAACTGAAAATACCGTTGGTTTCGGTATTCAAAGATTGGGTCGGTTCGGTTTTTCGGTGTCCCCATGACATCGGTATCGGTTCGGTTTTTCGGTATATTGCCCATCTCTAACATACAGGAATCACATCTGTTCCTCATAGAAAAAAGGGTTCGACTAACAAGCCCCCCCCCCCCCCCCCCACCCAAGAAGCGAAGCCTGGGGAGGGAGGGGGAGAACTCGACTAACCAAGCCTACAGCTTTATATTTTCAGCCACAGCGTCAGACAACCAGCACACGGACCCTACACCTTCCACCACTCCAGCTCACAAGAACTTTCACCAGCAGACTCATAACACCGGAAATGCTCGAGGCAGACTATGCTTGCCAATGATAGCTCCACCAAATTTCTAAGCAGCAGACTTTACTTGCCTGAACACACCTCAAGACAAGAACAGACGCGAAAGAGACTGGAGGGGGGGGGGGTACCCACTAATCATTTCTTGAGCTCTTTACTTTCAGCAATCACCGACACAGCAGACCATCACCAAAGTAGACAAACAGAACCAGACGACCGACCACCCAACAGCAACACCTATTACCAACAACACTGAAACCAGCCATTAACCACCAACACACTACCCAGTGGCAGCCTACACTTGCCTGAAACATACAAGAGAAGTACAGACGCCAGAAAAAGGGGGGGGGGGGGCGGGGCACTGATAATTTCATACCTCTCTACTTTCAGCCATAGCAGATACACAGAACAGACCACCACAAACAAACCAGAGCAGATACAACGGAAGAATGATGCCCCGACCACCCCACGCACAGACCGATCACGAAGCAACATCACTGAGAACAGCCAAACAACCAACAACAGAAGGGCTTGAGGCAGACTATACTTGCCAGTGATAGCTCCAACACTTATCTAGCGGCAGACTATACTTGCCTAAAAAACACACGACAAAGACATCTCCAGAAAGACAGCCAACTTTCCATTTTTCTCCTCTCCTCTATCTTTTGCTACTTTAACTCTAAGTTTTTTTTTAAACTATCTTTCCGCCTCTACCTTTTTCCCCAATAACGGATATGGATCTCAGTAACCGCTATGGGTACTCAATAACCGTTATGGCTTCAGCACATCCTTCCAGCACTCCATCCCCAGAGGTGGGCATCCACCTCCAAGGAGGCAAGCGTTGGTCCTGCATCCCGCTTTCTTGGCCATTTTTTGTAAAGCGCTTCCTTAGCGCACCTCAGGACCCGGCCCAATAAGAAATAGCAGGCCTGTTATCTGAACCAGGAATGTTCAGGATGGTGGTACCTTGTTAAGGTCCGTTTTCTTGGGGGTTTCAATGTCCGTCAAGAACCGTACACGCCAGCAACAGAGCCCAAGGCAGACTATACTTGCCAATGAAGGCCTAATCTACAACATAAGTGGCAGTCTACACCTGCCTGAAGAACAACAATATGGACTATCAACTTTTCTACCTGGTGGTCCGTGATTAGCAGATTAGTTTAAGTCGTCAAGTTTCTATAGATGTAGCAGTTAAGGATACAGGTATATTTGGTCACATGCTGTTCGAAATAAAACTAAAGGGTAGGACGGCTGCGCAAGAATTCTTATTATTGTCAATAACAACACAAAATTCTACAGCCAATCCTTTATACACATTGAACCCCTCCCAGAACTTGCACAAAATGTCAATGGTTGTAGTTCAGTGATTTGGGATGTATTCATGTAGAACACCAACACACAACCTGAATTTCCATAGTCTTTCTAGAGGCTGTTACAAAAAACATCATATTTTCCATAACTTTCCAGGACCTGGAAAATGAAATTTCACTTTTCTATAACATTCCAGGTGTTTCCATAGCCTGTATGAACCCTGTGATACCCCTCATCCCACTTCCATTACCCCTTGGCCTCCACCCCCTTACAACGGTTTTCCAAATATCATGCTTGCATCCCCCCTCCCCCCCCCCCCCAAAAAAAAAAGTGAAAAGGATAATGTTCATTGTTTATGAAAGGATTATGAAATAAGATAAGAATGATGATAATTGAGAATATGTTAACCCTTTACCTAACGCAGATTTCAAAATTTATTATTTTAAATATCATTTTAAACAATTTTTCAAGAAATTAAAAAAAACTGATATCATTGAACCCCTTTTTGGATCAAGCCCGACGAGCTCGTTCCAAAGAGGCATCACATGATATGATTTTGTTGATATTTTTCGAAAAATAATATTTTTCCAGCTGCTGAATTTGCATATTAAGTGGGCAGATGCAGGCGATTTGTTGGGTAAAGGGTTAAGTTCTGTACCCTACATGCTATGTTTTCAACAAGAAAAATAATATATGGTGTAACCTTATTCAAGAAATGAGGCCTGGGTAGAGTCCCCCCCCCCCCCCCCCCCCCCCCCCCCCCCCCCCCCCCACAGTTCACGTATGCCAACAAAAGTTACCAAGAAACAGTAAAATCATCCCAAAAAAAACCCCTACCTGCAGAGTGTGGTAAAAGAATTAGGTTTGAGGCCTGGGCCCCCGTTCGGCTCTCAAGGTTGATCGGTCAGAACCAAAATGGGAAATTCATCCGGACATTCATTCAGAAAAAACATCTGGACCTCACAACTCCAAGTCACTTAACCAAGTTGCAACAAAATTACCTAATAAATACGGCCAAAAGGCTGTGTCGAAGGTTTTAATGACCTGTGAGGCCCTCACCATTTGCCAGTATGACCAATTTAGACAAAACACAAACTTTGAAAGCAGAAAACACTTGACTGATGAAGTGCAACATACTCTGATAATGTGATTGTTCCATAACCTCTATAAATTAATCAACCCCCAATGAAAAGCTAGAAAAACTATCAACAATAAATAGCCTCATTGAATATTAAATGCACCAGGTGACCTAACGGGGCGATTTGTTTGGTCAGTATGTGCACTACGCAATGGGAGTTGTAAAACTTCATTCAGTAGTAAATATCATTATGTGCCGTTTTATTTTCTAACCAATCTTATTACTGCAACCAGGCATGTCAAAGTTCTGCAGGTGCCAACATAACCGGTACCGGGATGGGACAGAGTTTCACCGAAACAGGTACGGGTACCAGGACAAATCAACAATTGGGTGACATATCACAATCAGATGGGATAAATTCGCATTTAAACCAACCCAGTCCCTAAGATCACAAAGACAAACATGGCATCATACAATTATTCTGTGGAGACATCAAAGAAATCATGTTGCTTTGATGTCGCCACCGAATAATTTCTTTGAAGTGAGCAATGATGGCACTTTCATTGTCTTTGATGCCATGTTTGAAAAGTCAAAATGGTCGACCTTATCGAGGTTGTGGTGCAGACTGAGCATACACCTTCAGCATGTTTTGATATGTTTATTCACAAATAAGTTGAAAGTATGTTGTGCAAGTGTGCCATACATGATTATCAGTCTGTTTACCCTCGTTCAGTTAGGAATTTCCGCAGAAAATAATTTTGTCCCAGTACCAGCAGGACAAAACCTTCAGTTCCAGTACTGGTTGGAGCATGAGGGAACCCGTAGTACTGGTACAGGTACCGGTTGACATGCCCGTTTGCAACATTTACCCAAAACAAGAAAGTGTTGAAAAAGCATGAACATTTGTACATGTATATGTACTTCCTATATCAGCGTTAGTTAAAATGACATAACAGTTTGCAGTTATACTGTTCACACCTCATTTGTGAGTTTCAATCAGTGTAATTAGTGTTCAACTGATGATTGGAATCAGCCAGCCCAATTGTGGGCAATTGGATGACAACATAATAATATAATAACACTTTGGCCAGCCGCTGATTTGTCGCGGTTCTCGGACGAGAAGGCCATGGTTACCCCTGTACTCCCAACTGCCTCCCTATTCCCACGCTTCTCCTCTCCTCCCAACACTCGGAGACGAACTGCTTGATGATATCCCTTGTCCCTTCTTCTCAATCTCTCCGATTAGCATATTAACCCTCTCCTTTGAGTCTCCCCCTAACCACATGTCCTTCATTCTCCCATCCCACTTCCCCATTATACTCCCAGTGAATCTCATTCTTTTAGACTGATACTTTGGGCATTCTAGAAGAAAGTGTTCCAGGGTCTCCACCATGTCCAAGTTACACATCTGGCACTCCCTTTCACCGTCTTTCCCAATTTTTCCCCTCAGCTCCAGGGATCGCGACCTCAGCTTGAACAACAGTGACCCCCCAAAGGTGCCATCAAGGTTCTCTTTAAAACCTGGCTTCGCTTTATCACGCAGGCCACCCAAAGACGTCTTTGATTTGACCCCCTCTCGCCAATTACGGTTACAATCCTCCATGACCCTTTCTCTGACGATTTTTTTACCCTGGTTTGTCCCAACGTCCAGGTCCGAGATCTCCAATGAGTAGTTCTCTACTAGCTCCCTCACTTGGACCATCCATCCCGTTTTGATATTTGAGTTGAAAATTCTCAGGAACATTACTTTACACCATTGGCTGTCGGGGAGATTTACCAAATAATTAAGATAACCGAGCTTCAACAGGTCTATCCTGTCCTTGACCCTCATCCACCCAAGCTCACCCCTGATTGCTTCCAGAGCTGCGGCATTACGCGACCTCGTTATCCATCGGCCTGCATCGTTCTGCAGGATTTCCAAGCTCTTTACAGCCGTCTGGTTTAGGGGTACCACTTCCGTACCGTATGTTATACTTGGCAGCCCCACCATTTCCCAAATGGTTTTCCCCACGAAAACCTTATTGAAACTGTTTCTCCCTATAAGTTTTATTTGGTTAAGGATTCGCTTCCCCTTCAGAATCAATTTATTTGTGTGGTTCCGGTAGATACCTCTTCCTGTAATGTTTATATTTACCCCCAAATACTCGTAATCACCTGTCTCTCCCACACTGAGAAGTTTGCTGCTCCCTTCCGGAATGCAGAACTCACCCACTCTCCACCTTCGAGTGGGGTCCACTTTGCGGCCCACAGGTAAAACTTTGCTCTTGCTTTCATTAAGTTCGAGTCTCCATTTGCTCCCATATTTCCAAACAATTCCCAGCATTTTCGTTAGCCCCTCTTCGCTTTCTGACACTAGAACCATATCGTCTGCAAAAAATAGCCCTGGGATCTTCAAGTCCCCAACTGCTACCCCCTCCTCGCTACGCAGGAGTTCATCTCCTAAACCTTTGATGTACAATGCAAACAGGATCGGCGAAAGGATACACCCCTGTTTTAGGCCTATCTCCATAGGCACACGTTTCGTTGTAATGTTTCCCAGGCTAAGTTCACTCTGTACATCTTTATATAATGCTTTCATAATTCCAACAAACTCGCCTCCTAAGCCCATAGCCTCCAGCTTGCGCCACATACCTTCCCTCCATACTCAATCGTATGCCTTTTTGATATCCAAAAACGCCATAAACATCTTTTTCTTTTTTGCTTTCGCGGATTCTATCATTTGGGATAGTGTGAAAGGATGGTCAGTAACTCTCCTTCCCTTCCTGAAGCCATTCTGGATTTCACCCAAAAAACCCTTCTCCTCAATCACCTCCTCTAGTCTCCCATACAGGACTTTACAGAAAACCTTTCCAATGTTGCTACTGACAGAGATCCCTAACAGTAACGGCTCCTGGAACATCAGTTCAACGAATTGTTGCCAAGCATTTTTTTGTGCCGATTCATTTACCATATTTTATTATCTTCTGCAATTGTTCACTTGTTAATGTAAAATGATGTCAATGATACCATTTAACTGGTAGAGTGCTGGAAGCCCATATCTGGGATTTACTCTGAAGTGTCAGTACTAGCATTTTAAGGCTTCATATTTTGTGGATGTTGTTCATACCACCTTTTAAGTAAAATTATTTAGTCTGTTAGGATTTGCCTTGTTACAATTTATGGGAGAGTGCCTATTGGCACTCTCCCATTAATTGTAACTAGTTAAACATATGTGAACAAATTCTGATGACCAAAAATAATTCAGCACTCTACCAGTTAATAAAGTTGAGAAATAACCACAATGTGTATTCTTAACTTCTCTAAATTCCCCTTTACGAGATATACAAGTTAAACGATATGTACAGCATACAACTGAGAGCACTTGCGGCAATCGCCAGTTCATACTGGAAAAAGTGATGGTTGTACTCTATTGACTCAGGTCGCAGTAAAATGACCTGTCGTGCGCACTTGGGGCAGTATACTTGGCTCTGAGAGCCACGTATACTGCCCAAGTGTGTGTGTCTGGTCATTTTACTGTGTCATGAGTCAACTGCGTTTAACACTGTGAAATATGTTTAATTTAATGTAGTTCTTTCAAGCCTCAACTCATCTAGTAGTGCACAGTATTACAATTGGAATCGGCATCGGAATTGGCCGAGTGTGAGCTCAAATAATCAGTAATCAGTCAGTGGCCATTTTTGGTAATTGGTTGAACACCAAGTGTGATGGTATCTCAAATCTTTGCCCAGTAATTTAGTAATCTATTTTCTTGAAAATTAGAGAAACATGAAAAAGAACGCTTCTTGTTTCCAATTTAGAAGCGCAAAGAAGCGTATGTGCGATAATGCTCCTCAAATCAACAGCACTACTTTACCAAATGTAAGCACGACTTGATTTGATAATTAAACTGTCATGGTCATGATTAGCCATTGTGCATAAGTATGTGACCTTAACAATAAATAATAATAAATAATTGTCCCTTATCTACTTAGAAAATTTTGTGCATAAGTATGTGACCTTAACAATAAATAATAATAAATAATTGTCCCTTATCTACTTAGAAAATTTTCTGTGTTTTTTAATTGAGGGTGCCTTCATGGTGTAATCAACTCCTCCCACAGTTTCTAATGCAGAGGGGTGAAACTTTAGGTTTTGGGTACACACACAATGAAGATGTGCAAAATCTATAAAGTTTGTGGACATTTTTTTTTTTAAATTATAAATTATTGCCCTTTCTTCATTGATTTAGAAAATTTCCTCCATCATGTAACCAACTCCTTCCACCGTTTGTAATGTAGAGATTTTAAAATTTAGGTTATGATTACACACACAATGAAGATGTGCAACATCTATAAAGTTTGCCAAAAGAATATTGTTTAACAAAATTATTGCTCTTTATTGTCTTAGAAAATTCCCAGTATTTTTTAATTGTGGTGTAATCAACTCGTCCAACAGTTTCTAATGTAGAGAGTTGAAACTTCAGGATATGCTTACACATGCCTTGCAGATGTGCAACATACATAAAGCTTGCAGAAAAAATATTTTTTTGCCAAACTTTACAGATGGTGCACATCTTCATTGTGTGTGTACCCATATTCTCCGGTTTCAAATCTCTACATTAGAAACTGTAGAAGGAGTTAATTACACTGTGAAGGTACCCTCAATAAGGTACCCTTAATTAAAAACACTGGAAATTTTCTAATGAGTTGATAAACCTTAACCCTTTACCCAACGAATCGCCCGCATCCGCCTGCGTAATATGCAAATTCATCAGTTGAAAAAATATTATTTTTAAAAAAAATTTAAAAAAAAACATATCATGTGACCACTTGTTGGAACGAGCACATCGAGCTCGTTCCAACGAGGGGTCACATGATATAGTTTTGTTGAAATTTTTTGAAAAATTTAAAAAAATGATATTTAAAATAATAAATTTTGATATCGTCTGCATTGGGTAAAGGGTTAAAGGCAATAATTTTGTTAAAATCCATTATCCATTTTTCTGCAAACTTTATCGATGTTGCGCATCTTCAAGGCATGTATAATCACATTCCTCAAGTTTCAACTCTCCACATTACCAACTGTTGGAGGAGTTGGTTACACCATGAAGGTACCCTCAATTAAAAAACACACCAAGTTAATAAAGGAAAATGACTGTGACAAAAACAAACCCAGTCGTCTGACCTTCTACCATGGTAATGGGATAAATGTAGTTTTGCATTATGCAAAAATTCAGATGGCTGTCTTGAAAAGTGTGATAGCAGGCCTGAAAATAAGCCGTCTGACATTTGCAAAATGAGGTTCCCAGACGGTGAATTTGATGATGCTATCCCATACAGTGGGCCAATTTATCCTCTGGATGCCTCTTTCTGTTTAGTTTTGAGACCCCGATTCACATTGAGGTTCACAGAGGGTAAATTTAGTGATGCTACCCTGTTGTGCATGGTAGCATCACCAAATTCACCCTCTGGGGACCTCATTTTGCAGATGACAGTCAGCTTATTTTCTGGCTTGTGTGATAGTAATGTATGATACAACTTTGGGGTGGATGGACTGATGGACAGACACAAGGAATACTATATACCCTAGATGAAAAATTTCATTTCTGGCCTCAAAAACGTAGTTTATAATCCCTCAATGGAACAAGCTATATTTTGAAGACATATACGGATAGTTTTGAATGAGGAATTTTCTGAATAAAGCTTACAGAATATGGTTATGTATTTCTAAGGTACAATCTGCACGGTGTGATTAAGTATTCTACCACAAGGCGAATGGTTAC
Organism: Pictodentalium vernedei; assembly: GCA_031216915.1. Taxonomy (NCBI): domain Eukaryota; kingdom Metazoa; phylum Mollusca; class Scaphopoda; order Dentaliida; family Dentaliidae; genus Pictodentalium; species Pictodentalium vernedei. The sequence goes on from CM062288.1 coordinate 293,675,793, forward strand.
CTATTGTCTAAACACTTACAAGGTAGACAAGTAAAAACTTTAGCACTCGCAAAATGCTGTTCAAACACCATCAGGTGCTCTTGCCAGTAAAGGTATGGGTTGATCACCAATTCCCCCCCCCCCCCCCCCCACCCAACAACCAGGTGGTTGAGTATTACATTACCTTAATATCTATATATGAGTACTTATGTAAGTGAAGAGGTGTCTTGGCTTTTTACATTTAGCAATCCTCTCTGACCCTTGGGTGGGATCTCAAAATTTTCCGACATGGTGGGGTGAGGGCTAAAAATTTTCTAGAGTGTTCATGGGTCATTGACCGTTGGTACGAACTTTAAACCCAGTTCAATATACTTCTTTAAAACAACAATAAATGAAACAGGTCTGACATGTTTGTTTATTATTATTATATTGACTTTTTTTTCGTATATGACTACTCAACTCTCATATACATAGAACAAGCACTTTCATATAAAGGGTATATGGAACATAACAGCATTTTAGCATAATGAAGATTATGGTTTTCTCAAATGATCAACCTTTGCTTCAAATTAGTAGCTTTCAGAGAAAATTTTGGCTTTCAAGCGTCCAACAATTTTTCCAGCATACAACAAAACTTTCCCACAGACAGGCTCATGGGTTGGGGGACTAACCCCTCCCCTCATCCCCCATTACCTTCAGGCCTGAATCCTCTTATAATCACAGAGCTCTGTCAAACAAGATATAGTTGGTAAAATTTTCAACTATATTATGGGGAAATTTTCACTTCTGAAAACATTGGTTTGCCACAGAATAGTGAAGTAGTTAAATTTCTGATTCCAACTACTTTCAGAACTGTTTTGTGAATAAACAGAAAAAAAACCTCCCTCCCTCATCATCATAAAACTGAGGAAAAATTGCCTTAGAAACAAGAAATTCTTTTTATAGGCCTTATATCTACACACATAACTTAAAAATTGAGAAGTTGGACAACAATGATGGGTCATTTGAAAATATTTATCCAATGGGTATATGGAATAAACATTTCAGGATATCTGTCCGGTGTGTATATGGAACCAATTTAAAATTCAATAATAAAAGTTAGGATTTAATTGATGTAAATTCAGGTGGCATTGTTGAAACGTTCATTATCAATTCTGTCACTCTCTTGTCTTCATTTGTCTGAAAAGAAAAAATCAATTAATCACTATTTTTTGTAATAATGCACCGCAAAAAAACCCCAATCCTAATTAATGTCCAGTCGGGAAAGATTTGTTGGTGTTTAAGGTAACTTTCTGCATCTATGGAACTGTTGTGATCACAATGCGAGTATGAAGTTGAGTTTAGGTCTCAAAAGGTATATCTTCTGTTTCACAGACCATTTTTTTGTAAAATTGCATGTGGGTGGGCGTTTGTTTTTATTTTTGTAATTATTTCTCTGCAATAAAAAGTTCATGTTCTTGGTTTTTTTTATGTTTTAGGCCACACAATCTACAGAGTGGTGTATACGTCCCTTGAGTGCAAGAAGGCTTTGCAATGCTAAAGCACTGCAAAGCCTTGTTGCACTCAAGGGACACAAATTTATCAATTTTATTAACTTGGCTAAAATATTAGACATGAACCATTTAATTTTTATTTTTTCAAGTTTGCATTGGTTATAAAAAGAGAGCATACGGCAGCCAAAAGGACCATGCGGGAGGGCCTGAGAAACAGATTTTAAACTTTTTTAGGCCTTACCTATTCATTCATAATCCTGTTGACCAATCAAGTTAATGCAACCACAACATTACTACAGAAACAGAAACTCTTATGCACACAAATAACTGATGAGATGAACAAGCCAGAAAATAAGCAGACTGACATCTGCAAAAGGAGGTCCCCAGAGGGTGAATTTAGTGATACTACCCTGCACAGCAGGGTAGCATCACTAAATTTACCCTCTGTGAACCTCAATCTGAATCAGGGTCTCAAAACTAAACAGAAAGAGGTACCCAGAGGAAAAATTGGCCCTCTGTATGGGATAGCATCATCAAATTCACCCTCTAGAGACCTCATTCTGCAAATGTCAGACTGCTTATTTCTGGCCTGGAGATGAAAACACCGTCAAATTCAAAGGTCATAACTCTGGAATAAACATAAGTGACCGTCTACAGCACAGTCTTTCGATTTTGAAAATGGGAGTCACGTTGTCAACTGCTTGCTAACGTTTGAAGTGAAGCGCACTATTGATGATTCCCAGCATAATTCATGATGTATTGTTCACATTTTCATGCACACATTGTATTATTTGCCCTATTTCCCATCAAACCAGAAAATAAGTTGTCAGACAAGGACAATGTCATGTACAAAAAGGCCAATGCCTGACTGAGGTTTAAAATCATCAGTTAAAATGTCTGATGCCAAAATTATCAATGAAGTTTAGTGATCAGAACATCATGCATGCTGGAAATCATGTACATAACTAGCAAGCCTAAAATTAATGACATTTGTGATTTCTGGTCCTAGCAAGTTGCAAAGTGTGAAGAAAGTGACTGTACAGCACATCAGTATTAACAGCATGTGAAGGAATACGATTTGATATAGCCATACATGTATCTAAATTATGTCTGAAGGGTAATTCAGTTCCAAAGCAGAATGAAACCAATCATACCTTGTTTGGCGGGGCTCATTGAACCCTGCAAAACAAGGTATGGTTGGATGAATTCTGAGCAATTTTAAGATAAAGGTACATGCACACCCTAAACACATTATTTCGAATACTCAAACTCCATTTTGTAATATGTCAGATATCATTCTTAAATGACAGACATGATTCATTTGGTGTCTGACATTTTGTCTGGAAGCACAATGAAAATTATTTTCAGGCTTGTTTCCCATGACTAGATTTTAACCCTTTACAGAAAACACATGATTTAAAAATTTTCAAATTTTAATATTTTTCACTCAATAATTAAAAAATTTCAACAAAACAATATCATGTAACCCCTCTCATTGGAACAAGCCTGTTCCAGTGAGGGGTCATATGATATGGTTTTGCTGAAATTTCTACTGCACAATTTGGATATAATGCGGTGGTGCAGCCAATTCATTAAGGGTTTGAAGTTTGTCAAATTTTGTTGTTTACATACCAATTCCTGGAAAGCGAAGTTTGATGTCTTGGAATACCACAGCTTATAATTCATGGTGTATTATTCACCATGAATTATAAGCTGTAGTGTATATTAGTACAGTTTATCACTACTACGATAAACTGTACTAATACACACTGTAGAGACTGCAATGTTCTCCTTAACTCAATTTAAATATATATATATATGTGTGTTCATATATACACCCCATATGTGTGTTCATATATGCACCCCATATATACACTTGTCACGAGGTGGTTGCCAGAGATGGTTTTGCCTGGTACATTTAAGTGTATTCATCTCTTTAGATATATCTCAGGAGATGGATGCATCGAGTTGAGTTGTTGGGTGGGGCTGTCTCTGGCGACTGCTTTGTGTTAAGTGTGTACACTCTCTATATGGATGTCACTCATGTTTCCTTGGGACCGTGTGAGCATGTGTATACATATGTACACGGATAGGCACTCATATACGTAGGTATGCATAGGAGATTTATAGGTATTATATAATCCATATTATGTCTGCATGTGTGTGTGTATGCATGCGTATGTGAGTGTGTGTGCATGTGCAAGCACGCACATGCATGTATGTGTGTATATATATACGTGTATGTGGGTGTGTGTGTATGTGTGTTTTTCAAATGACACAATCATGTTTTAGAGGAATTTTGAATGTTGGTTTCTGTTCCCAACCAGGATTCAAACCCTCGGCAACACCGCCTGGCAATCAGGAGTCCAGCAACTAAACCACTAGACCATTGCACACCATCAAAAAATGATGGCTGGTGTGTGTATGTGTGCATATGTATCTATATGACGTTGGTCTGTTACCAGTTACTTGAGCATTTTCATTTTCATAATCATTCTATAATTCTTCTGAAATGTATTATTCGACCTACGATACTTTGATCACTTAATTATCTTCAGAATCTGTCCCTCCAATCTGCAAACAATCCTCGGGGAATGGCAGGAAGACAGCCAATCTGGCTATGTCATTCCCCGCAGCACCTGTAAGTCATTTTATATTGGTAGATAAATTGCTAATATTGTTCTATGTGAAACTATGATGCATTCAATGTATTTGTATATAAATATATGCTTGTGCTGCAAATAAAGTTACACACAAAGTTATTCACATTTTCGTGTACACATTGTATTAATCAGGCTATTTCCCACAAACAGTTTTTACCCTTTACAGAAAACAAATGACTTCAAATAGAAGGACTGCACAACATGTTTTCTTCTGATACTATTTCAATTTACTTTCAAAGAATTGGTATGTAAACAACAGTTACTATTTTAATAAGGCCAAAAGAAAAAATATCTGTGTTTATGGTAACCTGGGAAAAATATTTATTTATTGGGGTTTACGGTCACATACTTATGCACAATGGCTAATCATGACTGTACCTGGGAAAAAAAATGGGTAGATAGGTACAGATTTTTTAAATTTTATTTAATTTATTAGTTGTTTTTTTTTTTACAAAAGTGTTCTATACGTTTGGAAAAGAGAAAATCTTGCTGACGTATGTGGTATGACAGCAGTAAATATTTGAATTAAGTGTTGCATGCTTTAAAAAGTTGTACTTGGAAATGATGCGATCTCCAAAACTAAGCAACTTTAGAGAAAAAAATGTTGTTTTAACCCTTTACCTCACATGAAAAGCTGACGACACTTGTAAACAAAATTTTTGAATAACAAATTTTTTGTCTCAAAAACATAGGTTATGACTCTCATTGGAACGAGCTCGATGAGCACGTTCCAATGAGGAGTCATAACCTATGTTTCTAAGACAAAAAATGGAAAAATAATGAAAATTAATTGCCGATTTTTGAGAATAGCGCTGGCCGATTTTGGCCATTACGTTGGGTAAAGAGCTGTACTGAAATCTTGCATCACTGCTAAATTTTGGAGCCTAAAAATACAATTGACTAAATTATTTAACCTTCAAAACAGACTTATCTTTAGACTGTTGCCATAATTTGTCAACTATAACTCACCAAAGATTTGTTTTTGGTGTTCCTTAATGTCCACCTCAGAGAATGAATCAGTGATCTGTACTGTGAATGATGTTGTGAAAGTTTCAATATGAATGCCTTGATACACAACCTAAAGTGAAAAAATACACACAGTACACACTGTATATTAGGCCTAAAAGTTAAAATCTGTTTCTCAGGTTATCCAGCATGGTTAATACGGCTGCCACATGATTTCTTTTTATTATCAATGCAAACTTAAAAAAATTAAATGGTTTGTGTCAGATATATTACCCAAGATAATAAATGGATAAAATCATCCCCTGAGTGCAACAAGGCACCACCAGCAATGCTAAAGCATTCCTGATGGCACAGTATTGTACTCAGTGGAGGAAATAGACCACTACCCATGTAATTCTATAAATTGTGAGGCCTAAAGCATAAAACAAGTCCATGAATCTCTGATGGTAAAGAAATAATAATTACCAAAATATAAAGTAAAATAAATCCCCACTGCTAGCATGCATTTAACACTTTGAACCCTGGTGGTATCTTCCATATTAGTTCAATGACAGCAAGTGGAAGAGTCCATGTTCATTATTTAGGGGTAGACCAATTAATATTTTCAACGTGCAGCCTTGGGGCTGCACGTTGAAAATATTGATTGGTCTACCACACACATGCACTTAGCATCCATCCTATTTCATGAAATTATGTGTATCATGTTCCTGGCTGGAAAAACGGCCGCTAGAGTTCAAAGGGTTAAGAAAAAAAATGGCTTGAGAAACAGATCGACTGTTGAGTGGCCTTACCTCCTTTCATTACATAAATATACATTTATTCATTAATTTATTGGGATTTACTGACACTTTCTACAACCAGGGTCACCTCGAACAGTTATAAAAGTGGAGAAACCCGGAGTACCCAGGAGAACAAGCAAATGTCAGACTCCCCAATGTGCTGACTCCACACAAGTAGGGTTAGCATTGGTGGAAGACAAGTGCACCATCGACGTGCAGTACACCTTAGTACACAGCAACAGCTACAGGATTAAGTACCTTGCCCAAGGTCAAGTGCCATTGACCTGCAGTACACCTTAGTACACAGCACCACCCACAGGATTAAGTACCTTGCCCAAGGACACAATGCAGTTACCCCTGGCATGGATCGAATCACGAAGCATTCAGTTTTAAGTCCAATGCCATAACAACTGAGCCACCATGCTCCCTACATAAACACACATAACATTGGACTGTACAGTTGATCCCTGTTAACTGATAAACCACGTTGCCAGTGAAAATTATTCAGTTAACATGATATTCAATAAACAGGGAATTGGTCAATTTCTAGAGATAAACAGAGATTTTAATCTATTGGAGCTTTGGCAAACAAACTATGATATATTAAATTCCTATGTTGGATGAACGGTGGCCATCAAGGACTATAAACAAGTTAAACTTGGTGACTATTTTTTTATTCAATTAACAGGAGTTTACTCTAAAACCTATATGCAATTAACCAGTCAAATTTAGTCTGAAGGAATGGTAAATGGTTTTGTAATTTGGGAGTTATATTCAATTAAAAGGGTTATTCAGTTTAGAGATATCCAATTAAATAGGATCTTCTGTATCAGTTCCAAGCCTCGAAATATTATTTTCAGAAAAAGAGATAGATTCTCGTTGATTACCTGGAGAAGGGAATGTAATGATGCCTGACCTTCATCTCATGACAATTGATACTTAGAGGTTAGATCTCAGGCTGATGTGAAGTTACCAAAGGCGGATATCTCGGCTGATATGAAACTAAGTAATAACCTCTTTATTTATTAAACAAACACAAATAATTACATGAAGTTTCAAATCTGTTACAGTTCTCTGACAGTGTAATTGTTTCCGATTCTTTTCCACAAAGTCCAAAGTTCTTCTTCTCCTACACCTAGTTCAGCTATGAATAAACGGTTCAGAGGAACACGAGAGGGCCTGATCTTTCAGGTATCCTGTATAGTAGCTTAGGTCTGGCCTAACCGGTTTCGTTCAATTTGAACATCGTCAGAGGCAAGAACTCCGCTGTTTGGTGGTCCCTTTATATAGCTTTTTTCAGGACTGAATTGGTGGCCACAGTTTTGGTGACCATATATAGTTTCACAGCCAAAGTGAGTTGGGTACTCTGGCGATCACAGGATCCAAAAGCCTCGGCTTCTGCATCTGGGAAGCCAGAACAGTCGGATAGCTAAACTACCTCTTCTCCTACTTTATGAATCTCCGCTTATGACTCTGAATTCAGGGACCGACCTGGACAAGCACCAGTGCACATTTGACTCCCAAACACCATAATCTGGCTCTTAAATCTCAAATGTAGGCTTTTTTATTGGCACTGAACTTCTAAAACTGCATTTCCATTTTCAACGTTTCTTTCTATGGATAGGGTTGCTCTTATAGTATATGGTTGTCATTTACTGTTATTTAGGAGTGTCTTAGTACTTCAAGTCCTGGTTAAGGTAACTTTCACATTGGTTTCTGATCAAGTCTTGGCTGCCTAAATAGGCAGCCAAGACATGATCAGAAACCAATGTGAAGATTAATGTTTGCTGTGGTGTACCAAATTTAGCCCCATTGGTCAAAATTTGACGTGTAAATTTTCATAATAGGCTCCAAGGCTGGTGTGTATTTTAAACGGTTCTGGTTGGTCCCTGGAATTGCAGTTTGTGATGAATTTTCTGTACATCTCTCTTTGTTTTCTCTTCATTCACCTAATCATTATTTTTTTTGCTATCATTAGTTCATCATACAAAACTATGCTTCAAACCACTCCACCATGCCTGGTAAAGCCAATTGTCTGGATTTTGATCGACAAATAACTGTGAACATTTCGATGTAAAGAAATTGGTTGCGCCTGGTAATGCATCAAGGGGGACAACTCGAGATTGGTTCATATTGGATGAGATTGGCAACATATCAGCCGAGTTTGAACTCATATCAGCCGAGTTTGAAAATGGGCAATGCTGAGAAAGAAAATCATTTCTAATAAATAACAAATAATATTTGTAAGGCAGTTTCTGCTATCCTTTAACCCTTTACCCAATGAACCACCCACATCCGCCTGCGTAATATGCAAATTCAGCAGCTGAAAAAATATTATTTTTCAAACATTTCAACAAAACAATATCATGTGACCCCCTCTTTGGAACGAGCTCTTTGAGCTCGTTCCAAAGAGGGGTCACATGATATGGTTTTGTTGAAATATTTTGAAAAAATTTAAAAAATGATATTTAAAATAATAAATTTTGAATCGTCTGCGTTGGGTAAAGGGTTAACCCTTAAGGGACTAGAGATTTTTTACATATTTTTGCTACACTTTGATAGTCTACTTCCTGTGACTTTGCTGCTGTTTTTTGGAAAGTCTTGGCTGCATATACAGGCAGCCAAGACTTGCGTAAAAACAACTATCAAGGTGCTTAGAATGTAACTTGTGAGTTAACCCAAAGATTGCATATAGGGGCACCTGTTCTGTTGCAAAAAAATTGATCAAAGTCGGAATTAAGCCCTTAATGGTTTAGATAGCATGTATTAAAATTTAACAGACCTTTTAACCTGATCTTTATTCAAGTCAAACCAGCCATCTGATGAAACCTGAAAAGAGAGAACAATCCTGACAAGTGATGGTCAATGCTGTGTATCACAATTGTAACCAACACAGGCTTAAAGGTTTGGCAGTGCCTTGACAAGCATGAAATCAAGTCGGCACCACCAAGTATAAATAACTGTCCATTAGAGGTGTTAAATGGTTTAGTGTCTAAACCTGTTACCCTCCCACTACAAACTCACTATCACCCTAAGAAGGTATCTAACAGGCAGATTAACAGCTTAACTGTGGCCTTCTACCAGAAAGGGCTACCTTCTCCGACTCAGCTAAAGATTAGATCACAAATTAAAACAGAATGTGCTATTGTTATCTTTTTATTTTTACATATTCTAATGAAAACTAATTCTGCCTGGTTCTTTTAAGCAGGTACACAGAAGATGCTTTTTGACCAGCACCCCAATAACCGCTATGGACACCCGAACCGTCATAGAAACGGTAACCCCCATGGTTCCTGAACATCATCCACTCCATCCCTAAAAGTGGTCGACCACTTTAAGGGAGGCGAGCGTTGGTCCTGCATCCCGCCTCTGCCTCTTTTTTTAAGCGCATTGCGCATCTCTTGCCCCAACCCAATAGGATTACAATGCAGGCCTGCCCCTGAACCAGGGAAGTTCGGGTCTTCTTTCTGGTGGTCCCCAAAAGAGGTCGTTGTTGTTTCTTACAAAGACATCCTATCCAACAGAGACAGCCTGAGGCAGATTATACTTGCCAGTGATGGCCATCACTCAGTATCATCTCCGAAGTGGCAGACTATACTAGCCTGAAAATCCAGATTGACTGCACCCTCGGGGGAGGTAGTACCTTTGTGAGAGTACCCAACCTCCCACACTGGTCCTCACCCGAGGGTTCAACCGACATCAGTCAAGGAGACCATCACGCCACAACCGGTGACATCTGCCGAGTACCTGAACCTGTTCCTCCTTCAACATGAGTAGACATGTGGAAATTAGCCATTTATAGTCACTGAGGGTCGAAAGGGGCTTGTTCCCCATACCGTCCATGCGTGCCTTCGGCGCGTTAAACCATTCCATTCGTGTCAAATGGATCAGATTAGAAGCGTTCAGTCTGACACATCACAGATATCACAACCACCTAATCCCATCAAAATTGTATGGGAGAAAAAATGTCAGCGTTGTAATTCTCCCAGCCTGAGTTATGTCAGGGCACTTCAAAAATGATTTACAAACATGGAAAATTATTATTTCACATGCTGTTGTACTGATGTTTGCGTCGATAGTTAGAAACATGACAGCCCTCTTAAAATAGCGAATTAGAATATTTAAAAAAAAATGTTACTTTATCTTTAATAATAAAATGTAACATACCACAGAGTCATCCAAGCACTTTGACAGCATTGTGCATAAAATACTCGGTTACTTTGCAATGGGAACAGCCAATGAATAACATCGAATGATCCCCCCTCCAACCACCATGAGTCAAAGTGGATGAAACAAACGTGTGCAAAACAGTACATCTCCAGACAAAGACATCCCCAAATAAAATTGGTCAAAATAACTCCCGGTGGTTGGTCAAAAATGAGCACAGAACTGGCCAAAATGCCCCAAACTTGGTCAAAACATCCCCAACACTGGTTAAAACGTACATATGAAGGACGTTCTAGCATTCAAGATTACTGAAAATTGATATTCTTTCTTTAGGGGACATTCTGACCAAAGAGAACATTTTGACAAAGTCAGAGGACGTAATACTATATGTTTTGATGGGGGATGATTTGACCAATAGAGGGAAAATTTTGTTCAGAGCTACGGGGGTGTTTTGGTCAAATCGGTGGGGAAACTTTGGTTAGGGAATATTTTGATCATCACCCAAATGGAAATTATTGAAAGGCTGTGAAAGATTCATCAACTGGTACTAACGTTTTGAGCAGCCTCGAGCTCTTTACAGGGAAACAGGTCTGCTCTCCCCATGGGAAGAAATTCAGCAGGGACAATCTGTCTAGGAACCTCTGGCAGCACATACCCTTGTGATATTGTTCTACTTTGAATGTGGAGAACTTTTTTTTGGTCTGTGCAGTATGCACCGTTTCAGTGCATTGCATTTATTTCCCATGTGGTTACCCTACACATTTTCTGCCAGAGATGTATTTATATCTAATTTTAATATTATTTATTCATCTATGAACATCAGTACAAAATAACTTTTGGACATTTTTCTTTGAATCTCACAACAGAGTCAAACCATATTGCAAATGCTATATGGTTTGACTCTGTTTGACTGATGTGTTGGAACCATGGCTTCATAAGAATTTGAAAATCAGTTGACATACATGTTTATTTGTCACGTTGGTCGCCGTAACAATACTTACAGTTGAGAAATAAAAAAAAAACATTTTGTTGACGAAATAGTAACCTGTTTAATGTACAGGAAATTTCTGCTTTTAGGAGCACAATGATTGGAGTAGTTTTATTCTCTGTTACTTTACAAGGCCCAATTCAATTGTGACTTGGTATAAAATACACAGCCCCAGTAACAACTCAATTACTGTTGACATCTTATGAATGACAATATTCTAAAGTTCTATTAAATACCCGTTTCATTTTCACTGTTGTCTTTATATAGAAATGGCCAGCAATGTCCAAAATCACACCTGCAAATTGAGAAAAAAAAATCATGAACCAGGTGTTCAAATCTCTTCAATCATGAGAGATAAAGAAAACTAACCTCTATCAGGGTTGCACGGTATTTGAAACAGAATACTGGTACAGGTGTTCCAAGAAAATACTGCAGTATACCGATATATCGATAGACTGTTCAGATATCTTACCCACTTCAGACAGTATCAAAATTTATTTTTTAAAATATTCGTATATCAAAGTTTTAAAAAATTTCAACAAAACCATATCAAGAGGCTCCTTATTGGAACAAGCTCGTCATCGAGCTCGTTCCAATGAGGGGTAACATGACACGGTTTTGTTGAAATTTATTGAAAAATAATATTTGTTCAACATCACAATTCGTTCGGGACTACAGTTGAACAAGAGGCCCCAGGGGGCCTGAGGGCGCTCACCTGACATGGTAGCCTAAATATCAACCCAGAGAATTGATTTCAACAAGTTGCATCTGCTCTTCCTAAGAAAAGCTTATACCAAATATCCAAAGATTCTGACCAGTGGATCTAAAAAAAAAGAAGATTTTTAAAGAATATTCCTCATATTGAACTAAGTTATAATTCGGGCTCCCACAGGAAGCCCATATAGGAACCCAGGGACTTGGCTTTAACAAACTTAAATCTCACGCCCCTAAGGATGCTGCACACCAAATATCAAAACATTCCAATTGCTGGATCTGAAGAAGATTTTTAAAGAAAATTCCTCATTTTGAACTAAGTTATAATTCAGGCTTCCACAGTGAGCCCAAAGATTTTTTAAGAAATTTGCCTGAAATGCACTAAGTTCGAATTTGAGCTTCTATACTGAGCCCAAATATAAACCCAGGGGGCCGATTTGAACAAACTTGAATCAGATCCACCCCACAATGTTGCATACCAAATATCAAAAGATTCTGCCTGCTGGATCTGGAGAAGAAGATTTTTTAAGAAATTTGCCTGAAAAGCACTAAGTTCAAATTCGGGCTTCTATAGTGAGCCCAAATATGAATCCAGGGGGCCGATTTGAACAAACTTGAATCAGATTCACCCCACAATGTTGCATACCAAATAGCAAAAAATTCTGCCTGCTGGATCTGGAGAAGATTTTTTAAGAAATTTGCCTGAAATGCACTAAGTTCGAATACGGGCTTCTATAGTGAGCCCAAATATGAATCCAGGGAGCCGATTTGAACAAAATTTCATCAGATCCACCCCACAATGTTACATACCAAATATCAAAAGATTCTGCCTGCTGGATCTGGAGAAGAAGATTTTTTAAGAAATTTGCCTGAAATGCACTAAGTTCGAAATCAGACTCCTATACTGAGCCCAAATATGAACCCAGGGGTCCGATTTGAACAAACTTGAATCAGATCCACCCTACAATGTTGCATACCAAATATCAAAAGATTCTGCCTGCTGGATCTGGAGAAGATTTTTTAATCTTTTTCCCATTGCCTACAGTGTTAAAAAGTGCTGACTCAGCACTTTTTCAAAGTCCTGAAAAAAGTACCTTGTGATCATACCGATGGGGATTTTTTTTAACCATTCTATTCTACTGGATAAAAGTAAGCTTTATACAAAATAAGAATTCTCTGTGCCGTGTAGTTTTGGAGATATGGCAGTTTTAAGGTTTTTCCTATTTTTAGCTCCCGAGGTTCCCACGGTGTAATGAGAAATTTTTTTTTTGCATCAATCAACTACTTATGACCCATTATCATCTCATATCAAATTTGGTTCAAATCGACCTCACGGTTCTGAAAATAGAAATTTTAGGCGTGGCCAAAATTTTTGCCCCTCCCATAACGAAGGCAAATAATGCCCTACAAACTTCTCTTAACAAACTTGATTCTAAACCTCAAAAGGACTCTGTATACCACATATCAAGTCTCTGCTACTGGTGGTTCATTAGAAGAAGATTTTCAAAAAATTCGGCCGTTTTTCCCCCACACCTCTGCTCAATATGAGCCGAAAGCTATTATGGATAAAAATCAAAATGCCCTTATATAACCACTACTTACATGAAATTTTATTAAAATGTGGCCAGTGGTTTAGGAGAAAGAGGCTCAAACACCACCTTCACGCAGGATGGCGGACGACAGACGACGGACGAAGAGTGATAAGAAAAGCTCACCCTGACTTTCAGTCAGGTGAGCTAAAAACTCTGTACATCTTGAAAACTGAATTGTGGGTAAGCAAATAATGACGATAAACCGATATTTTTGTAACTACACTGGTATTCAATTGATACTGGTTTGAATACTGGTATTTATCGATATACCGTGCAGCCCTGACCTCTATACAACTGGATTGCTGGAAAGACTGGTCACATATGGAGTGTCTCACCAGCAGTCACCTTGCAGGGAGGGGCAACTGTTGCAATAAATAAACGATGATAAAAATTCAGTTTGATTATAAAATTATTCTAATCATTGGATTTGAATCCAGTCATACTGATTTGAAAATTCTTGAAATGCCGAGATGTTTTCAAAATCTTACCCAGTGCCTCCGCTGACAATATTTATGGTTGTAAGAAGACAATATTCAGTCGGTTAGTTAAAAGGCTTTGAAATTCAATTAGCAATTAGATATCGTCTCCCTTATTTGATTTGGTTTGATCCACAAAGTTTGAGATTTGCAGGATCCTATCTATATTTATGCATACAAGGTTGAACAAGAGCTATTGCTATAGGCAATTCATACCTCCACTGCAGTGCTGGACCTATGAAGAATAAATGAATTAACAAGAGCACCGCCTAGCAGGGCAACATACACCCGTCAAAACTGGAACATGCACAAGTTTCTCTGGGGTAAAGTTTGAAATTTTTGTTGACTCGACTATGTCTGTCACAACCCCCCCCCCCCCTCCCCCCCCCCCCCACCATCCAATCATTGCCATTGCCCACTCCGCATTTAAGTACTAAAAGGGGCATAACTCTGGAAATACAAAATAGAGTTACCTGCTTTTGTCACATGCACAATGGCAAATGGTGATCACCATGAGTTAAAAGTTTGAACAATATAGCATGTAAATGTTGAAGGAGTAGGCGACACAATACTGTGATGTTTCAAGGACTAAAAGGGGGCATAATTCTGGAAATGCAAAACAGAGTTACCTACTCTTGCCACATGCACAACAGCAATTACTGATCAACACGTTTGTAAAGTTTGAACATTATAGCATGTAAACCTTTGGAGGAGTAGTGACACAAAAATTGTTTATGGGCAGGCAGGCAGACGGACAATGCCATAACATAATACATCCGTCTAAAAATGACGGGCATATAAAAACAAGGTAAGGACCATAACTCTAAAAAAAATGTGGGCAAACTTTTCATAACAAGGGCAGGAGCAGCTTGTCATAAGGATCCCTCATACCAAATTCCACTGAAATCCATCCACTCACTGGCAAGATGTCGCTGCAGATGAATGGATGGAAAGATGGATGGATGGACAGAGGGACAGATGCACAGGCAGATGGATGGATGCATACAATCCAGTATACTTCCCATTCTCTTCGAGAGAGGGGATATAAAGAGTAAACTTTCACTTGAGTTTAAAAAGAATACTACCTAGGAAGAAGTTTGGGTTATTCTCTACTCTCTGTTTAAATGGCAACATCGTTGCAAGGCTGTGGAATCTAAATGCTGTTAATAAAAACATATGGAAAATGTTGCCTACCACTGATTCCAAGGTGTTGATCTGAAAGACAAGAAAAAGGCTCAATAGCACCAGCTTAGAGTGATATATCATTACAGATGGAATAATTTCACTTCATACTGCACCAAGTTAGAATTCAGGCTCCCACAGGGAGCCTGAATATGAACTCATAGACTTGATTTGATCAAACTTTAATCTGTCCAAGATGCATATACCAAATCCAGCAGAACCCTGTTAAATGAATAACTGCTTTGCCAGTGAAAATTATTCAATCAACAGGAGTATTCAATTAACAGGGATTTTGGTCACTTTCCTGTATTTCACAGATAAACTGAGCATTTATTCTATGATATCTTATAATAAAATAAATGCCTATATTAGGCCACACAAAGTAGATCTTCTGTTTCTCAGGCCATTATTTGTAAAGTTTCATGCAGGCGAGCGGGTTTTTATTTTATTTTTTATTTCTGTAATTATTTCTTTTCCACCAAAAGTTCATGTCCTTGGTATGTTTTAGGCCTCATAATCTATGGAGACGCATGGGTGGTGGTGTATTTCGTCCCTTGAGAGCAAGAAGGCTTTGCAATGCTAAAGCATTGCAAAGCCTTCTTGCACTCGAGACAAATTTATCAATTTTTTTTAACTTTGGCAAAATATCAGACATAAACCATTTATTTTTTTTTAAGTTTGCATTGGTTATAAAAAGAGAGCATGCGGCAGCCAAAAGGACCCTGCAGGAGGGCCTGAGAAACAGATTTTTTATTTTTTTAGGCCTTAGATGCAATTATGTGAAATAGGTCTCTAAACGTTGGGTATTTGGTGATTGTCAAGATAATTTCTCGACACATTGCAGGATTTTTTTATTCAATTAACAAGAGTTTACTCTATAACCCATATTCAATTAAGAGATCAAATTTGTACTGAAAGTATGGTAAATGGTTTGGTGTTTGAAATATATATTCAATTGACAGGGTTATTCAATTACGAGATATACAATTAAGTGGGCTCCACTGTACTGTAAGATTCTGACTGCTGGATCTGAAGATTTTCAAATAATATTTCTAGTTCAAATTTGGACTTCTATAGGGATCCCAAATATG
Organism: Pictodentalium vernedei; assembly: GCA_031216915.1. Classification (NCBI taxonomy): domain Eukaryota; kingdom Metazoa; phylum Mollusca; class Scaphopoda; order Dentaliida; family Dentaliidae; genus Pictodentalium; species Pictodentalium vernedei. Next base: position 293,691,883 of record CM062288.1, read on the forward strand.
CTCCCAGGAACGGAATTTGAATCTGACCTCCTAAGGATACTGCACAACAAATACAGGGTTCACATTTTGACGGGACTGATCAACCCGAGCCCCATGTTCAGCCCTGTGTTTTGCATTTGCAGGGCTTTTTTCAGCCCTGTCAATTTATTCAAATAATTCGCAAAACGACACTGAACGTGTTCAACAGAAAATGAGCAATACTGTGAGGGAGATATAGATGTACCTAAAAGTAATAACACTGTCACTGGTTATTTGACACTGCATGTTTTCCATTTTTCTGCAAGAACTCTGAAGATCATCATGGATGCGAGTTTGATGGTTCGAATATCATACTAAAATCAGCATTTGAGAGGTTTATCTTCAAACACAAATTTGAGGGGCATGTAGTAAGTACATGTAATTATCAAAATACAATGGGTCAAAGTACATGACATATAGAGTCGATGGCTGCTGTGTGTGGTCCCTGGCACGCGAAGAGTGATGTGAAGTTCACATCTCAGAGTAACGATGAGCGGGAGCTGGGAATGTAGCCTCTCTCAAGCTGGTTGTCATCCAGTCCGAGTCACATGCGATTTTAAACAAAAATCAACCCAGTTGAGGCAGGCATGCAGATTTCACAGAAACCCTTGTTCCGTTTCCGTGCAGTTCCGTCAAAAAAATGGAAACGAAAAGCAAGTTCCTACAATTTTTGTTAGCATTACGCTTTTTCATCAAAATGCACTTAAAACACATTAAAAGTTTTCTGCCAATACTAAAATTGTATCATTTATTGAGGAAACAGTGATCATAACAGTAACAACACTGTGCTTGTCTTGAAAATCTCTGGCAATCCAGAGTGTTGAGCATGCGTGTTTCCAAAGTTTCTGATTCTTAATTTCCAAAATCGAATGCACTGCATTTCAGCCTGTTTGACAACAATGCCATGTGAAACCAAACACATGAAACTGTATCATAGAAAACAAAATCCCTTATCACCAAAACTGACAATGAGAGGAAAATATCTTTGCTAAAATGCAAGACATGTTCTTCCAATTTTACAGCGCTCTGTGCAGAACCAAGGAGAAGAGGTGTGTTCACGCTTTATTTATAATCAATGATTACACATTTTGTCCCAATCAATTAAATCGCATTACTTTCCTGAACGGGATGTTTATCACTTGGACATTTTGCCACACCCAAAGCAAAATACACAATTTTTTTTAATTTAATTATTTGGTTTTATTTGTTTAACTTTAGTTCAACAGTTAGGCCACACAAAGTAGATCTTCTGTTTCTCAGGCCATTATTTGTGAAATTGCATGTGGGCGAGCAGTTTTTTATTTAATTTTTTATTTCAGTAATTTCTTCTTTGCCATCAAAAGTTCATGTTCTTGGTTCAAGTTTTAGGCCTCATAATCTACAGAATAGCATGGGTGGTGGTGTATTTCATCCCTTGAGTGCAAGAAGGCTTTGCAATGCTAAAGCATTGCAAAGCCTTCTTGCACTCAAGGGACAAATTCATAAATTTTTTTAACTTGAGTAAAATATCAGACATAAACCATTTAATTTTTATTTTTTTTATAAACCATTAAATTTTTATTTTTTTGAAGTTTAAATTGGTTATAAAGAGAGAGCATGTGACAGCCAAAAGGACCATGCGGGAGGGCCTGAGAAACAGATTTTTTATTTTTTTTGGCCTTATGATTGTTTTTTTCTTTGTTATCTTTTTCATTTGCAAGTAATGATGTACACACTCATCTGAATCATCATTGTTTCAGTTCATCTGTTAAATTAAACTGAGTGTTGAAGGGAACAAAAGACACAAATGAAAACACAGGTGTCTGCTGGCACTCTCCAATAAATTGTAACAAAATTTTATATGAACATTTCTTTATCTACTGCTGTACAAACATCAAGCTAATGCACAGAGTGTAAAGCCACAAAACTGGCTTTCAGTAGTACAGAAGTGGTTAACCGGATAACCAGTTTGAAACCGGTTACCTAACCGATTAAAAAAAAAAAAGTCAACCGGTTATCCGAAATATCGATATTGATCGTCATTCCACGGTTAAAACATAGTTAATCTGCCGCTTCTCATCTGGGATAGATTACACCTCGAAGCAGCGCTGTATATATTGAGAAATTATCGACTTTCGCATTCAAGACATTAAGGATCGGCAATTTCCGTGAGTACTGAGTAACTGCAGAAACTATTCCGTAGTATGTATACAAACGAACGTTGTCGAGAATACTGCTTTCCAATTCTAATAGTTTTGATCCCAGATTTGGTGAAATAATGGCTATGGATAACCGGATATTAACCGGTTATAGCTCTCGGTTAGTCGGTTGTGAAAATGAGCCAAACGTTTCAGCCCTAGCTTTCAGCACATTTCAATAGAGCCATGATAGAGGCGTCTAGCACTCTATCAGTTAACCCAGCATACCTTCACCCATATTTATTACTTTCCAAAGTGTGATTTACTGGGATTTCCAGGTTTGATTATAAACGATAACTTCACAAGTGAATTATGGAATCAACAATTGTGTCATGTATCTGTGCGTGCAATCGAAGCCACTTTGCCGTGGGTGTAATGGGGACTTCATTGTTTTTTTAACATGAAAAGCAGACGACACTTGCAAAAAAATTTCTTGAATAACTATTATTTTCATTTTTTGTCTCAAAAACATAGGTTATGACCCCTCATTGGATCGCGTTCAATGAGCTCGTTCCAATGAGGGGTCATAACCTAACCTATGTTAGAGGCAAAAAATGAAAAAATAATGAAAATTAATTGGCGATTTTTTAAAATAGTGCTGGCCGGTTTTTGCAGTTTCATCAGGTAAAGGGTTAAATAATATAATTATCGTTAATAATAATAATGAAAAGTAATAAACAGAGTAATTGCTTGACTGGACTGGTTACGTGAAATAATTCATTCGAGGAGAGGAACTATATTGTAAAACACTCATGCGCATTCGCGCACTCGTGTTTGTACAACGACCCTCACCTCTCTAGAATTATTTCACGTAACCAGTCCAATCAAGCGATTACTCTCTATATAATATTACCATTATGTTTATGTACAAAATGTATCAGAGTTAAGCCCTTGTTTCTTAGGCAATATATTCTAGCTCTCCACCAGTTAAGAGACAAAGTTCAATATTACATTCCTAGCTCTGATAGCACTAACTTAGATTACTTACCCTTCTGTCTACATATATGCCATGGCAACTGCGCTGCAATGAACTGAAAGGAGAATGAAACCTACTGAAACTCTTTGTACAATACAATTTTTACAAACCTGCATAATTCTTTTTCTGGTTGAGCACTGAAAATGTTTATACACCCGACACAGAGGTAGAGGTAAACAAATTTTCTTCCTGTAATAATAATGGTTCTCGGACGAGAAGGCCTTGGTTACCCCTGTACTCCCAACTGCCTCCCTATTCCCACGCTTCTCCTTTCCTCCCAACACTCAGAGACGAACTGCTTGATGACATCCCTTGCCCCATTCTTCCCAATCTCTCCGATTAGCATATTAACCCTCTCCTTTGAGTCTCACCCTAACCACATGTCCTTCATTCTCCCATCTCACTTCCCCATTGTACTCCCAGTGAATCTCATTCTTTTAGACTGGTACTTTGGGCATTCTAGAAGAAAGTGTTCCAGGGTCTCCACCATGCCTAAGTTACACATCTGGCACTCCCATTCACCGTCTTTCCCAATTTTTCCCCTCAGCTCCAGAGATCGCGACCTCAACTTGAACAACAGTGACACCCCAAAGGTGCCATCCAGGTACTCTTCAAAACCTGGCTTCTCTTTATCATGTAGGCCACCCAAAGACCTCTTTGATTTAACCCCCTCTCGCCAATTACGGTTACAATCCTCCAGGACTCTTTCTCTATTTTTTTACCCTGGTTTGCCCCAACCTCCAGGTCCAAGATCTCCAATGAGTAGTTCTCTACCAGCTCCCTCACTTGGACCATCCACCCCGTTTTGATATTTGAGTTGAAAATTCTCAGTAACATTACTTTACACCATCGGCTGTCGTATGACACCAAAAAATTATATCTGAATGCAAACAAAGAATCTTGGATTGATTGTTGAGGAGTGAACAATTAACCTGTGACATCACATCAAAGTATGCCTTTGTGATGGGCTGCAACAGGTTAATGTTGCACTATTTGGGTTCCTATTCAACGTTGCTTTTTCAATGAAAACATTTAAGTCATTTTAAACATTTAAACACATCCAGTATATTTGGCCATATTTGTGAAATAATATATAATTGATGTCTTCTCGGTTTATTCAATATAAAACTCCTGTACATAAGGCCCCACAAAGTAGATCTTTGAATAGAGCACCTAAAATTAGGATATTGTAGCAGTTTTTTGCCGGGCTATGATTGTGTCAATTCTATCCTCACTGACTGAACTTTATCCAAGGAGATATTTGAGTTTTTCATTCCTTGAAAGACAAATCTTTGTTTGAGAAAATGGGGACTTTTGCCATAAGAAGCTAGGGATCTCTGTATCTAACACAGTGTCTGAAAAACACTGCCTGTTCATAAACAGTATTTAATATCATTCATTGGAAAAGACTTTGCAAATATTTTGTCTGAGATATTGTTGTCATAAATCTGATAATATTTATTCAGTTATCTATCAGTGGATATTTATAAGCATGTTTGATGTTATGATACCATTGTTTTTCAAACTTGAAAAAAATAAAATTTAAAAAAAAAAGAAAAAAAAAATCCTGACTTACTATACTACTGAAAGTAACCTGACCAAACTATTCATCTTTTTGTCTTATGCCCCACAAAGTATATCTTCTGTTTCTCAGGCCATATTTTTGTAAAAGTGCATGTGGACAGGCGTTTTTTAATTTTATCTTTTATTTTTGTAATTATTTCTTTGCCATCAAAAGTTCATGTTCTTGGTTTGTTTTATGTTTTAGGCCACATAAGCCTTGTTACACTCCAGGGACAAATTTGTCAATTTTATTAACTTGGGTAAAATATCAGCCATAAACCATTAAATTTTTATTTTTTTTTAAGTTTGCATTAGTTGTAAAAAGAGAACATGTGGTAATCAAAAGGACAATGTGTGAGGTCCTGAGAAATAGATTTTTAACTTTTTTTTAGGCCTAATAGAATGATCACATGACACTGATTAATGTTTGTCTTGAAGATTTGCTTCTCATAGATTCTCCCTACCTAATTGTCATTACACTTGTCAATCAATAAGGCTAAAAAAAATAATGTTTTCTCAGGCCCTCCCTCATTGGATTTGAACCTCCTCATTAGACATTTTTATTATGTCATGTTTTTTAAAGAATTTGTGAAAACTTGGAATGGTCATTTTTTCACGTTTCTCAACATATAATTATTTAGCTGTGTTTGCAGTAAATTGGTTTTTGTTGTTGCAGTTTATGGGAGAGAGCCCAGAGGCACTCTCCCATAAACTGTAACAAGGCAAATTCTGATATACTGGACCATGATTTAATTATATATTTATATGCTGGTGTTTAAGGTCATATATTTCTGCACAATGGCTAATAATGGCCACAACACCAATATAAACTCAAGTTTAACCAATCATTTAGAGCCATATTTCCCATTTTAAAGGACTCCTACCCCAAGCATTGGCTTATGGGACCTATTCCAATGGATCATGATGCTTGACAGATCTATACCATTAAAAAGAAAAATAGAATACAAATCCTTTTAACTGTTGTTATGGCAGTTAGTTATAAAAGGTATACTATAATTACACTAAAATACAACCTTTTCTCTTTTTCAAGTGGAAAGACAGCAAAAAGATTTACTGAGTATACTCAACCCTTTACACGAAAAAAAAAAATACCAAAAAAAAAATAAAAATAAAATCCTCCCTCCCTCACTGATTTGAAAAAAAAAATTGCCTGAGAATCAATTCATTTTTTTTATTTGGCCTAAGAGATATTTTGAAGCACACCTGTTATATAATTTATTTAATTAACATGAATTATTGGCTCTATGAACTATAACCTGTAATTAATGGTAGAGAGGAAACGGTTAACTGACAAACCAATGATCAATATCTAGAACGATCAAAAAAAGTAATTAATCAATTAACTGTTAGTTTATAACTACTGTATTATATGGGTTAACAAAGGAATAAACTAGCTTCAAAACAGGCAAAGATTGTCACACTTACATCAATTATATGAGACAGAGTAAAGCATGCAAGTTACATGTTGACATACTTGTAAACTTGCATGGTCATTATACTGTAACAGTAGCTGGAAATGGTCATTCTTTTACCCAATGTGGGCAGCAGCCGCTACTTGCAAAATAAATTCTTCAATTACTAAAAAAATTTCAATTTTTGTCACAAAAACATAGCTTATTGCCCCTCATTGAAACGATCTCACTGAGCTCATTCCAATGAGGGTCATAAAGTATGTTTTTGAGACAAAAATTGAAAACATAATAAAATTTGAATGGAGATTTTTGTTTTTAGCACTGAGCAGTTTTGACGGGTACGTTGGGGAAAGGGTCAATGTTGTAAATCATCAAACAAACAGTAAGTTTTTCATCTACCTATTAGGACAAGTGATTAATTGGTTAACCAAGGTTAATCCATGTGATTAATTGATGTTTAAAATGCTTTAACCATTTCGGCTCTAATTAACAGGTCAAATTTATACTGAAGATATGGTAAATGGTTTTGTGTTTGGAAGTTGTAATCAATTAATAGGGTTATTTAATTAAGTTATACCCAATTAAGTATTTTGTTGGATCGTCAAAGATTTTAGAAACCAGTACCAATACACAAAGCTCTGGTAAATTGCCTTCCAAACTACCAACATTCACATTCAATTTACCTTTTTCTGTTTGTTTTATGACTTAAAGCCCTTTTCTGTATCTATGGCAACATCATATCTCTCGACTGACCACAAATGAAAAGTCGAATTTCACCAATCATTCATCATTTTTCTGCACATTTAAAAAGACTTGCAACTCAAGCAGTGCTAAGACACCAGTGATGCAAAAGTTTTCAACAAGAGTAAACAAACACTGCTCCACTAGGACATTTTTTTGCAAGTGGCAAACACAGCCTACTTCCCTGTTTTGCAAAACATACCTAGTTATGTGAATTAAACTAAATAAGAGGCAAACATATATGAAACCTCCACCCATGGAGTTTTTTTTTAAATTACCTGCAAAATATATTATTAAAAACTGCCAGCCAATAGTCGATCAATAAATTGTAGGCAAAAGCACAATACTCCCATGATCACATCATAAAATTGGAAGATAAGGCTAAAAAAAATTAAAGTTTTGGTTCTCAGGAACCTCCCTCACTGGATTTGAACCAACTCGATGAACATTTTTATTATGTCGGTTATTTTGAGAACTTGTGAAAACTTTGATAATTTTTTTTCTTCCATTTTTAACATGTAATTATTTATCTGTGTATGCAGTGAGTTTGTCTTGTTGCTGTTTATGGGAGAGTGCCAATAGGCACTCTCCCATAAACTGTAACAAGGCAAATTTTGATACACAGGACCATCATGTTCAGGACCTCATGTTTGACAGACACTAAGAAGAGCCATAGAATAGAAATCCTTTTGGCTGTAGTACTTGCAGTTGGATATAAAAGGTATGCCATAAATACAGTATGAAATAACTGTCCCTCTTTCAATAGTAGAAAGATGGCAAAAAAGATTAACTGAGTTGGCACAACTTTTTACAGGGAAAAAAAATAAAAATAAAATCCTCCAACCCTGATTTAAAAAAAAAATTGCCTGAGAACCAATTCGTTTTTTTATTTGGCCTAATTACCTGAGACGATGGTTTTTTTTGGCCTCAAATAAAAGCTTAGTTGTGAAACCCACACTTTATCTTTGCTTCTATTTCCCTTGTAAACATGCCATTATCTAAAGTAAGAGCTGAATTGCTGTTTAAAAGCTTACTCACAAAAATAATTTATTTTTTATAGCTTGACCAGGATTCTGTGATAAATTAAATGTCTGGGTTGATTTCAATGCTGAAATTAAAATACAAATATATCAGTATAATAATAAGTATAACAAGAGATTACATGGGTAGCAAGTTGTGGGATGGGGCTGTATCTGGATACACGCAATCAAAAATGAATATTAACATGAACCACATTGACCCTCCCTCATCCCCAGTGATAATTTGTTTTGCATAAGATCATTTGAAATCCTTCAAAACTCATCTTACGCTGTCCCCACCCCATATTGTAATTTCTTGTTCTAATTTTTATTTTTGCTTAAAATCTCTCAACAGAAAAGGTGGTATAACTCACAAGGAAAATGAGCAGTACGCATAACTTGATATGTGTCTGAAAGGGCATGTCAAACAAGATTTCATTTAGATCGGACCACTATTGGCCGAGTTATGAACTCGTATGAAATAACAAGAGGGATGTTACATCCCAACGCTCACCTACATTCGCACTTGATAATGTCATTCCAATGTAACATGCCTAATATTTAGTTAATATAAATCATTAACTAGGCATCAAATGATTAATGTGGTTTATGTGATGGGATATAAAAGCATTTTTTTCTTTTAGAATGTTTATGATTAAGAATATGAATCGTGAGGCCAGATATTAAATCATAAATAAGAATTAGGAAAGGCTTTCATAAATCACTGAAATTGTAATTGAAGTACATTCATTGGTTAAAGAGGAGTTGCGGAAAAACATTCGTTCAAGAAAGTGACTATAAGTCCCAACAAAAATACATCACATCAACAACTAAAATAAGCCTTAATGTTACTAGTAACAAGTATGAGAAAGTATTAAATAAAAAAAAAAATGTTAAAAAACATTTTTTTAAATAAAGTGAATATAAGTCCCAAAAATCCCCCTCAAATTCCTCAAATAGGCATGTAATAAGGGCGCAACGTTACCGCAATGTAGTTTAGTAACCCATGCGTACAATATCAATTGCCTGGAAAGACACATAGAAACAGAACTCACCTTAACACCTCACCTTAACACAAACTTTTAGAACTTAAAATTGAGTAAGTCAGAGAAAAACGTGAACATTGTGACTGAAAAAAAGAAAAGAAATCAGTTAAATTTCTGCAAACACTAGGGTTAATACCTACAGTTGTTATTGAAATGAGAAAATAAACAGTAATGAGAGGTGAAGGCACCACAATCTGCACAAAAGCTGACTTTAACGCAAATTCTTACAACACCTAAATGCAAATTCTTACAACTTTTGGCAGAAAATTGTAGGTGAAATTTGGAAAAAAGTCGTAGTATCAGGGTTAAATCCTGTTCTGATAGTCCCCTACAACCTACATATGCAATATCAAGAGAACTCACCTTAACACCTCACCTAAACACAAACTTTTAGAACTTAAAATTTACTAAGTTCGAGAAAAACATGAAAATTTTGACTAGAAAAAAGAAAATTTCCATTAAATTTCTGCATACAGTCGGGTTAATACTTACAGTTGTTATTGAAATATGAAAATCAACAGTAATGAGAAGTAAAAGCACCACAATCTGCACAAAAGCTGACTTTAACGCAAATTCTAACAACACCTAAACGCAAATTCTTACAACAACTTTTGGCAGAAAATTTTAGGTAAAATTTGGAAAAAAGTCGTAGTATCAGGGTTAAATACTGTTCTGATAGTCCCCTACAACCTACATATGCAATATCAAAGGCCTGAGCCCACTGATCTTTGAGAACTCACCTTAACACCTCACCTAAACACAAACTTTTAGAACTTAAAATTTACTAAGTCCGAGAAAAACATGAAAATTTTGACTGAAAAAAAAAGAAAATTTCCGTTAAATTTCTGCATACAGTCGAGTTAATACCTACAGCTGTTATTGAAATATGAAAATCAACAGTAATGAGAAGTTAAAGCACCACAATCTGCACAAAAGCTGACTTTAACGCAAATTCTTACAACACCTAAACACTAATTCTTACAACACCTAAATGCTAATTCTTACAAGTTTTGGCAGAAAATCAGCCTCAAATTCCTCAAATATGCATGTAATGAGGGTTAAATATTACTGCAATGGAGTTCAGTAACCCAAGTGTAGAATATTAATCACTTGGAAAGACACATAGAAGCACAACTCACCTAAACACAAAGTTTACAAAGTTTTACAACTTAAAATTTACTAAGTCCGAGAAAAACATGAAAATTTTGACTGAAAAAAAAGAAAATTTTCATTAAATTTCTGCATACAGTACATAGGGTTAATACCTACAGTTGTTATTGAAATATGAAAATCAACAGTAATGAGAAGTTAAAGCAGCACAATCTGCACAAAAGCTGACTTTAATACAAATTCTTACAACACCTAAACGCAAATGCTTGCAACAACTTTTGGCAGAAAATTTTAGGTGAAATTTGGAAAAAAGTCGTAGTATCAGGGTTAAATACTGTTCTGATAGTCCCATACAACCTACATATGCAATATCAAAGGCTTGAGCCCACTGATGTTTGAGAAATTAACCTTAACATTAAATCTTACAATATTGGACACGCCAGACGCCCGAGGTTATGACAATAGCTCACCACATCTTACAGATGTAGGTGAGCTAAAAACTGTTTCTCAAATGAAAACAAGGGATATAACTCATAAGTGGCATGTGCACACTGCATAAATTGATATGTGTCCATAAGGGAATGCCATACTGGGCCCATAACAAATTTTATCAAGAACTTGAACAGATGGGCAAAGTGACACAACTCACAAGTGGTGGGGCCTTGCTAATCACAATTTTTTGCTCAAATCGAATCTCAAATCAAATCAGACACAAGGTTCTGAATCAAATCAAATCTCAAATTGAATCAACTTTCCAACTGTTACAACATTACGGTTGTCTCAGTATTACTATCTATCTCCAGTCCTGGTCATTCATCCAACTTTCCTCAGCCAAAAAATTGCTGTGGAAAACTGGTGCTTCTACGGCAATTGCTGCGAATCCTGTTCGATTGCGAACCATGGTTGGCCCGTGGTAGCGACTCTTGGTTGCCCCATTACATGGCCTCATTGATTTTTCCCCTAGTGGAAACACCGTGCAGCATGGTTACAGCAGTTGAAGAAATTTGCACCATCAATGTGTAGTACGCCTTAGTACACGGCGTCATTGTGCCCCATGTAGGCAACTAGGAAAAAGTGCCTTGCCCAAGGACACAACGTGGGTCATCCCAGACTGGGATCGAAATCGGGGCCTCTAGCATAGAAGTCCAACAGTCCACCACTGAGCTACCGCACTCCCTAAATTCCCAATTGGCAACCTCATAACATGAATTTTCAATACATATAGCATTGGCCTGAGATCTTTTCCCAAAGAGGTTAGAAGAATTCCTGAATAAATAAAATTATGTACAGATTGTATATTCCCAAATCAATTGCCTTGAACATTGTCAGGTACAATTTTGGCCTCCCTTACACACATCTTGGTACCAGATAAAATAAGTTGTAGGGTAACCACAATAAAATTTTGATGCTATTTTGTCTTTCGTGATAATTTGCACTATCAATCTAAGGGAAACACATTCAGTCATTTCTGTCTCAATATAACCCTTTTTCCAGTGCCCATCGGGTCAAAATTTGTTATTTTCATCTTTTTCACTCAGATTTTTGAAAAAAGTTAAACAAAACCATATCATGTAATCATTCATTAGAACAAGCTCACCTAATGGTAATTTGATGACAATAACTTCCAAGTCCAACAAGGGCAATAACTCTTTACCCGTTAAAGTGCTGGAAGCCCATATTTGAACTATATTATTTTATTATTAGTGCTGGTACCGCAATTTAAAGGGTTCATCTTCTGTGGATGAGCTTCATATTATCTTTGAAGTGATATTATATTATCTGTTAGGATTTGCCTTGTTACAATTGATGGGAGAGTGCCTACTGGCACTCTCTCATCAATTTTAACAAGGCAAAGATGCACAAAGAAATTTTAAGGACCAAAAATAATTTAGCACTCTACCAGTTAAGAAATACTTGGACACAGCTGGTTCACAACCCCATTCATGGCATTATCACCAAAAAGCTATATATGGGAAAAACATTTTGAACCCTTTTCTTTTAAATGGGGAAGGAAGGATGGATGAAAGAAAAGACAGACAAATGAATGGATGGATGCCAGGATGGAAGGATGGAATCCATTCCTATATTCTCCTTCCACTATGTGGTGGGGCAAAACAATGGAGCCTGTGGGCATAAAGTTTTTGAGTTATTGCATGGCAAGCACAAGTTAACAGCAAGACAAATTGATGGACAGATGGATGGACAAATGGAGTCATATCATAATTTGTGTAAATAGATACAGAAACTGCTCAAAGTCAGAATTAGGGCTTATTAGGGCTTTGAGGGTTAAAGTTACACATAAACAAACAGATGTACAGATGGAATTCTTTACTTCCCCCTTTTCTTGCAAGGGAAAAAAAGAAGAAATACTTACGTACAACAGAATATCTTGAATAATCGACATGAATGTTGAGAGAGGTAGTATTGAAAAGCATACCACACCATGGGAATAGACCTACAAATAAAAAAAATTAATTTATAACTGACAGGTTTTTAGAGATACATAAATTGAAGTTAGGCCCCACAAAGTAGATCTTTTGTTTCTCAGGGCATTTTTTGTAAATTTGCATGTGTGCAGGCATTTTTTTATTTTATATTTGTAATTATTTCTTTGCAATCCAAAGTTCTGGTTCTTGGTTTGTTTTATGTTTGAGGCCTCATAATGTACAGAATATCATGGGTGGTGGTGTATTTCGACCCTTGAGTGCAAGAAGGCTTTAGTATGCTAAATCATGGCAAAGCCTTCTTGCACTCAAGGGACAAATTTGTCAATTTTATTAACTTGGGTAAAATATCAGACAAAAACCATTTAATTTTGATATTTTTAAAGTTTTCATTTGTTATAAAAAGAGAGCATGCAGCAGCCAAATGGACCATGTATGAGGACCTGAGATGAGAAACAGCTTTCTAACTTTTTAGGCCTTAAAAGTAGACTGTTGAAACAGTTGTAGTTTGAATGTAGGGTTTGTCACCTACACTAGAAATTGGAAAATAGTTACTAAAATTTCTTTTTTCAAAGTGTCTGCTGTTCAGCTTTGTTAACACTTTACCCAACGTAATGGCCAAAATCGGCCAGCATTATTCACAAAAATCGACAATTAATTTTCATTATTTTTTTCTCAAAAACATAGGTTATGACCCCTCTTTGGAACGAGCTGGACAGGCTCGTTCCAAAAAGGGGTCATAACCTATGTTTTTGAGACAAAAAATGAAAAAAATGAGTTATTCAAGAATTTTGTTTGCAAGTGTCATCTGCTTTTCTTGTTCGGTAAAGGGTTAAAGGACCACAAGACCCACACTATTAGGAGGCATTTATGCTGCCCGCAAAATGTTTCAAATCTATTTTCTAAATTTTACAGCAGTAATTCAGTAGAGTACTCCCATGCTTAACACTTGAAACATTGATATCAAAATTTGAAGCTACAAAGTTTTCCGAAAATGCAACTCGGAATTTAACAAATTCAGTCTTGCTGAATGAACTGGTTAAAATGATAGTTGCATTGTGGGGAAAAATTTGCTGCTTGAAATTTTGATGTCAAAGTGTGCAGGGTTAATATGTGTACATATTAACATTTTAGGAAGAATATCATGAAGGAATATAGGAGGGTAGAGCCAAGCCTGAAAATAAGCAGACTGTCATCTGCAGAATGAGGTCCGCAGAGAGGGAATTTGATGATGCTACTCTGTATAGCAGAGTAGCATCACTAAATTTACCGTCTCTGAACCTCAATCTGAATCAACATCACAGGCCTGAAAGAGGAACCCAGATGATATATTGGGGGATTCTAACCCACTGTATGGGATAGAATCAGCAAATTCACCCTCTGGGGACCTCCATCTGCAAATGACAGATTGCTTATTTCCAGGCTTGGGTAGAGCGTGTCTTGTATAGCTAGTACACCAGCAAAACTCCACTTCACCATGTCCTGCAGGAAAATGCGAAGCAGTAAAATCACATTATATTGAGGTAAGGCTTTGTGAGAAAACACTGGAATACATCATGATGGACAAGGGCTGCACAACAGTTGCACATATTCAACCCACCACACCAATCATACCATTGCTACTTACTATCAAGTTCCATCTGTTTTATGTCTTGAAAACTGAAATTGACGAGAGTTTTCTCTTTATTCAGATGGCAGTTGTAGTCGGTTACATCTGAAATAAAAACAATAGGCCTGCATTGCCAAATGAAGCTAATCCCTTGCACCCCAGAATTGAGGGGGGGAGGGGGCATAGGTGTTTTTCTTCCCACATAAAATCACTCTAAATCCAGAAAAAACAAATCTTGGAGCAAAGAAAATTTTTCTTCTTACCTAATCAACCTGGGGAGTGTTGGGGGGGGGGGGGGGATCATAGGAGTCAAATTTTTATATCATATATAACCACTCTAAATCCTGGTATTTTTTAACTAAGGGCAATAACTCCCATAAGTTTCATTGCATATCGCTGGTCATCAGACTCGACATTGTTGCTAAAGAGACATACTAAAGAAAGAATTGAAATCCGGTTACTATTGTTAAGGTTATGCCATAACCAAGCAAGCATTACACAATATTTTTTAAACAAAGGGCAATAACTCCCATAATTTTCATCGGATGTTGGTGGTCATCAAACTTCACATAGACATTGCTGCTATAGAGACATACACCGAAAAGAATTGAATTCCGGTTACAAAAGTTAAAGTTATGCCATAAACAAACATTACAAGATACTTTTTAAACAAAGGGCAATAACTCCCACAATTTTCAAGAGATATCGCTGGTCATCAAACTTGATGTAGACATTTTTGCTATACAGACATATACCAAAAAGAATTGACCTTCATTAACTATTGTTCAAGTCATGCCATAAGCAAAGACAGATGGACAATCAGATGGATGGGCAAACAGATGGTTCAATCCCGTTTGTCCCACTTCTGGATTTTCACACCTCGGGATAGATTTCCTGGTTGTTCCACGTTGCTTAAAACAACATGTTATAGTCTTTATTATATTAGTCTTTATTATAATCTGAACGCAGGTTCACCTGATATGGTGATCATTTTTTAATGAACATTTATCACAGAATTGTTTTTAAAAATGATTAATTTTAACCGATGAATTATACACAACATTCAGTCAATTGTTTTAAGTTTTTGGTATAAGTATTTGACATTTAGCAGAAATGTTTCACAATTTCATTTTACAATCGTATCGTCGACATGGCAAGTGCACAGATTCAAATTGAGTTCATCGAGAATAAACGTGGTGGACAAAACCTTGTGTTCAACAATTACTGTTATATGGTCAAAAATCGAAGACAAGATAAAGTATATTGGAGATGTGCTGTAAGAACGTGTCCTGCAACACTGCGTACACATAATCAAATACTAGTTGGGTTCAATCATCAGCATAACCACGAAGCGAACAACACAGATATTAGTGTGAGAAAGACTTTAATTAATATTAAAAAATGGTGTAGGGAAGAAGCAACATCCGTATCCTAAGTGTATAGACAAGAACTTTCAAAGCTTCGAACAATGCCACACCATTTACTGACTATGTAACTTCCCAATGGGTTGAAGGCGAAACAACTTCATGGAATCATTTCCACACAGAGGGGCCCAGGACCACAAATCATTTAGAAGGATGGCACAGCAAAATAAAAAAGCAGATCCAAACTGCTCATCCAAATATATACAGCCTTATAGACCACCTAAAAGCCATCCAATCATTCAATGAAGTCTCGCAGATGCAGCTTGCGGCAGGTGGCCTTCCTGCACCGAAAAAACGAAAGTATAGAAATATTGACAGTAGGCTAAATATGCTCAAACAAAGACTTTTGAATGGAGAGACAGACATTTTACAATATGCAGACCATGCTTCAGATCTGTTACATTTAGAAGGTTAAATATTGAATGAATGAATGTATAATTTATTATTGATATTCAACATAACATAAATAATGCTTTCACATTACTGAGTGTTTTGTGAAAATTATGGGTGCACAGAATAATATCTTGGAACAACCAGCAAAGTTTTAGCTCGTGGACGCGTGTATTATGTATTATTTATATTATCTGAAACTAGCAAAGTTTCAGCTTGTGGACCACCGGGTTGTACCCAGTGGTCCACAAGATGAAATTTTGCTAGTTGTTTCTAGATAATATAAATAATACACACTACACACGTCCACGAGCTGAAACTTTGCTAGTTGTTTTTGGATAATATAAATAATACTTTCACATTTCTGAGTGTTTTATTTGCTGAAAATTATGGGTGCACAGAATAATAATATCTTTAAACAACTAGTTAAAATTGTGCTAATTATTTCAAGATTTTTTTATTCTATGCACGTCTAATTTTCAGCAAATAAAACACTCACTAATGTGAAATAAACTTATATATAAATCAAAACCTTTCATCAAACCGCCTAACAAGTAATTAAAACTTCACGATTGTCCCACTTTTTTATTACGTTTTAACTACCTGAATTAAGAAAGTGGGACAAACGGGAAGTCACCAAACAGATGGACAGATGGATGGAGGTCTTTGCTATATCCCTCCCTTGTGTGTGTGTGTGGGGGGGGGGGGGGGGGGGGGTGGCGGATAATTAGTGAATAATGGCAGATTCTCAAAGAGCTATAAGGACATAACTCCCTATATGGCTGTTTTCATGTCAATTTTCAGAAAAATGAGTTTGGTACGATACACTCACCTTGTAAACGGACTTCAACACATTCCAAATAACATCTACGAAATATGTGGATGTGTTACGTATTAGTGAATAGAAAATAGATGAAAATGGTAACACAGTTTCCACATATAAGGCAAGAGAATAAAAAAAAGATTCAAACATACAAAGTTAAAAAATATGTTTCTCTGTCCCTCCCACATGGTCCTTCAGGCTGCTCTTTTTATAACCCATGCAAACTTGAAAAAAAAAAATAAAATAAAATTGTTTATGTCTGATATTTTACCCAAGTTAACCCTTGACCCAACGAATCGCCCGCATCCGCCCGCGTGATATGCCAATTCAGCAGCTGAAAAAATATTTTTCAAAAAATTTCAACAAAACCATATGTGACCACTCATTGGAGCGAGCTCGTCGAGCTCGTTCCAACGAGGGGTCACATATGGTTTTGTTGAAATTTTTTGAAAAAAATTTAAAAATTATATTTAAAATAATAAATTTTGATATCATCTGCGTTGGGTAAAGGGTTAATAAAATTAATAAATTTGTCCCTTAAGTGCAACAAGACTTTGCAACGCTTTAGCATTGCAAAGTCTCCTTGCACTCAAGGGACAAAATATACCACCACCCATGCTATTGTGTAGATTATGTGGCCTAAAACAAACCAAGAACATGAACTTTTGATGGCAAAGAAATAATTACAAAAATATAAAATGAAAAAATGCCTGCCCACATGCAATTTTACAAAAAAATGGCCCGAGAAACAGAATATACTTAATGGGGCCTAAATATACAAAGTAAGATGAACTGACCATTTAACATTCTTTCTAGATAATGGACTGCTCTATCTCTGTCTGGTGTAATAAACAATGTGTCATCAACCATTCTCATGAATAATTCATCAGTATTAGGTGCAATTCTCTCATTTTCCATGTGGCCATAATATACATTGCAAAGCATGACTGACAAAACAGATCCTTGACTAATCCCCTTCTTCTGTACGTAATGTCGGCTGCCAATCTGAAATTTTTTTATTTTTTTTTCATTTGAAATATGTTCATATATATATATTTTTATCTCTCTCTCTCTTAATTACAAAATACCGACAGAGTAAGACAACCAAAGATTTAACCTGGGTTCCAGTTTACAGCAAACCACAATTTGCAAGTTATGCTGCTGACCAATTATTCTAATCAAGTACTGTTGAAGGGCCTAAAATTATGTGCACATCAGAATCAATTCTTCAAATTTATTCTTGCAAGGACAGGGTTCCCATTAATAACAGAGAAACAAATTTAAGCACTATTCAAGCACTTTTCAGAGAAAGTGACGATGATTTTCAAGGAGTTTCAGGACAGAAGAACTGTACATACTGGGTGAATGATCATTCGCCTAAAATGAAATAAGGTGACCAATTTTTCGTTCACCTACATTACTACATCTTCAACAAATATCTTGACTGGATTTGTCATTTTATTCATTTAACTTTTCCAGATGATAAAACCTACTATTATGATGATATGAAGATGACATGCTGTGATGTAACACACTGCTGGAAAGGGCTCTGTGAGCTTTGTGAACCCTTTCCAAGTGTATTACATCACTGCATATTATCGGATTATGGACGAAGTACATTGGATGGCGAAATTCATGAAATAATAAAAAATTGCAGTGGTCTAGAATATACACACCAGACTGAGGTGGGTGATGTGAATCTTCTGGTCTCAGATGTTACAGGTCAACTGAATTCAAATACTTTTCAAGGAAGGTGGTGGAAAATCAAATACTTTTCAAGGATGTTCTCAAATTAAAGCACTTCTCAAGGAGGGGGCCGAACTTCAAGGACTTTTCATTTGAGTGGGAACCATCAAGGAAACCAGAGAGAATCAACTTTGATTCTCACAAAATGTTCATTTGATTCTTGTCACTGATTCAGAAAGTGATCTTGAATATAAAGGCCTGGAGATACGGCTGCACGGTATATCGATAAACAGATATATACCGGTATTCAAATCAATATCGATTGAATACTGGTGTAATAACAAAAATATCGGTTTATCGCCATTATTTATTTACCCACAATTTAATTGTACAAGATGTCTTGAGTTTTTTAACTGTAGCTCAAAATAAATAATATTATCCCTTTACCCAAGGAATCGTCTGCTTTTACCCACGTAAAATACAAATTCAGCTATTCAAAAAATTATTTTTAAAAATTTCAACAACTCTATATCATGTGACCCCTCATTGGAACGAGCTTGTTGAGTTCGTTCCAATGAGGGGTCACATGATATTGTTTTGTAGAATTTTGTGGGGAAAATCTGATAAACAAATTTTTAAAATAATAAATTTTCATATCGTCTGCGTTGGGTAAATGTTTTTCGAACCGCATCATCAAGGTATGCTGATTCGTTCCAACTGTGATTCCTCAAGTCTCGCTTGCGGTACTTGTGTTCATATATTTGAGCAGTTTTCAATATACCAGTATACCGCGGTATTTTTTTGAATATCGATATCGGTATTCAGTTTTGAATATCGTGGTGCAGCCCTACCTTGAGATGTGTATTTATTTTTTGCTCCCTCATACTAAGTTAACCCTCTGACTTGGTAGTGATGTCTAGAAGGGTCTTAGCTGCCTATACAGGCAGCCCAGACTTCTGAAGCCAGGGTAGAAAAGGGTTAAGTATGCAAAGAAAATATAACGTATCAGTGCATATACTATTCATAGTGTTGTGTAAGAGTATTTGCACAACTCATCTATTTAAGATATATTACTGAAGGAAACCTCCCATCGAAATTATGCAATTCAGAAGTACCATCACTATCAATGATTTAGTATGTAATTAGTTACGTCGTAAAGTTATACTTGACTATTTCATAAACTGTATGTATATAAGGTCATCTCAGAGCTTGAGAGAGAAACAGTCAACTTTGAACCATCATGTGTATACCTCTCACTTGTACAAATAAAATGTTGTTGTTTGAATTCTTGACTCTATAGTACTGAGAGCCTGAAATGGGCTGTGATCAATCCCAAGCCCAGGATCACACTTCACTAGAAACCACTGCCAAGGTACTGTAAGTGACGTCTTTCCAAATGTACTCGCTAGTTTTATAATGCTGATTCAGTACTCGTACTGAAATGGTTAACCAGATAACCGGTTTGAAACCGGTTACCCACCTAACCGATTTGAAAAATCATCAACCGGTTATCTGAAATATCGATAGTGATCGCCATTCCACTGTTAAAACGTAATAAATCTGCCGCTTCTCCTTTGAGATAGATACACCTCGAAGCCGCGTTGTATATGTTGAAAAATAATTGACTTTGGCTTCAAGACTTTGTTAATGGTCAGCAATTTCCGTGAGTACTGAGTAACCGCAGAAACTATTCTGTAGTATGTATACAAACGAACGTTGTCGAGTACTCAACAACGTTCGTTTGTATACGTACTACGGAATAGTTTCTGAGAATACTGCTTTCTAATTCCGATAGTTTGGATCCCAGATTCAGTGAAATAATGGCTACAGATAACAGGATATTAACCGGTTATAACTCACGGTTAGTCGGTTGTGAAAAAGAGCAACCGTTTCAGCCCTATTCAGTACTATAGAAGTTTACATAAGATCAAAGTAATAGCAGTTTCAGTTTGTGTACCAAAGTACTATCTCTAGTACTGTACCAAAGTACTCTCTCTAGTACTGTACCAAAGTACTATCTCTAGTACTGTACCAAAGTACTCTCTCTTGTACTGTACCAAAGTACTATCTCTAGTACTGTACCAAAGTACTCTCTCTAGTACTGTACCAAAGTACTATCTCTAGTACTGTACCAAAGTACTCTCTCTTGTACTGTACCAAAGTACTCTCTCTAGTACTGTACCAAAGTACTCTCTCTAGTACTGTACCAAAGTACTCTCTCTAGTACTGTACCAAAGTACTATCTCTAGTACTGTACCAAAATACTCTCTCTAGTACTGTACCAAAGTACTATCTCTTGTACTGTACCAAAGTACTCTCTCTAGTACTGTACCAAAGTACTATCTTTAGTACTGTACCAAAGTACTCTCTCTAGTACTGTACCAAAGTACTATCTCTAGTACTGTACCAAAGTACTCTCTCTAGTACTGTACCAAAGTACTATCTCTAGTACTGTACCAAAGTACTCTCTCTTGTACTGTACCAAAGTACTCTCTCTAGTACTGTACCAAAGTACTATCTCTAGTACTGTACCAAAGTACTCTCTCTAGTACTGTACCAAAGTACTATCTCTAGTACTGTACCAAAATACTCTCTCTAGTACTGTACCAAAGTACTATCTCTTGTACTGTACCAAAGTACTCTCTCTAGTACTGTACCAAAGTACTATCTTTAGTACTGTACCAAAGTACTCTCTCTAGTACTGTACCAAAGTACTCTCTCTAGTATTGTACCAAAGTACTCTCTCTAGTACTGTACCAAAGTACTATCTCTTGTACTGTACCAAAGTACTATCTCTAGTACTGTACCAAAGTACTATCTCTAGTACTGTACCAAAGTACTATCTCTAGTACTGTACCAAAGTACTCTCTCTAGTACTGTACCAAAGTACTATCTCTTGTACTGTACCAAAGTACTATCTCTAGTACTGTACCAAAGTACTCTCTCTAGTACTGTACCAAAGTACTATCTCTAGTACTGTACCAAAGTACTATCTCTAGTACTGTACCAATAGAGATGGGCAGCATACATAAAAAAAGCAGCAGATACCAATATCATGGGGAGACGAAATAACTGAACGAAACCCACTGCTGAATATGGAAAATGTCTGAATTTTCATATTTTCCTACATTCGCTACTTATAACGACTTGTTGGGGCTTGATAGCAGCTGAAGGGATCATTTTCATGAAAGAAGTGACTGATTTTCTTTTCAGTTTTGTTAACTCTTATGCACATGGGAAGTTGTCCTGAATTCCAACAAGACTTCAACCTGTACATGTCTAGCTGCTTAGCAGTGGTTTCGAATCAAGTCTTGGCTGCCTTAAGAGGCAGCCAAGCCTCGACTTGAAATCACTGCTCATGTGATTTACCTTTTGTCAGCAGGACCTCCTAATGATGGAATGTTAATGTCACATGTTCTGATATAGCAAAGGCCTTTGAAGGTGAAGGCATGTTTGGAACAAGTCTTAAAAATACTGTAGATATAAAATACTACTCAAAGTTTGCTAAGCACCAAATATTTGACACATCATTGTGAAATTTGCTTGTGACATATTTGCGATATTTTTGGTGGATATGATTGAGTAATGTATTGAGATGGTCCCCAGTATTTACATTAGCTCTATTGACATGCAGACTTTCTGTGACACGTCACAGAAAGCATGTAACCCTTGATTTTCATGATGTTTTCGTGTACTGTCTACATGTACATGACACGTGTAGGGTATTCAATCTATCATTTCAACACAAACCCTTGTGATTTAATGATTAAACATGACAAATGCAAATGTAAGAAGACATTTGTCTGAAGCAGAAATGTGGCGGGCTGTAGGGATGGTGGAGCAAGGGGCTACCCATTGTCAGGTTGGTGAAGCTCTTGGAGTGCACCATACGGTGAACATCAGAGCCTGGGCAAGATTTCAGCAGTATGGCACACCAGTAAGACGGCATGGTGGTGGCAGAAACAGGGCAACATCTGCAGCTGCAGACAGGTTTTTGATTATTCAGGACTGTAGGAACCGCTTTGCCACAGCAAACCAGCTTCACAGTGATCTTCAGAAAAAACGGGGTAACTGTTTCGACGCAAACTATCCGGGCAGTTTATATGTTGGAAAAGGATGTAAGTATGCTTAAAGGTAGTGGCACTTGTGGCGCTGTGGTAGAATGATACAAGAAAAACTTATACTGTATTTTCCTGGTGTGAATTCCCCTTTTGTACTGTCGGCAAATCTCAGTTAAATCAGATACTGAACATTGAACCGATACTGCAGATTACCCTTTTTTATTACTTTCCAAAGTGTGATTTACTGGGATTTCCGGATTTGATTATAAACGATAACTTCACAAGTGAATTATGCAATCAACAACTGTGTCATGTATTCGTGCGCGCAAACGAAGACGCTTTGCCATAGGTGTAATGGGGACTTCATTGTTTTTTGTTTTTTTAACCCTTTACCTAACATGAAAAGCAGACGACACTTACAAAAAAAAAATTCCTGAATACCTATTATTTTCATTTTTCATCTTAAAAGCATAGGTTATGACTCCTCATTGGAATGAGCTCGATCCAATGAGTGGTTATAACCTATGTTTTTGAGACAAAAAATGAAAAAATAATAAAAGTTAAAAAATTTATAGTAATTTATATATTTTTTATACTTACCAATGACCCAGACATAGCTGGTGCTAACTCTTAAAATATAGGGCCAAACACAAATTTTGCCCCCCCATCCCCAAAATTTGCATCTAAAACTAAAGAAAACATGTCCTGAAAGGCCCTCCACACCTCGCCCCCACTGCGCATGCGCAGTGTCAAGGACGTTCCGAAATTGGCGCCATTTATCATTCTAATAACCAGTGCCTGGTAAGCGCTATGTACTCAGCGGGGAGGCAAGAGTTCCCAACTCCTGGGAGGGCCATCCCCGTCTGGGTCATTGGTAAGTATAAAAAATATATAAATTACTATAAATTTTTTAACATTTTTATACTGTACCAATGACCCAGACATAGCTGAATAGTAAAAAGGCTGGAGGGCCAAGGACATAGAGCAAAATGGAATACGCTCAATAAAATAAAATAGAGTCATCCCCTGTAGGGAAAAGAAGTAATAGGCCTTACATGTATCTTTGTTATTTATGATAAATTAGAAAGATACAACACCTTCCAAAAATTGAGCTTCATACATCCATGTACTCTATTAATATCCAATAATCCTTATACTAATAATTTTTAAAGTAAGCCAATAATAAAGTAAGTCTAGAGAATAGAGACTCTTATACTCTTAAAAGTGTGTGAGAATTGCATAATCATGTCCGTTGACATATGCAATATTCAAAAGCTATACTTTAAAAACTAAGACTTGAATGAATTTTATAAACTTAAACTTCTCACTAAACAACCATCCCAATAACAGCTCAGAATTACTAACTCCGGAGGAGGTATCCCCTTGTTTTCATAGTAAAAACAGGTGACCCAAGGGAACACCCTCCCCCCCCCCCCCCTTTTTCTTGCCCTGGGTCAAATAGCCCAGAGCGAAGAGGGCAGCCGAACGGAGACACTGCCAAAACAGACAGCCTACCTAGCTATAGTAGCAACTGTTAAGTGAATGACATTCTGAGCAGTAGATAATAGACCTAACAATAGAGGCCTCCAGAAATGGACTCGATATTTCTGAGATAAAATTCATGAATGGATGGCTGAGCGCAATGAGCAGCCTTCAAAAATCTATAATAGCAACACTATTAATGTAAGCCCAAGAAGTAGAAGAACTCTTACTTCATGAGCCGAAATCTTAAGCACAACTGCTAAGCCAATGATATACCATAAGCAGTACGCTAGTTAATAGAATCCATTAACAATAAAATGGAGCGTAACGTCCTTCTACTAGACATCAAAGACAGAAGAAGCTTACGCCCTTGTAATAAACAGATATCTGTTTATAAATACATAAACTGTACCCGGAAAGAGTAAAGGCCTATGCCCATACGAAGACGGAAGGACCTTAAAATAATAGGTTCCGGATAATAGGAACCTAACTCTTATGCAACAATCCAACCTAAATAGTAACGGAAGTATTGATTCCGAAACTATGAAAGTGAAAATCATCCATCGATAGTGCATGAAACTCACTGACTCTACAGTAAAAGAGAAACCAACAGAATTACTGTCTAAAAGGTCAGAATTTGAAAACTACTGTTTCCAGAGGCTCAAATGATTACTTAGCTAAATAAGAACCGAAGTTAAAATCCGTATAAGAATTTAATCTAAAGATTCTAAGTCTATTTATCAAAAAGTTACTAACTGACTTAGATAAAGAGACAAAAGACTCAATTGTAAACTATCGTAGAGTGCATAGGTATGAGGTAACATAAACCTATAACCTAAATAACAACAGGCTGCAGTAGATCTTGTGAAACAAGTATACTAAAAACTAGCAATGCGTAGTATGGAGGGATCAACCATATGAACATAATGATCCCTACACCACGACGGAAGAGCCTCCACTTTAGTCGCATAGAATAGCGAAGAAGAGGATCTCCTATAGTAAGAAATCGCGTCCAAAGCTCGTCCAGTACAGTGCTTACAATGCAATACGGACCACACAACGGAATACATGAAGGTTGCGACCTTGCTGGTTGTGATAAAGATGACACGATTTACCCAGTGAAAAAAGATCCTCACATAGAGGAAGATTTCACGTTAAGATCCACAGTAGACAAGAGAGTAAATTACTCATGATCTCTGTGAAGATAGAGATGCTATCAACAGAAATGTATTGTGGTTGTTTATCTTAGCAATACCTGCTAAAACAACAGCGCCGGAGGATACGCGTATCCTATCATTCCGTCCTATAGATCAATAGAGCGTTAACAGTATTAGCTCAGAGATCTGGACAAGCTAACACATACGTCTGCAATTGATAAGCAAGCTGTGTCATAAATAAAACATCCTTGGGCGCTCCCATAGATAGCAAATCTGATTAAATACTTGTTTGTTGAGAGTCCATTCTGACAGCAACAAGCGACCCGTAAGAGAACGGGAGTGCGATAAAACAATCAGACGACCCAGAATATGACGGACCAAAACTGAACTTGGTGTACTATAACCAACAGACGGATTCTTTCCATTAAATTGAATAACGGAAACGAAAGAGTGCCTCCCTGGTTCCGGAGATACGCCACTACTGTCGAATTAAAGGACAGGAATTTGGGCATGCGTTTCTGAATAATGTTCATGCAATGACATAAAGCAAGCCTAAAAAACATTATTCCGCGGAAGTTAAACTGATAGCTAAAAGACTGCGGAACCCAAAGACCCTGGCACTTCGAATCCGTAGGGATGAGTATATATCCCAATCTGTTTGACTGGCAACCGTCATAACAGCCACACTAGGGTCCGGCAACTGCGGCGGCACTCTCTGAGTCAACCACCGAATGTTTGCCCCAGTCTGAATCTCTTGTAACACTATATAGACAAGAGAATGTATAAATCAAGCAATTCATGGATTGCCGGAAAGTTGCCGTCGAAGAGAAGCTCCTCCGAGAACGAAGCGACTCTGAGAGAGTTCTTAACCTACTATCCACGCGTGGATGTAGCTAGGGCTGCATCACGTCTAACCAACTCCAATCAGCCACTGAAGGGCGGAGTTATACGTGAACAAACTACTGCCCTGAAAAGAAATTACATTGAGAATAATATCCCGTAAATCTTTTCTTGAAGACGTAATGATAACGCCTCAGTAAGGCGGATTACGTATAATAAAGCGTCTAAGTTAAGTCTACTATACATAATGTCGTTCCCAACATTGAAATTGGAAAAGACATAAACGGCGAAAAAGAATATATGCAGTCTTTAATCACACCGTCTAGACGCATATGAACTCTCGGTATGCCCTGCTCTGCCAAAATAAACTATATGTAAAAAAGATAAAATGGCAGAAATGAGCCACGCGGACAAGAAACTAAACTATCATGCTTAGTAGCAGGCTTGTATATATATATATAATATATAGCGTCGAAAAATAAAACACATGTTGTAATGACAATATTGGACTGCGTCGGTAAGTCAGGGACAAAGTCCCTGTACCGATCGAAAAATCCGAGTCCAATGACGCTATAAGTCTCTTATCCAAGATCGCAGCAATGAAGTCCGAAAAATAATCACTGGAAGAAATGCCAGAAGATATGAAAGGCATCTTCCGATACTACTAAAGGGAAAACTCGAAATCTTTCGAATCCCTTTCGCCATCCTGTCGGACCCTATAAAGCGTTCGGTCGTCCGTAGCTTGATGCAACCGCGGACCGCACCGACCCAGCGCCGTCGGATAATTCCTGATTCGACCGAGAAACCGTCAATTGCTGGGATGCTGCGAAACAACTGTGCTAACTCGGATAGCACGTCCGTCACTGAGGCCTGAGGAGCAGCGGTCTTACGATGCATTGCCGCAGGAAGCTCCGAGATCGTTACCCCGTGCATACTTCCAATATGCGAGCGAACGGAGTGTATAGGCCTCGTGTCCCTTGGCTACCGGATGGCGCGACCTATTCGCTGTGGAATCACTGAATGCCGAAACTGATCGGATACTCGAGGTCACGTAGCCAATGTGCGGTCGTGTGCCCTGCTGTGAGGATGAGGAAGCATTAAAGACAGTCTCTCGGACTGTCAATATAACGGAGCGTCCCGAGCAACGGACATATGCTCCGAATGTAAAATATCTGAACCACAACATGCGGTCCCCTATGTTGTTGGCTTCCTCCGATCTGTCCTCAATCTGCCGTCACTGGGTGAGTACTAAAGTAATTAAAGTGCTCGCATCACCCAAATCTCCTTCCTAGACCGCAACGGACGAACCCGGCAGCCGAACCATTCGATGAATGTACGCTACACCGGGTGAGCTAGCGAATGTCACTCCGTAAGCGATAGACATATTCCATGAGCACTTATTGCCGCTAACTCTTCAATAACTATGACGACAGAGGCACACTTTTGAAAGACATCTCCATAACTCTTCGAACAAGAAACCAGAAATGCTTGGATAGCAAGCATAAAATAATAATATATATAGCGTCGTTCAATAATTCGAAAGTTTGTGTGACATTATTGGACTATGTCGGAACTGAGGGACGATGTCCCTGAACCGAACCAAAAATTTCTAAGTCCACCGACGCTATCAGTTTCTTATCCGGCATCGCAGCATATGTTGTTCCGAAAGGGAAAGCTTGAAATCCACCAAATCCCTTTCGGTATCCCGTCGGACCGGATGAAACTTTCGGACGTCCGTACCCGCTTCCGCGGAGCGTCCCGACCCAGCATCGTCGGATAAAATATATGCGACAGATTCAGTTGATGCTGGGATGCTGCGATAAACTGTGCTATTAAGGAAAGCACATCCGTTCCCGAGGCCTGTGCAGTAGCGGACTTACGATGCATTGCCGCTGGAAGCTCCGTGTACGTTGACTCCCGCACACTTCCTATGCGAACGTCCGGAGTCTGCAGGCCTCGAGTCCCCGGCTACCGACCCAGCGCTGTCGGATAATTCTCGATCCGACACCGTTTCTGTCGGCTGCTGGGATGCTGCGATAAGCTGTGCTATGTGCACAAGAATGTCCGGCGTCGAGACCTGCGGAGGCGCAGTCTATCGGTGCTTCGCCAAGGGCAGCTCCGCATCAGATGGCTCCCGCATACTTCCTATGCGAACGTCCGGAGTCCATCGGTCTCGAATCCCTGGCTGCCGGATGGTGTGACCTGGTCGCCGAAGAATCCTTGATCGGCGAAGCTGGTAATATATCGGCGGTCACGCAGCCAAGGTGCGGTCGTGTGCGCTGACGAGAAGAGGAAGCCTTAGCAGTCTCAGCGGACTGCCTATACAACGGAGCGTCCCGAGCGACGGACGTATGCTCCGCTAACGACACATTTGTACCACAACATCTGGGGCCAGATGTTGTTGAACGAGAGAGGGGCCTCTCTCGCTTGCCGTCCGGATGGACCGGAACGAGCTATGAACCGGACTAAAAGGCTTCCTCCGTTCTCCCTCCGATCCGCCGTCACTGGGTGTGCATTAAGTTAATTTTATAGTGCTCGCATCACCCCAAAATTCCTTCTAGACCGCAACGGACGAACCCGGCTGCCGAACCATTCGGTGAATGGACGCTACACCGGGCGAGCTAGCGGACGTCAAAGGCCGTCGAACCTACTAGGGTCCTCTTAGGCAATTGGCGTATTACATGAGCACTTTTCCGCTAGCCCTTCATTAATTGTGACGACGGAGGCACACTGTTGGAAGACATCACAGATACATCACCCTAATCTTGATCGTCTGAAATAGAAATTGATAAAGTAGAGTGACCCTGCGGGGAAAGGACCGGAGTGTCCAAATCCCCAACAACATACCGTGACATACGCTTCCCATATTGTCATCGAAATCATACGATACAGAACAGGAGTTAATGCGAGTACACTGACCACATAAAGAATGATAATAAGGTCAGAGGAAGACTTCCTCTTAAAACAATTGATCAATATCCTTTCACTGTGAAAAGAAAACAAGTCCTGGTACTCGCACTAACCCCTGGCAATCAAAATACATAATAATAATATGATCCATTAATATAGAAAAAATAATTGAAATCAAAATATTTTGAAAAAATATTTTTTCAGAACAGCCCAAGTTTCTGAAAAGTAACGTTGAGCCCCAATGGATCCCAAGCCTAAGTGTGGACAAAAATTTTAAAAATATTTTAAACAATTTATTCAACACTTACGAACAATAATAATGTATCTAGTTATGATTAAAATAACATAAAGATATTATTATTTAGAAATCCCCCCCTCACACAGAGGGCTGTTGTAAATGTAAACAATGAGTGTAAAAACACTAAAATAAGACTCCAGGCACCCAGGCCCGAAATCAGTTACCAAAAATACACCATCTGATGCAAAACAGAGACTTCCAGGGAAGAAACTGCAGAACATCAGATGGTAGATGCAGAACACAACGCCTAACCACCCGTAGGTGAAGACGTAAACATGGGGAAAGAACAGAATTCATTCTGTTATTAAGCTAAAACTCCCAAGAAATTTTAGTAATAATAATTACAGAAACTATGCCAAAAGCATGGGAGAATAGCAAGGGGGAACTTAAAGGACAGGGAGAGAGGAAAAACACTTGAAAAAACAGTGTAACTAAATAATCAGAATGACAACAAAATGGCTGCTGCCTTGAAAATAGGTAACTTAACATAATTTCATTAAAAAATTTTAAGTTACAGCCCTGATAATATTCTGTCACACATTCTTTTCCTCTCCTCCTTTTCTATCCTCCTTAGAATCACCATTTCACTAATATTTATGTGTCTGGCATCATTTAAACTGAGATTTACAAGCACAAAGATCAGTCAGATGTTAACTGATGAAGGGCCAAACTTAGAATGATAAATGGCGCCAATTTCGGAACGTCCTTGACACTGCGCATGCGCAGTGGGGGCGAGGTGTGGAGGGCCTTTCAGGACATGTTTTCTTTAGTTTTAGATGCAAATTTTGGGGATTGGGGGGCAAAATTTGTGTTTGGCCCTATATTTTAAGAGTTAGCACCAGCTATGTCTGGGTCATTGGTACAGTATAAAAATATTAATTGGTGATTTTTGAGAATAGCGCTGGCTGTTACGTTAGGTAAAGGGTTAAATAATATAATTATCGTTAATAATGAAAAGTAATAAACAGAGTAATCACTTGACTGGACTTGTTACGTGAAATAATTCATTTGAGGTAAGGGACTATATTGTAAAACATTCACGCACTGGTGTTTGTACAATGTCCCTCACCTCTCATGAATTATTTCTCGTAACCAGTCCAGTCAAGCAATTACTCTATAAAAATAACAAAACTGATACTGAACTCAAAATTCCAATACCACCCATCTCTATATACCAGTATCAACTTGTCTGATATAAGAATACACTGTAAATGCAGTATTATATTTGATATTTAACCTACCTTTATTATGTTTCTACAAACATGGGATTCTAATAGTTCCATCAGTTGTTCCACTGTAACTTGCTGATTGAAGACCTAAACACAAAAAGATATATACAACTGAAGTGGTTTGTTTCAAGTCAGGCATTACTCATTTTACTGCTTGTTCCAGGAACTTTACAATTTAATGTTGAAAGAACATACAGCACGATAATGTTACATTCTTGTTTCAGTATGAAAGATGATTCAAGATTAACTCTTAACCTGTATTTTCTTATTTTCTCATAAAATCAAGTCATGGCGGCTGCTGGTGGAAAATTCATCAAAAGCTAATAAAAAAAATTCTGATAGGATCAATCCAATATCGAGTTGTGACACCACGAAAGTGGGTTTAATCATTATCAACTCGACACCACAAAAGTGGGTTTAATCATTATCAACTTATCATCCAGAAACCAGTTGTTTACAATTTACTATGTGAAAGGTCACTGTGACCTTGACCTTTGACCTAGTGATTCCAAAATAAAGAGGGCACTTTCTTGCACCAATGCCAACCTACCTATGAAGTTTCATGCATGTGGGTTGAACCATTGTCAAATTATCATCTGGAAACCATTTGTTTTCGATTTATTATTTTCAAGGTCACTGTGACCTTGACCTTTGACCTAGAAAGTTCAGAATAAATAGGGGTCTTCCACTCACATAGGCAAACCTACCTATGAAGTTTTATGAATGTGTGTCAAACCATTATCAAGTTATCATCTGGCAACCAATTGTTTACGATTTACAATGTTGAAGGCCACTGTGACCTTGACCCGGAAACCAATAGTTCTGATTTACTATGTTCTGGATCACTGTGATCTTGAACTTTGACCTAGTGAGTCCAAAATAAATAGGATTCTTCTTCTCAAGAAGGCAAACCAACATATGAAGTTTTATGAATGTGTGTCAAACCATTATCAAGTTATCATCTGGCAACCAATTGTTTACGATTTACAATGTTGAAGGCCACTGTGACCTTGACCCGGAAACCAATAGTTCTGATTTACTATGTTCTGGATCACTGTGATCTTGAACTTTGACCTAGTGAGTCCAAAATAAATAGGATTCTTCTTCTCAAGAAGGCAAACCAACATATGAAGTTTCATGGATGTGGGTGGAACCATAGTCAAGTTATCGGCCGGAAACAAATTGTTTACGGATTTACCATGTTGAAGGCCACTGTGACCTACACCTTTCACCTAGCAATTTCAAAATAAATAGGGTTCTTCCTCTCACTGTTGCCAACCTACCTGTGAAGTTTCATGAATGTGGGTCGAAGCATTATTAAGATATCATCCGGAAACCAATTGTTTTGATTTATTAAGTTCAGGGTCACTGTGACCTTGACCTTTGACCTAGCGAGTCCAAAATAAACAGGGTTCTTCCTCTCACAAGGGCCAACCTACATATGAAGTTTCTTGAATGTGGGTTCAACCATAGTCAAGTTATCATCCGGAAACCTACTGTTTATGATTTAGTATGTTCAAGGTCACCGTGACCTTCACCATTGACCTAGTGAGTCCAAAATAAATAGGGTTCTTCCTCTCACCGAGCCCAACCTACCTACAAAGTTTCATGAACGTTGGTCACACCATTATCAAGTTATCGACCGGAAACCAATTGTTTACGCCCGCCCACCATTCACCAAACTATAAGTCGAGTTTGACTTTGTCACAACTTGACTAAAAACTACTGACGAGGGCTACTTCCATTTATTTTTGTTAACAATAAGACAGAACACAATAAGTGTAGACTATTGGGGGGGAAGGGGGGTGGCAAACAGGGGAAGGGGTATGAAATTAACATTTCTGAGTTGGAGACTTTCCTGTATTTCATGCATGAAAAATGTCAGCAAGGGGCATTGATTTCTGTTCCCTTACTCTACTGGAGTTGTGTTCTGTATTTATATCATAATTAAACTTGAATTAAGTGAATTAAGCTGAAATTTTTAAAGAAAAATAACCTGTGAAGTTTCATGACCTTTGACCAAATTGGAGTCCAGAAATCAAATCAGACAGACAGATCCCTGTGACCCCAAAATCAACAGGGTTCATCCCTTTCCCGATGGCAATGTACCTGCGAAGTTTCATGATCAAAGGCCAAAGCATATCAATTCAGAGAAAGGAAACCAAATTGGAAGCACCCTGTGACCTTAACATTTGGCCCAACAAACTAATAGGGTTCATACTGTGCCCCAAGATAGAGTACCTGCGAAATTTCATGATCTTAGACCAAAAGCATTGCCAGTTAACTGGTAGAGTGCTAAGTTATTTTTGGTTATCAAAATTTGTTCAGGAGTCTTTGCCTTGTTACAATTTATGGGAGAGTGCCTCTTCTCTCCCATGAATTGTAACAAGGAAAACCCATATAGACTAGGTAATTTCGCTTCTAAGATAATGTGAAGCACATCCACAGAATATGACACCTTCTGGCTGGGGTACCTGCTCTTCATATTAACCCTTTACCCAACGCAGACGATTTCAAAATTTATAATTTTAAATATCATTTTTTAATTTTTTTCAAAAAAGTCCAACAAAACCATATCATGTGACTCCTCTTTGGAACGAGCTCGACGAGCTCGTTCCAAAGAGGGGTCACATGATATGGTTTTGTTGAAATTTTTCGAAAAATAATTTTTTTTTCAGCTGCTGAATTTGCATTTACGTGGACGGATGCGGGCGATTCGTTGGGTAAAGTGTTAAAGCCCTGATAGTGGCTTCTAGCACTCTACCAGTTAAGAGTCTGTAAAGCAAATTGGACACACACACAGAGCCATCATTATAGGGCTTCTGACTATTTGCAGGGTACTAATAAAATACAAAGGTGTTTTCCTGATACAAACCTGATCAATTAAAATGACATCTCTCAGGTTATCCTGCTTCTCTATTTCTTTCACAAACTTGCAAAAATCTGGGGTGAACTGACTTAATGTACAGACTTTGTGATAAAATCTCTGTCTTACATGTTCTCCTTCCAAATAGATTCTGCAATACTTTCTAGTTATGTATTCCTCTTGATCAGTCTAAAAAAAAAAAAAAAGAGTGATCTTGAGTGACTCTTTTGATGGAGATATGACATACATCAGCCTGGAAATAAGGTCTTGTTACAGTTACTCAGATGAAAATGTTAGTTTTTCAAGAAATGTACGGCTTCTCATTAACCCTTTACCCAATGCAAACGATATCAAAATTTATTATTTTAAATATAATTTTTTCAAATTTTTCAAAAAATTCCAATAAAACCATATCATGTGACCCTTCATTGGAACGAGCTTGACAAGCTCATTCCAACAAGGGGTCACATGATATGGTTTTGTTGAAATTTTTTGAAAAATGATATTCTTTCAACTGCTGAATTTGCATATTACAGGGGGCAGATGCGGCTGATTCGTTGGGTAAAGGGTTAAAATGGCCGAGGATATTTTTCATTTAAATTACCTCCCCTATTCACATTCCTCACAATGTACACAGTTTCTGGAAAATCTGAATATGGCCTTTTCTAGAGAAATCTACACACAATAAAAATCTTACAATATCACTCAAATACGCTCAGATGAATGACACAGCTGATGGCTCAAAATTTTCTCATTTTGGTGATAAATTGCCAATTTCCATACATCAGCATCGATAAAACTGTCTTATTGGAATTCCTTATTCCTACACAGAGGATTTTATAGCATAAGATGAACATTTTGACAGATAAAAAACACGTGGATTTCTTCTTTATTTTTTCAAAAGGCTTTCTCAAAGCAAATTTAGACAAAAATTGTCACATTTGTAACCTGCAAAATGTCAGCTCCTAAACAGGTCTGGGTTAGTCATTGAACATTTCTGTGACCTTGCTAAAATGCACTTAACAGTACACAGTTTGAATCAAGACCATCAACAGATTATTTTAGCAATATCACCATTAATGAGAATTATTTACTAAACCCACATCACCACAAAATAAAACTACAGCTCAAAATAGCCATTTGGCCGAGGATATCTAATAACATTGGATATGACCTTTTAATAGGAAACAAGACCTAAGCAATCTGTCATTTGCAGAATGAGATCCCCAGAGGATGAATCTGCCGATGCTATCTCATACAGTGAGCTAGAATCCAACAATTTATCCTCTGGGTTCCTCTTTCTGTTTAGACCCGACTCCTTGATTCAGATTGAGGTTCACAGCGGATAAATTTAGTA
Source organism: Pictodentalium vernedei (assembly GCA_031216915.1). Lineage (NCBI taxonomy): Eukaryota > Metazoa > Mollusca > Scaphopoda > Dentaliida > Dentaliidae > Pictodentalium > Pictodentalium vernedei. The sequence continues at coordinate 293,726,542 of CM062288.1, forward strand.
ATGCTACCCTGCTATGCAGGGTAGCATCACCAAATTTACCCGCTGGGGACCTCATTCTGCCAATGACTGTCTGCTTATTTCCAGGCTTTGATGTACATTTATCAATACAGAAAGGGGTAGAGATGGACGGCATAGGGATTTTGAGTTCGGTATCGGCTATGGTATTTTTATGGGGATACACCGTGGCGTCGGTTTTGGTATACGGTATCTGAATTGACTGAGATCTGCTGATAACAACAAAGGAATATTCAAACCAGGAAAATACAGACTAAGTTGTTCTTGTATCATTCTACCACAGCACCACAAATGATAGTGCCAATGAGTGCTCAACACTGGCATTCTTTTGCCAACAAAAATTATATCTGCAATATTTTTGTGGCTTGTTCCAAACACACCTTAACCTTCAAAGGCCTATTTCAGGCTTCTGCGATCTTAGAGCATGTGCTCTTAACATGCCATCACTAGGAGGATCTTCTGACAATAGACAAATCAGATGGGCAGCGATTTCTAGTTAAATCTTGGATGCTTAAGTCAACCGTTCAACTATTTTAACTTTTTTGACAGAGCCCAATGAGCTCTGTCAAACAAGATATAAATGGTTTTATTTCCCTATCATAACAAAAAACTACTGCAAGTGCAAACTGCTGCAAATGCACTGCCAAGATGCGGCAGTGTTTTCAAATATGCCAAGGGACTTATGGAGATATCAGACTTGAAAATAAGTTTCTGCATTCAAGGAGTTTTAAGAATCTATGGATCCCCTGTATGAGATTGACTTCATTTATTTATTGGTCTTTAACCCTTTACCCAACGAATCACCCGCATCCGCTCACGTAATACGCAAATTCAGCAGTTGAAAAAATATTATTTTTCCAAAAATTTCAACAAAACCATATCATGTGACCCCTCATTGGAACGAGCTTGTTCCAACGAGGGGTCACATGATATGGTTTTGTTGAAATTTTTTGAAAAAATGATATTTAAAATAATATTTAGAGAACTTCCACTCCAGTCATTAGTTATCAGGATTTATCATATGACTGTTCGTTTTGTTAACTTTAAAACATTTGATATTTTGTTTTCATATTGATCAGTGATAAAAAGCCTTCCATCAATTTCATTGGTCAATTTCAAAACTCGACGATTTGATTGGCTGAACAAAATACAACTGGGCATATTTTTATAATTTGCATAATTAGTGTTGGGAGCTTTCATTGGTCAATTTCAAAATTGGACAATTTGATTGGCTAAACAAAATACAACTGGGTCACATTTGCATAATTTCAGTAGGGAAAATTTACGTTATCTGTCCTATTTAGGGTGGGTTATATTGTATTAATCCTTTACCTAACGTAACGGCAAAAACCGTCGTGCAATACAAGAAAAATGCAATGCATTTTTTTTTATATTTTCACTTTTTGCTTCCAAAACATAGGTTATGACCCCTCATTGGAACTAGCGTGTCATGCTCATTCCAATAAGAGGTCATAACCTATGTTTTGGAAGCAAAAAATGAAAATTTTTAGTTATACAAAAATGTTTTTTCCATGTGCTGTCTGCAACTCAAGTTAAGTGATGGGTTAAAAGGTCATACTAAGTGGCTAATTTGTGCGTGTGTGTGTGTCATATAAATAGAATATGAAATGAGTGTTTTTCTCATATAATATTTATGAAACTCGTCTGTATTTTCTCCCAAACGGAAAATTCTTAGATTCGTTTCATAAATATTATATGAGAAAAACACTCATTAAATATCATCTATATATTTTACCAGTAAAAAGGACTTGTTTACAAATATTGTCAAATTTTGCCCATTTTAGGGGACTTTGACCCCAAGCAATGGTCCTATTTCACCAGTAAAACAAAGCTTGTTTCCACAGTGAAAAAGCACTGCTTTCTTTCCTTCACATCGGTTTTAAAAATGATATCTGTATGTAAATAGATCACCTTATTGAATATTTGTTGAAGGATCTCCATCAGTTTCTCTTGATTTATTGTGTCAAAGCACTTGTCAATATCTGTTTTAACAAAATACAGCTGCCTAGAAAAAACAAAGCAATTTGAGATAAAATCTGAAGCTATCAACTTCATCTTACCAAATTTATTAAACAGTGATATGCAGCCTTAAAATTTCTAGAGTAAGGTTTTGAAATTTTATTTTTTTTTTTGCTTCTCCGGCAATTTTTTCTAAACTTTATGATGAGGGTGGGAGGCCTTTTTACTTTCTTTTTCACTGTTAAGGCCTAAAAAGTTGAAAATCTGTTTCTCAGGACCTCCCACATATTCATTTTGGCTGCCGCATTGCTCTCTTTTTATAGCTAATGCAAACTTAAAAAAATAAAAAATAAAAGGTTTATGATTACATTTTACCCAAGTTAATAAAATTGATAAATTTGTCCCTTGAATGCAACAAGGATTTCCAATGCTTTGGCCTTTTTGCACTCAAGGGACAAAATACACCACCACCCATGCTATTCTGTAGATTACGAAGCCTACAATATAAAACAAATCAAGAATAGGTACTTTTGATGGCAAAGAAATAATTACAAAAATAATTTACAAAAATAAAACAAAAATACGATCATGCGCATGCAATTTTACAAAAAATGGCCTGAGAAACAGAAGATTTATTTTGTGGCGTCCAATCAACAAAACAGTCCTGGAAATGAATTAGACATTTAACTCCTTCCAGTATTATGTAAAAATAAACAGCTGCGCCATGAGCGCATGATACGCCCATTATTAATTACAAGAGGGAACCACACAATATGAGTATACATGTGTACTTGTCAGGTTACATATACTTGCCACCAAAAAATCATGAAAATTGCTCAAACTCCAACATGTGGAAAATTGCCTATATTTTGATGAATAAAGTCCCATAACTCTGGAATGACAAATTGGACAGCGACACAAATCGAAAGGGAGATTCCTTCTATCAACATACACTTTCAACCAAAAAATCATGAAAATTGCTCTAAGCATTTTCAAGTTATTGTTCGACATGTGAAAAATAAAGTCCCATAACTCTGGAATGACTAATCGAATGGCGACACCAACCAAACGGGAGCTTCCTTCCTACCAAAAAATTGTGAAAATCTCTCGAAGCATTCTCGAGTTATCGTACGACGTGTAAAAATTCAACAATTTTCTTAGTAATAAAGTCCCATAACTCTGGAATGCCTAATCGAACGGCGACACTAAACGACAGGGAGCTTCCCTCCATCGATATACACCACCTACCCAAAAATCACAAAAAACTCTCAAAGCGTTCTCGAGTTATCGTACGTGTAAAAAATCAGTAATAAAGTCCCATAACTCTGGAATGACTAATCGAACCGCAACACTAAACGAAAGGGAGATTCCCTCCATCGATATACACCACCTACCCAAAAATCACGAAAATCTCTCAAAGCGTTCTTGAGTTATCGTACGACATGTGACCGGATGGACAGACGGAGAGACAGAGGTATACCATAATACAACCCGTTTTTTCAAAATGGGCGTATAAAAACAATGTTTAAGCAATGAAACTTTCCCATGATGAAGTTGCAAATTTAACCAACCATATCCTGTTTGACAGAGCTCAATGAGCCTGGTCAAACAAGTTATAGTTGGTTAAGATTTTTAGTCCTGTAAGTGCAATATAGCATCATCAAACAGATTTCCAAGACAAAAAATGAGGAGGCACCTTTCAATGAGGAAGGTATCAGAGAAACCAGAAGTTTGTTTTAATAGCCTTAGGCTATGAAAATATAGACTTATTTCGAGCAAAAATAAATTCCCCACAAGACATTGTCCTTCTAAATATGCATATATACATACACCCTCAACACAGGTAACACACTGTCAAAACCATAACCTGACTTTACCCACATACAGGGAGTAATTTAAGCAGTATCACATCGCTTTTTGCAATGCATTTTTTATGTTTAGCCCTCCATCAAGAACACTAGTATAAAACGAAACCCACAATTCGACCCAAGCTCATTTATACTCTACTGTCAGGGAAAGGCATTCATCACTTAGTTTCTGCAGCTTTTTTGAGTCTCATCATGATGGTGGAAAAGAATTATCCGAATAACAGTCACTATAACATATGAAATTCAACAAAAACCCTCAAATGGGTCGAGCAGCTCAGCTGTGTTCTGAAGATTAAGTTGCAGGTCAGGTTATTAAACTGATCTAGACTGGAGCTGACCTGATTCACTTTCCACCTACAAATGTTGATCAGTTAAACATAATCAATATCTAAACTGGTAATAGTACTATAAAAAAACAAAACAAGAAGAATGTTACTAAGGTAACACATGACTCCCCCCCCCCCCCACCCTTGTGACCTTCACCTTGCAGATGCGGCGGAAACTATTATACGCGACACACTTTCTGACTGTCCTTAACATTTGTAAAAAGTTTAACAATTGTACTATGATTCGTTTCTGAGTTATGGCTGAAACACGAATATTGGCCGATTTTTAGTGTGATCTTGACCTTGAAGGTACGAACCCAGCTATAGTGTGTGACACATCCTCCCATGGTCCTTTATAATTGTGTGAAGTTTGATGACTGTGGCCCTAACAGTTTTCGAGTTATTGGCTCGGACACAGACACGGACACACGCACTCTTCAATCACTTTATGCCACCCGACTTAAGTCAGGGCATAAAAACAAAAACAATTTTGACCAGGAATTCAGAATTCCGTGGAGAACATATCATCACTTGAGTGCAACAAGGTACCATCTGCAATGCTTTAACATTGCAGATGGTACCTTGTTGGACTCAAGGGATGATATACCATCAATGGCCCAGTTTCCAACACAATATCATGTCAGATACATTGGCGAAATGAAGCAGACTGCATCACCTGAAAATTTGTTCAAAAATGTTTTCAAACAAGTCAAAAATATACCACGAAAGAAGTGCTGTAATCCCCTATTTATCAGAGGGCCAGTACATTTATCCAAATGAATAGTTTTCTCAACTAATTTCTGAGGATTCAAGATTGCTATACAATTATACGAAAAAGCGACACATTTCTGCTCAAAGCGAGGCAGTTTACTTTGCAAAACTTTAAAAGTAAATTACTGCCTGCTAAGACGACACAGGGATTCTTTGGGGTGTCCATAGGGTCCAAATATGGGACCCTTTCTCAATAGCATTTAGGCATGATTTTTCCCTATTTTCAACCCCAAATTTTCCAATCTCAGACAAGCCAGAAAATAAGCAGACTGACATCTGCAAAATGAGGTCCCCTGAGGGTGAATTTAGTGATGCTACCCTGCATAGCAGGGTAGCATCACTAAATTTACCCTCTGTGAACCTCAATCTGAATCAGAGTCTCAAAACTAAACAGAATGAAGTACCCAGAGGATAAATTGGCCAACTGTATGGGACAGCATCATCAAATTCACCCTCTAGGGACCTCATTCTGCAAATGTCAGACAGCTTATTTTCTGGCCTGATCTCAGACTCTTCTCAAACATAATTTGAATGATAAATTGGTGCCATGACAAGAACTGGGTAGACATGAGACCTCAGAAAACCACTGGTTTTCCAAGGCTTTACGACCATCCAGTTCAGGACACCAACTGTGCACTAAATTTAAATTCCTCACCTAATAAAGCATAGAAAGTGTCTGAATTCAATGGCAAATGACAAGTTCTTCTTTAATAGTATAAGTTCAGTTTAATAAAGACTACAGAGACTGAGGTGAGTCTGATTCCATGGGTGACTTCTTGTTATAAAACCAACTTGTAGTATACATGCAGTTGGTTAGGTATCAACCTAAATATTCTCTGTTCGATTTGAATGTAAAATTTCTTAGTCTTTGTGTGTTTCTTCACGTCCAAATGAAATTCCCAATTGGTGCCCCCATGATGCAAATTTTCCCAATGGCATGGGCCCCGGACCCATTCCCAAAGAGGGTAAAAGAATCCCTGTGACAACAGCATCTGTAACTATGAATTATGCCAAACCTTGTGTCATTATGTTCCTTCCTCTCCAGAACGAAACTCGTCCAGGCTTTATAAATGTCATCAGTTCCAAACACAGCTCTTCCAACTAAGTTATGTCTTTCCTGTGAAGACAAAAATACTTGTCAAACATAGCAGAATTCAGTGACACTTAGAGCATCTACTGCTATATTATGACAATACACAAGTGTAAAGTCAAGTTCAGCCAATCAAGAATACTTAATCTACGAACATGAAAGGACTTGTATCCAAGGCATTGGTAACAAAGCTTATTAAGCAACAGGTATGGCATTCTTAGAAATGCAGGACTAAAAATCGATCCCTTCACATGGCAGAGGCGAGCATGTAGCTCTCCTCAAGCCTACAAAAGTTAAAAGTGCCTAAATGAAGTTTTACTATTAATAAATTCTGCCAAGTAGGCTTTCTACATGTTATTTGATACTGCTAACAGGATAGTCTCTGAGACGACTACACTGCCCCTCCCACACCTCCGGGCCTTGTTAAGGCCCGGAGGGGTGGGAGTGGTAGTGTGGCCATTTTACATAACAGAGATCTGAAAAGATGTGGATTTTAGGACTATGTATTGGTATCATTATTTTCTAAGGCTAGGAGGGCTAATGTCCGCTCTCCTGAATTTTAAGGTGAGCAGTAGGCCAGCAAATAAATCGCTCTCCTGAAAATGCCAGGCTTTGTAAAACAGATATTTATTCATTGATGTTTAAGGTCATATTCGGCATCAAAGACTATATCATAACCGCAACACAAATATAACTTCAAATCTAGCCAATTGTTTTAGACCAATCCTGTCTTCTAAAGACAACCCCAGATATTTTTTGTTACCAGGAAATATAATACCAGAAAAACTGGCCTTGTGTATCAAGGTAAACAAGGACTGCTCCACTTCCCAGGGGTTATTACACCAGTAAATCAGGACTTATATATCACAGTATTCAGGAACTGCGCCTGATCTACTTCCCATGTGGATCCAGAGCAATTTGGTGTGACCCACATGAAAAAAATCAAGTCATCAAGCAAGAATAAGTGTATATCTGTTTATATTTAACAGGCTTAAGGTTTGTTTTATTTGAGTTGGGAAAAATCAAAACAAAATGGCATTGGGAAAGTGTCGCATATTCTGCCCCTGTACACACCCAAAAGAATCCCTGGCATTGGTTAAATTCCAGTTGCATTGTGGGAAACATTACAGGATTGAAATTTTGGTATTTCAACATCAGTGTGGAGAGAGTTAGTTTGTTCAAAAAAGACATTCCATACTTTTTCAATACCCTCAAGGTTTAAGTGACGTTTGTCCATACTTTTTCAAACCTATAAAAGACTGACACACCTTTCCATACTTTGCAAGAATATTAAGATGGCAAAAGAACACTGTTACCAGGTCCTGTTTAATGCAGAACTTGTCTACCACAGTAAACAAGTGTTACTCCACTTCCTGTGGTTCCCACAAAGAAAGGATTAGTCTACACAGATTAATCGTATTTAATGGACACATGAGAGTAATTTGGGTAATGGGAATCATTTGACCATTATTTGTATTGTTACAATTTACTGGACAGCGCCAATGGCACTTGTGAGACACCTAAAAAACTCCAGCTAAGGTTGTTGATTGCTGTCCGCATACTGCCCCTTCGTTGTGTCCTGTTTTAATATACTACCTGTCATATATACTCCTGCATTAACTCTTAACCCGCAGAGTATTTTCAAGATATTTTTCATCAAATCTAGTCATGGCTGCTATGAAGCAGCCATGACTAGATTTGATGAAAAATTCATCCAAATTTAACTCAGGAAATATTTGGTGAAAAATTCATTAAATTTTCAGGAGTTAAATTTGATTACATGTGCCCGAATTAGACATATTTCAGTGGCAAGAGAAATCCTGTCCCTGGCAGGAATATCTGCCAAGAGCACGTGTGAAGTTAAGATCTGGCGACTTCCGACATACATAAACTGGAAGTACCACAGTTAATGAATAGTACGGAAAAACTTCAAATTCTCTGGCACTCCAAATAAATTTATAGAAATCATTGTTTCTTGTGTGGGGTTCAACAACATTTTCAACACCCGGAGTCATATCGTGTCAGATGGAGGAAGCTAGAGTACCCAGAGAGAACCACTGAGCAGTGACACGCAACAGTCAGACATTCCAACTTACCAACCCCACACAAGCGGAGTTAGCAGCAGTTGAAAGCATGTGCACCTTTTATTTATTTATTTATTTGTTAGGGTTTAATGGCACTTTAACAGCCAAGGTCAGATCGTGACAAGTGACAGTTTTATGGGTGGAAGAAGCCAGAGTACCCGTAGAGAACCACTGAGCAACGACGAGCAGCTGCCAGCTCCCCAATATACCAACTCTGCACTGCAGAACAGGCAGGGTTAGATTGGTTGAAGACATGTGTACCATCGATGTGCAGTATGCCTTAATAAATTGGCTTCATCATGCCCCCATGTGGACAATCAGGTTCAAGTGCCTCGCTCAAGGGCACAACGCGTGAGTCAGAATCGAGCGCTCAGATGGTCACCCATCCAAGGACTAAATGAACACGACCATGCTTAACTTCGGTGATCTGACGAAAACCGGTTACCACAATGCCACCATGCCCTGGCAAGTGCACTATCGATGTACAGTATGCCTTAGTACAAAGTGTCACCATGGCCCTCACATGGACAATCAGGATTAACTGGTTGAGTGCGGGTACCCAACACTTTCCTTGCTCACGTTTCATATTCTTTCAAATACAAATAATCTTTTGCTTAAATAAACCTGTTTTATCACAAATTATTGAAGAGTGACTGTGGGCACTCTTCAATAATTTGTAATAAAACAAATTTTGATGAACAAATTTAGGCCACTAAAAATAATGTAGGCCTCAACCAGTTAAGTGTCTTGCCCCAAGACACAGCACAGATGACTCAGGTCAGGATCAAACCATCAACCTTGAAGTTTAAAGTTCAATGTTCTAACCAATGAGCCACCATGCTCTGGAGCTGAAATGGTAAAAGGGTTTTCTTGATCAATTAATCACATGGATAAACCTTGGTTAACCGATTAATCACTTGCCCTAATAGTTAGCTGAATAATAGCCATACCATTTATGATTTATAGCATTAACCCTTCACATAAGTAAAGGACAAAATCGGCCAACTCTACATACAAAAAAACTCCAGATTTTATTATGTTTTAAATTTTTGTCTCAAAAACATAGCTTATAATCTCTCATTGGACACGTTCCAATGAGGGATCATAAGCTATGTTTTTGAGACGAAAATTGAAATTTTGTAGTAAATCAAGAATCTATTTTGCAAGTGTCGTCTGCTACCCGCATTGGGTAAAGGTTAACTTAAGAATGACCAGTTCCAGCTACTGATACAGTATAATGATCATGCAAGTGAACAAGTATGCCATCACGTAACTTGCATGCTTTACTCTGTCTCATATAATTGAGCTGAGTCAGTGTGACAATGTTTGCCTGTTTTGGAGCAAGTTTGTTCCTTTGTTAACCCAGAAAATACAGTAGTTCAAAAGTAACGGTTAATCAATCAATTACTTTTTTGATCGATCAAGACATTGATCATTGGTAAATCAATTAATCGGTTAACCGTTTCAACTCTACCATGCTCCATAGAAATGAAGAGAGAGAAGAGAGGAGAGAGAGAGAGAGAGAGAGAGAGAGAGAGAGAGAGAGAGAGAAGAGAGCGAGAGAGAGGGAGAGTTTTCATTCCCAATGTGATGGGTGGAGCTCATCCTATGTTTTAAAGAAAAGTAGTTATCAGAATAGCAGTCTTTTTCTTCATCAAATCACAATCTGGTCGTGACACAGTGACATCAGCGAGTAGAGATTTCATCAATAATCCCTTGAGTGGAACAAGCTTCCATCTGAAATGCTGAAGCATTACAGATGGTACCTTGTTTTACACAGGAGACAAAATAAAATATTGTGTAATAGAGGTCGAATAAAAAAAAACTTGTGGAAAATATCTCCCAAAATTCAATGTTCTCATACTTCTTTTTTTCACAGGTAGATTCGGAAGTGTTGTGGAGACGAAAGTGAAGAGGTAGTTTGTATCAGATCATGACCCAGTCGAGATACATTAAAAAATTTCTGTCTGCTTTTGTGATCTAAGTATAGAGACATTATTTTTCATATTACTTTGCCAAGTCTCATTATTTTCAAATTTTGTCAGGGAAAATAATCGACAATAATTGCATCTCAATATTTTTTTTACATATATATATATAGTAAAGCAATTTATCTGTAGCCGAGTTCTCACATTACCTTTTCATACTTGAAAATTTGAAGACAGTTCTGTAATTGCTTATTAATTGAAGGATACTGAAAAACAAAAACAAATTGTAAAATTAACAACAGAAAATACATGTGTTGCTGTATGTATATATTTATAGACAGAATGCGATATGTGTTTGAATCGGTGGGTGTTTTACATAACGAGTTGGAATGGCGTAGTCATATTTCGCGAGAGCCGTACTGTGTTTATTACACAACCCATGCATTAAAATGCATTTAAATAAACAGATGTTAATTCCGATAATTAAACCCAAAGGTGAAGAGTTTGTTTTGAATGAAGCTGTACTGATCATATGGATTGATAAAAAAAATCGAAACAACCTTTTCGGAACCAGTGTTTGTTGAAATTCCTATCGCTGTTTACTAACAGAAATAGCCACCAAATAGTTAGGCGTGAATGGGCTAGTGCCCATTCACGCCTAACCATTTGGTGACTATTACTGTTAGTAAAAATATAAGTACAAATATGTGCAGATTTGCAAAACAACTGGGAGAAATGTTTTTAAAAGAAGTTTGAAGCATGTCAAGGTGTACGAAGATTTACCAAAATAAAGTTGACCAATTTAGATATAATGGGATCCACAAAAGGAGACGGCAACGGGACTGGGTTAAAGTTCTGGTTGGAATTAATTGGGTTTTTTAAAAATATTATCGCATTTTTGGCTAATTTTTTGTGAACCGACTTTATTTTGCTTTGGACGTTTTCATTTTCACACTATGCGACAGACGGTCGAAGATTGTATAACGAAATTTGGAAACTTTTCAAAGCATAACTAAACGGTGCAGTAAAAAGTTCCGGCTTGTATGTCACCCGTTGAATACAGAATCATTTATATTATAGCGGCGATTCTGTTGAATACAAGGGTTTAAAGTTTAATGGACGTGTAATAAATCCATTTGTCTAACATCAATGAGAAAACTGAAAATGATCATATGAGATATAAATAACTGAATTTGCCAACAAGCAAAGAACATTAACTCTTTACAGCCTTGACAATCTTTGTAGAAATTGTTCTACACTGCAACCTATCAGTCCAATGTTCTGGCAATGTCGCGTGTGAAATCTTGGCTGCCTGTATACAGAAACCACAGTCTAGGGCCCAGCGAATCTCATATTTCACATCAAATCATATTCTGAATTGAATAAGGAAAGGATTTTGAATATATTTATTAGTACTGAAATGGTTAACTGGATAACCGATTTGAAAAACGTCAGCCGGTTATCCAAAATATCGATAGTGATCACCATTCCACTGTTAAAATGTAGTAAATCTGCCGCTTCTCCTTTGGAACAGATACATATCGAAGCCGCGTTGTATATATTGGGAAATAATCGACTTTGGCTCCAAGACTTTGTTAATAGTCGGCAATTTCCGTGAGTATTTATTTATTGGTGCTTAAGGTCATTTACTTATGCACAATGGCTAATCATGACCACGACAGTTTTACGGGTGGAGGAAACCAGAGTACCTGGAGAGAACCACCGAGCAACGGCGAGCAACTGTCAGCTCCCCAACAAACTAACTCCACACAAGCAGGTTGAAGACAGGTTCACCATCGACGTACAGTAGGCCTTAGTGCACAGCATCACCATGCTCTCACATGGGCAATGGGGGTGAAGTGTCTTGCCCAAGGACACAACGCGGTTGCTGCAGGTGGGATTCGAACCGAGGACATCTCGGATTGCAGCCTGCACCTCTACCTAATGAGCCACCGCGCCCCATTTCCTTGAGTAATGAGTATCCACAAAAACTATTCCGTAGTATGTATACAAACGAGTGTTGTCGAGTACTCGACAATGTTCGTTTGTATACAAACTACTGAATAGTTTCTGAGAATACAGCTTTCCAATTCCTATTGTTTTGATCCCAGATTCGGTGAAATAATAGCTATGGATAACTGGATATTAACCGGTTATAGCTCTCGGTTAGTCGGAGCCAACCGTTTCAGCTCTAATATTTATTCATTTATCAGGGTTTAACAACACTTTCCACAGCCAGGGTCACCTCATATTGGACAGTTTTAAGGATGGAGGAAGCCAGCAGAGATGAATATGCCCAGAGACAAAAATCCCCAAAAATCTTTTATCAGGAGCCAAAGGCTCTTGCTTAATACCAAAGGCAGAACATGAGAGGAGCCACAGGTAATTGCTCATCATATGTGCAGGGATCTATGTGTGTTAAGACAAAAATTGAAGCCCGTCTTCATTGAAAATCACAATCCCTGAACAGTTTACAGACAAAACCTGTAACAAAAATCCTTGGATTCAGTCAATTCCCCAAAAACTTTATCCCTGGAAGCTGGAGTACCTGGATAGAACCCCTGAGCAGTGGCAAGTAACTGTTCGACTCCCCAACATACTAACTCCACACAAGCAGGGTTAGTGTTGGTAGAAGACAAGTGCATCATCAACAAACATACACCTTTGTACATAGCGCCACAGCGCCAAGTCCTCCGACATGGGTAATCAGGGTTAAGTTCCTTGCCGAAGGACACAACACATATACCCTGGAGGGTATCGAACCACAGAACTTTTGGTTTTGAATTGCAATGCCATAACCATTGGGCCACAGGATTTTCAATCAAATCGAATCTAATCACAAACCAAATTTAACCCTTCACCTAACAAATTGCCTGCACCCGCCTGCAAAATATGCAAATTCAGCAGTTGAAAAAACAGTATTTTTCAAATAAATTTCAACAAAACGATATAATGTGGCCCCTCATTGGAACGAGCTCGTTGAGCTCATTCCATCGAGGGGTCACATGATAAGGTTTTGTTGAAATTTTTTGAAAAAAATTCAAAAAGTTAAAAAATTTATAGTAATTTATATATTTTTTATACTTACCAATGACCCAGACTTAGCTGGTGCTAACTCTAACAAAACCAGGGCCAAACACAAATTTTGCCCCCCAATCCCCAAAATTTGCATCCAAAACAAAAAGAAATCATGTCCTAAAGGACCTCCATACTACGCCTCTACTGCACATGCGCAGTGACGCAGTCGTCCCGAAACTGGCGCCAATTATCATTCTTACTGGCAGTGCCTGGTCAGCGCTATGTACTCAGCGGAGAGGCAAGAGTTCCCAACTCCAGGGAGGGCCATCCCCGTCTGGGTCATTGGTAAGTATAAAAAATATATAAATTACTATAAATTTTTTAACATTTTTATACTGTACCAATGACCCAGACTTAGCTGAATAGTAAACAGGCTGGAGGGCCTAGGACATAGAGGAAAATCCAATAAGCTCAACTATATAGTAAAGAGGTAACCCCTTAAGGAGAAAAGGAGTATTAGGCTTTACATGTATCTTTCTTATTTAATATTAAATTAGAAAGATACACTACCCTTAATAATTGAGCACAATAACATTCATGTTCTCTATTAACATCCAGTATAACCCTTATACTAATTATTTTTAAAGCAAGCCAATAAGTAAAGTAGTCCCGAGAATTGAGACTCTTTATAGTCATTTAAAAGTGTCCGAGTATTGTATATTAAAGCCCGTTTGACACTTGACATATACAAATGCTTCACACCGAGCTACACTTTAAAAATAAGACATGAATGAATTTAAACATTAATATTACACTTTAAAACCATCCCGGAAGCGACTCAGAAATACTGACTTGGAGGAGGCATTCCCTTGCTTTTCACTATAAAGCAGGTGACCTAAGGGAACACCCGCCCCCCTTCCCCTTGCCCTGGGTCAAATAGCCCAGAGCGAAGAGGGCAGCCGGACGGAGTCACTGCCGGAACAGAAAGCCTGCATAACTATAGTTGCAACTGTTTAGAGGACGACATTCTGAGCAACAGATAACGGACCTAAACAATGCAGGTCTCCAGAAATGGACTCAATATTTCTGAGATAAAAATTCGTAAATGTGGATGGCTGAGACCAATAAGCAGCCTTCATTAAATCTGTAATAGCAACACTATTAGCATAAGCCCAGGAAGTAGAAAGAGCTCTTACTTCATGAGCAGAAGTCTTAAGCACAGACTGCTGAGAAGAAGATAAATCTTCATAAGCAGTACGGATAGTTAACTGAATCCATCTAGCAATAGAATGGACTGAAATGTCCTTTCTATTAGGCATCAAAGACAGAAAGAAACGTTTCCGTCCCTTTCTGATAAACTGAGATCTCTGTTTATAGATACGTAGTGCTCTAACAGGACAGAGTAAAGGCCTACGCCCGTCTGAAGACGGAAGAGCCTTAATAACAATAGGTTCCGGATATTTATTAGGAGCCTGATTCTTAGCTAAAAAACCCACATTAGTAGTGAAGGTGATAGTGTTCCCAACACTACGATAATGAGAATCATCCACCGATAGTGCATGAAGCTCACTGACTCTTCTGGCAGAAGAGAAAGCTAAGAGAAAAGCTGTCTTATAAGATAAGAATTTGAAATCTACTGTCCCAAGAGGTTCAAATGGCTTTTCCTTCAATTTAAGGAGAACCCAAGCTAAATTCCACTTAGGAATTAATCTAAGAGTTCTGGGTCTATTTATCGAAAAGTTTCTAACCAACTTCGATAAAGAGACATTAGATCCAATTTGTAAACTATCATGATGTGCATAGGTATCAGATAACATAGATCTATAACCCTTTATAGTAACAGGCTGCAGTTTGATTTCGTCAAACAAGTATACTAGAAAGTTTGCAATGTCTGGTATAGAGGGATCAAATATATCTACAGAATGATCCCTACACCAACGACGAAAAACCTTCCACTTAGCCGCATAGTTTAGCGAAGAGGAGGTCCTCCTACAGTTAGAAATCGCGTCCACTGCTCGTCCTGTAAAGTGCTTGCCATGCAAGAAGGACCGCACAACGGAAAAACGTGAAGGTTGAGACCTTGCGGGTTGTGATGGAGTTGGCGCGATTTCCCCTGCGAAAGAAGATCCTCTCATGGAGGAAGCTTCCGCGGTAGGTCCCACAACAGACACCTGAGTAGATTTATCCACGGTCTCTGTGGCGACAGAGATGCTACCAACAGAATCTTGCATTGAGATTGTTTTATCTTTAGCAATACTTGTTGAATTAACGGCGCTGGAGGATACGCATATCCTATCATTCCGTCCCAAGGGATCGACAGAGCGTCTACTGCAAATGCTCTTGGATCCGGGCACGGAGACACATACGTCTGCAACTGATTGTTGAGATGTGTCGCAAATAAGTCTATCATTGGCCGTTCACATTGGTAGCAAATCTGATTGAATACTTGTTTGTTGAGAGTCCACTCCGACGGCAACAAACGACCCTTTCGTGAAAGGGAGTCTGCTAGCACATTCAGACGACCCGGTATGTGACGGACCGAAAGAAGAACGTGATGTTCTAACGCAAACAGGATTCTTTCCGTTAGATTGAACAACGGAACTGAATGAGTGCCACCCTGATTCCGTATATACGCCACTACTGTCGTATTGTCGGATAGGATTTGGACATGAGCATCGTGAATAATGTCCATCCAGTGACGTAACGCAAGCCAAATTGACATCATTTCCTTGATGTTTATGTGCTTGCACAGGAATTGCGGATCCCAAAGACCCTGGCATCTCGAATCCGTTGGGATTAATGATGCACCCCAACCTGTTTGACTGGCATCCGTCATAACGGTAAAACTCGGATCCGGCGACTGCAGCGGAACTCCTTGAGTTAACCACTGAATGTTTGCCCAAGTCTGAATCTCTTGTTTCACTTGATCTGACAAGAGAACGTCTACATCGAGCGAATGAATTTTCACACTCCAATTCTGAGTCAGGAAAATTTGAAGAGGACGTGTGCGTAGCCGCCCCATCGGAATGAGATCCGCGGCGGCTCCGCACAGACCTATCAGTCTCATAAATTCTCTCGCCGTGACTTTGTCTGCGTGCAGACAATAGCGAGCGTAACAACTGACTAATTTCGCTCTGGTTAACGGCAGACGAACGAGATTGTTGTGCGTCTCGAAGCTCATTCCCAGATGAGTGAATGACTTGGACGGCACCAGATCCGACTTCTCCTCGTTTACTATAAAACCGAGACGTCGGAGCAATAGAAGAAGATTCTGAACATCGTTCTGAAGCGTTAACTCGTTGCCGTACCTCTGAAGAATGTCGTCCAGGTAGGCCGACGTTACCGCAGACGAATGAGCTCGGAAGTAGATCATTACCGAGTTCATTACCCGAGTGAAAGCCCAGGGTGCTAGATTCAATCCGAAGCACATCGCCCGGAATTGATACACCACTCCAAGGACTGCGAAGCGTAGATACTTTCGGAATGTCGGATGTACCATGACGTGAAAGTACGCATCTTTGAGATCTATGCTCGTTGCATAATCGTTCACCCGAATACTCGCTGTGACCGATCGAATGGTCTCCATATAAAACTTCGGAGCGACGATCAGCTTGTTTATCCAGCTCAAATCTATGACTGGACGGAACGAGCCGTCTGGTTTCGGAACCAGAAACAGATGGCCATAGAATCCCAGAGATTCCTGGTTTTCTACGACCTCTACCGCGTTCTTCATTAAAAGAGACTGCACCTCTGATAACAGAGCGTCTCTTTTCTGTGGATTTGACGGAAGATGAGTCCACTTTGGACTTCGAGTTAATGGAGGCTTTCGTTTGAAGGATATCTTCAGACCTTCCGAAGTCACTCCTCTCACCCAAGGGTCGTCCGTAATCGACGCCCACTCTTGTGAAAAACTCGACAACCTTCCGCCAACCGGAACGCGATAGAGGTTTAAGCCATCACCTCCTGGACCTGCGAGGCCTGCGGTAGGAGAAACCACGTCTTCCACGACCCGCACCTCGCCTCGTCGACCTCGGGGCGTCCGACCGATTGTCCCGGCCTGAAGGACGTCCCGAACGAGAGTCGCTATCCTGACGGTCTCTCGAATAAGACCAAGAGGACGCACCGGAACCTCTATAGGAACCTTTCTTGGGCGCATTAGACCCAGAAGTGCCTGTCTTATTCGTGTCTGCTGTATCCGACTTCTTAGGAGCCGATCTGAACAACAGAGAATCATTAGCTTTCTTTTTAATTTTATCATAAATAGCGGAAAGCTTGCCGTCAAAGAGAAGTTCTCCTGAGACCGAAGCGACTCTAAGAGAGTTCTTCACCTTAGAATCCACTAGTGTGGATGTAGCTAGGGCTGCGTCACGTCTAACCAACTCCAGATTTGCCACTGAAAGGGCAGAGTTACACGTAGAATAAGCTACTGCCCTTGAAAGAAGTCTTAAAGAGGATTGTATATCCTGAAACTATTCCCCTTGAAGGCGCAGTGATAACGCCTTAGTAAGGTGATCTGCGTAAGATAAGGCATCTAAATTGGCTCTGTTAGACGCAATAGCTGTTTCCAACACCGCGGTTGGAATAGAAGCTGACGACGGTAATGATAGCTCTAAGTCTTCCGCCTCGTCGTCCATATGCAGAGGAACTCTCAGTATACCCTGTCCTGCCATATCGAATTTATTCCTTGCATTAATGAAAGGCAGGTTGAGAGTATTAGCGGACAAGAAACCTGCTTTCCCCGTCCTGGAAGCAAGTTTAAATATAGCGTCGTTCAATAATTCAAATGTTCTAGCAACATTATTGGACTGCGACGGAAACTCGGGAGCGATGTCCCTGAACCGCTCAAAAAATTCAGAGTCGAATGACGCTGTAATTCTCTTGTCCGGAAGCGCAGCAGTCTGGCCCGACGGAACAACTTGAGGGAGAAAGTGCCGGATGAAGTCCACGGCAGCTTTATGTTGTTCCGAAAGGGATAGCTCCAAGTCATCCGTATCCCTTTCACCATCCGGTCGGACCTCATGATGTTCCCGGTCGTCCGCCCCCGATGCTTCGGCGGAGCGTACCGACCCAGCGCCGTCGGATAATTCTCGATCCGACACCGTTTCTGTCGGCTGCTGGGATGCTGCGATAAGCTGTGCTATCTGCACAAGAATGTCCGGCGTCGAGACCTGCGGAGGCGCAGTCTTTCGCTGCTTCGCCGAGGGCAGCTCCGCATCAGATGGCTCCCGCATACTTTTCCTATGCGAACGTCCAGAGTCCATCGGTCTCGAATCCCTGGCTGCCGGATGGTGTGACCTGGTCGCCGAAGAATCCTTCATCGGCGAAGCTGGTAATATATCGGCGGTCACGCAGCCAAGGTGCGGTCGTGTGCGCTGACGAGAAGAGGAAGCCTTAACAGTCTCTGCGGACTGCTTATACAACGGAGCAGCCCGAGCGACGGACGTATGCTCCGCTAAGGACACATTTTGTACCACAACATCTGGTCCCAGATGTTGTTGTACGAGAGAGGGACCTCTCTCGCTCTCGGCCCGGCTGGACCTGGACGAGCTAGGAACCGGACTAAAAGGCTTCCTCCGTTCTCGCTTACTATCCGCCGTCACTGGGTGTGCATCTATTATGTTTATAGTGCTCGCATCACCCAAAATTTCCTCTTGGACCGCATCGGACGAACCCGGCTGCCGAACCATTCGGTGAATGGACGCTACACCGGGCGAGCTAGCGGACGACATTTGTCTAATCTCCATGAGCACTTTTGCCGCTAGCTCTGAATTCATTTGTGACGACGGACGCACACTTGAAGAAGATAACATGGAAACATCACCCTGTTCTGGTTCCTCTGAAATAGAAACAGAGAGTAGAGTGACCTTGCGGAGAAAGAGCCGGCATCGCCCTTTCTCCAGAAACAACATATCGTGACACACGTTTCCAATGTTTCTCATCCCAATGTTCACATATAGGACAGGGATTAATGCGAGAACACTGACTACAATTAATACAATGATCATGAAAGTCAGAGGAAGATTTCTTCCTATTACAATTTGAACAACGTCCCTTCATTGTGAAAGAACAACAATAAGTCCTAGTTACTCGCAAAAACCCCTGACACAAAGATACATAATAACATGATCCATTAATAAATGAAAAAACAATTGCAAAACAAAATAATTTTGAAAAAATATTTTTTCAGCGAAGCCCAAGTTGCTGAAAAGTAACGTTGAGCCCCGATGGATCCGATGGCAAAGTGTGGTCAAAAATTTTAAATTTATATAAAATAATTAATGAGACACTTTCGGATAATATAAATGTATCTTATAATGAGATAAACTACCACAAAGGCAAACAGCCCCCCTCAAAAAAGGCTGTTGCCAATGAAAACAAACAGTGTAAACACACTAGAAAACATGACTCCAGGCACTGAAAAAACTGGCCCGGAATCAGTCATCAATTACACTCTATCTGATGCAAAACAGAGACTCCCAGGGGAGAATCTGTAGAACATCAGATGGAAGATGCAGAACACAAACGTTATACACCCATGGGTGAAAACGTAACTATGGGGAAAATAACAGAAAACATTCTGTAACCAAGCAACTCTCCCAGGAAATTTTAGAAATGAAATTTCTCAAAAATATGCCAAAAGCATGGGAGAATTGCAAGGGGGGACTTTAGAAGGCTAGGGGAGAGGAAACACTGAATAAGCAGTGCAACAATTAGCAAGAATGACAACAAGAGGCCCATGCCTCGAAAATAGGCAACTTAACATAATTTCATCAAAAAATTTTAAGTACAGCCCTGATTATTTTTTGCCACTTCTTTTTCCTCTCCTCCTTAGAATCACCTTTTCTCCAAAAATTACGTGTCTGGCATCCTTTAAACTGAGATTTACAAGCACAAAGATCAGTGAGATGTTGACTGATGAAGGGCCAAACAGAGAATGATAATTGGCGCCAATTTCGGGACGACTGCGTCACTGCGCATGCGCAGTAGAGGCGTAGTATGGAGGTCCTTTAGGACATGATTTCTTTTTGTTTTGGATGCAAATTTTGGGGATTGGGGGGCAAAATTTGTGTTTGGCCCTGGTTTTGTTAGAGTTAGCACCAGCTAAGTCTGGGTCATTGGTACAGTATAAAAATATGATATTTATAATAATAAATTTTAGAATCGTCTGCGTTGGTTAAAGGGTTAATGCTCTTCAAGTATTGTAGATATTGCACCTGCTTACAACTGTAAATATTGTCAGTCTCCACTGAAGTCCTGTGTGAAATGGCGACCCATCTGTTTGGGAAAAAAAATGTTGTCCATATTTCCAAAAAGGCAGTATATATTCCTTAAAGGAATCAAATGAGTTTCAGAAGCAGAATCCCCTTGAACCCTTCTATCATCAGGTCTCCTTTACAGGATGCAAGAATTCAAGATGAGACATTCTCCAAAACAGGAGACTTGATGATAGAAGAAGAGTTCAAGACACTTGGTAGGACTTTGATAATATCTCAACTATCCTAAAATATCCGCATCAGAGGAACTTTAACTGAATTGAGTGATGGAGGATTGTAACCTTAATTGGCGAGAGGGGGGGGTCAAATCAAAGAGCTCTTTAGGTGGCCTGCGAGATAAAGAGAAGCCAGGTTTTGAAGAGTACCTTGATGGCACCTTTGGGGGAACACTGTTATTCAAGCAGAGGTCATGGTCCCTGGAGCTGAGGGGAAAAATTGGGGAAAAAAAACACTGAAAAGGAGTTCCAGACCGTGAGACATGTAATTTAGGCATGGTAGAGACCTTGGAACACTTTCTACTAGAATGCCCAAAATACCAGTCTAACAGAATAAGCTTCACTAGGAGTATAATGGGGAAGTGGGAGAATAAAGGACATGTGGTCAGTGGGTGATATAAAGGACAGCATTAATATGCTTATCGGAGAGAGCGGGAAGAAGGAGGCACAGGTTGTCATCAAGCAGTTTGCCTCCAAGTGTTGGGAGGAGAGAAGCGTGGGAATAGGAAGGCAGTTGGGAGCACAGGGGTAACCAAGGCTATCTCACATGAGAACCGCGACAAATCAGCGGCTGGCCAAAGTGTTATTATAAAAGTGGTTTTGGCAGCAGAACCTACTTGAACTCTTCTTCTCTCATCAGGTCTCCTGCAGGAGACCTGATGATAGAAGAGTTCAAGAGGAAACATTTGGTAGGAATTTTTGAATATTGTGATGATACAAAAAATTGTTAAAATCTGCCCAACTGTAATCACATCAAATCAAATAAAATTTAAAAGGTTCGCAGGGCCCTACAGAGCCAGGCTAATTTCATTGGTCTCTACAAGAATTTCTGCAGTCTTCCATGCTGAAGCGACTGTTCTGTGATGTCAGAATTTGCAAAGTTGGAATTAGTTCTGGAAAGGTTAAGCTGTCATAACAAACAGTCAACAAGGAAAGTAATTAGAAGGAAGTATTTATTTATTTATTTATTGGTGTTTAAGGTGACATATTACTGCACAATGGCTAATCATGACCTCGACAGTTTTACGAGTCGAGGAAGCCGGAGTACCCGGAGAGAACCACTGAGCAACGGCAAGCAAATGTCAGCTCCCCAACATACTAACTCCACACAAGCAGAGTTAGCATTGGTTGAAGACAGGTGCACCATCGACGTGCAGTACGCCTTAGTAAAAAGCGTCACTGTGCCCCCAAGGGGGCAATGGGGGTGAAGTGTCTTGCCCAAGGACACAACGCGAGCCGGAAGACACCTTTGCCAAAATCATTTGTCATTAACCCTTTACATATTGAATCGCCACATCATAGGAACGAGGTCATCAAGCTTGTTCCAATGACTGGTCACATGATACAGTTTTGCTGAAATATTTTGAAAAAGTATAAGAAACAATAATTAAAATAATAAATTTTTGTTAAATATCAGACAAACTCTTTAATGTTTATTTTTTTAAGATTGCATTGGTTATAAAAAGAGAGCATGCGGCAGCCAAAAGGACTATGTGGGAGGGCATGAGATACAGATTTTTTACTTTTTTAGGCCTAACAAAACTAGCTAGCAGACAACACTTGCAAAAAGTTTTCTTCATCAACTGAAAATCATCATTTTTTATTCCAAAACATCACTTGTGAACCCCTTAATGAGTGTTCACAAACTAAGTTTTGGGTCAAGGACTGAAAAATACGAAAAAATCTGAATGGTTATTTTTGTGAAAAGTATTGGCAGGATATTGCTGTTACATCAGGTAATGGGTTTAAACACTATTAATAAGGACTAAAAAATGTTAATGAAAGTGTCAATGACACTGTAGCTTAACTTGTCTGTGTGTTATGTTTGATGAAAAGGATAATGTTCAATGTTTATGAAAGGATTATGAATTAAGACAAGAATTGTGATAATTGGGAATATGTTAATTTCTGTTCCCTCTATGCTATGTTTTCAATAAAAATAATATGAGGTGTAGACTATATTAAAGGGGTGGGTTAATGTGGCCCTCAATGTTAATGTATGTGGCCCTCATAGTTAACGTATATCAACAAAAGTTACCAATTTACAGTGAAATTATTCCAAAACGAGTCATCCTATCAAATTACAATGAAATCCCTTCATGAATATGGCCTGTAGACTGTGCTCAAGGTTTTTGGGCTTTGGGCCCCTGTAGCCATCACGGTTGACCGATCGCAACCAAAAGGGGAAGTCCTCATCTAGACATTATACTGAGTGATCCTACGAAGTTACAATGAAATCCCTTCATAAATGTGACCTGAAGTCTGTGCTAAAGTTTTTTTGATTTTGGGATTGGGCAGCCGTCATGGTTGAATGATCGCGACCAAAAGGGGACGTTCTCATCTAGGCATTATCTGGAGCCATCCTACCAAGTTACAATGAAATCCCTTCATAAATATGACCTGTAGATTGTGCTAAAGGTTTTCGAGTTTTGGGTTTGGGCAGCTGTCACGGCTGAATGCTTGCAACCAAAAGGGGACGTTCTCATCTAGACATTATCTGGAGTCATCCTACCAAGTTACAATGAAATCCCTTCATAAATATGACCTATAGACTGTGCTAGTTTTTTGGCTTCAGGGCCCTGTAGCCATCACAGTTGACCAATCGCGACCAAAAGGGGACGTTCTCATCTAGACATTATATGGAGTCAACCTACCAAGTTACAATGAAATCCCTCCATAAATACGACCTGTAGAGTGTGCTTAGGGTTTTGGGCTCGGGCAGTCATCACGGTTGACAAATCGCGACCAAATTGGGAAGTTCTCATCCAGACATCATCCGGAGTCATCCTACCAAGTTATAATGAAATCCCTCCATATTAAATATGACCTGTAGACTGTGTTAAAAGTTTTGGGGTTTTGGGCTTGGGCAGCCGTCACGGTTGACAGATCATAACCAAAAGGGAACGTTCTCATCTAGATATTATACAGAGGCATCCTACCAAGTTACAATGAAATTCCTTCATAAATACGACCTGTAGACTGTGCTAATGGTTTTTGGGCTCGGGCAGCCACCACGGTCGACCGATCGTGACCAAAAGGGGACGTTCTCATCTAGACATGACCTCAAACCTGCAAATGAAATTTTGTGATGATCGGATAAGAACTGCAGGGTGTAGCCTGTGCTAAAGGAAAATGTGAACATACTCACAGACTAACACACTTCCGCACGTGTGATGGCAATAGCTTATTTTGACTTTGTCAAGTAAAGCTAAAAATCTGTTTCTCAGACCTTCCCGCATAGTACTTTTGTCTGCCACATGCTCTTTTTATAACCCATTCAAACTTAAATAAGTAAAAATTAAATGCTTTATGTCTGATATTTTATCCAAGTTAATAAAATTGATAAATTTGTCCCTTGAATGCAACAAGGCTTTAGCATTGCAAAGCCTTCTTGCACTCAACGGACGAAATACACCACCACCCATGCTATTCCATAGATTATGAGGCCTAAGACAAAAAACAAACCAAGAACATGAACTTTTGATGGCAAAAAAATAATTATAAAAACAAAAAATAAAATAAAAAACCGCCCACCCACATGCAATTTTAGAATAAATGGCCTGAGAAATAGAATATTTACTTTGTGGGGCCTAACCTCAACCAAAAGAAACATTAAAAAGCTCACCTTTCCATATCCTGTAGAACTACTGCTCATGTTTACAATTGGTCTCAGTGATTTTGCTTTCGGAATAAATCTTATAGTAGAAATGCCAAGACATTTTCTGGAAGTTTGCCAATCATCAACAGTGCTCTGTAGAAGAAAACAGGACAAGGTTTATACATTGCTAATGGGGGGGGGGGGGGGAGTTTTTTCACACCTGTAAAGGTTATCATCATCGGAAAAGCAAATCTATTGATATCTGTTCAAGTTATCATGCTAACGAGGTGAAAACAGGCAAACATTGCCTAATTAAGGGCCATAACTCCACTTAAAATGGCTGAACCGCACCACTTTTCACACTTGCTCATGATATTAAGTAAGCCTTACATACAAATAGTGACCAAATCAATTGATATTTGTTGAAATTATTGTGCTAATGAGAAAGGTGACACCCACTTTCCACACACTGACTTCATCAAATTATAGGGCAAGTTTCTAAAAAAAAAAATCAACCAAAAAATAAATGGTCAACAAAATGCTCATCATACATTTGAGGACAATGGGGCTTTATCTATGCAAGGGGCCACAACGCATGACATGGCCCATTAACACACAGTATCATCATTTGGCGAGATCGCATGTTAGTTGTTGCTATTTACTTTGATGGAAATTCTCAAGAAGTAAACAGCCTGGCTGACATAGTAAAACCAGTGAAGGCTGAAAAGCATCACAACACTTTTTTCTTAAGGTTAGTACTATGCTAATAAGGAATGATCATTTGTTTCTGTCTATTTCTTGAGTTATGAACTGCAAAAAACAAAAGCCAAACTGTGTAAATGGGCATAGCCCATTCACACTATGTCTGGCTTTTGTTTTTTGGGGTTCATAACTGAAGAAATAGACAGAAACAAACGATCATACCTTACAATTAAACTTGAGGGGCAATAAATTTAAACTCTTTACTTTGCGGAGTTAAAATAAATACCAGGTCGCATCATGCTTCCTAGTGATAACTGAATAAAAATGGCACAGTTTTCTAAAATTCTGTTTCAAATAATGATACATTTCGCTGAAACATGTTCTTGTGTCATTAAAAATTTTACTGACCAATGAATGGCGTAGGGTAAAAGGAATGTTATAAGCCATGCCCACACAAAACTTCGATCTCCTTTTCCACTTGACGGGAGGATGCTGTCATTCAAAGCAACACAGAATTAAATTGAATTCTGATTCTGACCATTTCCTGAGAAATTGAAAACAGTTTGTAAATGTGTAGTTCGATATAAACCCAGATGACATGAATTTGGTTAAAATTTGTCTCAAAAAGAGTTCATTCAGACTATTTGGAAATTGGAAAGTTTTGTTGGGGTGAGTTTCGTTTGTGGGTTACTATGACCAGGCATTGTTTATATTTGATTTGGGTAAAACGATGAATGCCGACGATCATCTGTTGCATATAAACATGGAATAAAAACTTGACATGGATTTCATTGTTTATTAAATTTTATTTCGAAAGTCATTTTAATATTATAAGTATTAATTACTTTTCATGTTGAAACAACATGAGCATGCAAGGGGCTCCTTTCCATTCACAATGTGCAACGTAATTTTTAATCCAGACATTGGGGGCGTGGTTTAGGACAGGCCTAAATGCGTTTTTTTTGGTTCATTGTGTTATGAAAAGAAAAAAAAGAAACAGGGTTCATACAGGCAAGGCAAGATCAAATTCAAGGACATTTGACAGCTTTTCAAGAACATACATTCTGCACTGTAAAAAAGCATGCCAGAAATTTTGCGTGCCTGTAAGGTTGTTTCTTAAACTTTAAGGCTTCAAATTAATTTTTCAAGTAGCTTCTACCTTATATGTTTATACAGTTGTAGTACATGTAGGTGACTTGGCAGTGGTTCTACATCATTGTTGGCTGCCTGCACAGGCAGCCAACAATGATGCAAAACCAGTGCCGGGATAAATTCAGCCTGCACTGACACATCAAGGATGATTACACTTTGGTGCACACACTTCGGGGCAATATAAAAGTGGCGGTTTGGGGCTACATAGGAAACTAAGGGGTAAAAACACTGGAAATTCAAGGGTTTTTCAAGACTGATGGTCAGTTTTCAAGTCCTTTTCAAGGCCAAAAAGGGATTCAAGGACTTTTCAAAACAAAAGGAAAATTCAAGGACTTTCAAGGCTCTGTGCGAACCCTGAGAAATACTTTAGCCAATCATTTTGCCTGAAAATGCATGAACAGAAAAAAGGTTTAATTATGATAGCATAACCTGCGAACAGGTCACGATGTGAGCTCTTTAATTCCGGGCCTGAGAAAGGAGGGAAATTATCATGTGGTTTTCTGAACCCAAAAGGAATGAAAAATATAGCTCAAAAAATACAGCTGTTCTTACCTCACTGACTGGCTTCAAGTGACACTTTTTTACGAAACCTGAAATATGTAATACATTGATGTTAAACCAGTGTTTTGAAAATGACTTCTCTTGCCTTTTTTTCAAAGTATGAAAGTGAGATGTACATTATATTACTTAATATTTAAAAAAAGGTAATGACTACTACTATTTTCAATGCAATTTTGTAAGAACTTGGAAATCACTCTTTAAACTCTACTATTGATATTTCTTTTTAAAATGTCATTGGAAAAACAAGTTTTTTTTCTATGAATATGTTGTTTTGAATGAAGGATTGATCTTTTTTTCATTTCCTTTACTAAAAAGTTCAGTGATTGGTATTAATGCTGACATCTGTAAACTAAGCTATTTAAACACTTCCCTATTGGTATTAATGCAGACAGCTGTAAACCAAGCCATTTAACCCCTTCTCTATTGGTATCAATGATTAAATTATTTGATATTTCGTTATTATCAAAATTTTACTTCATTGTAACTTGGTAGGATGACTCCAGATAATGTCTAGATGAGAACGTCCCCTTTTGGTTGCAATCATTCAGCCATGATAGCTGCCCGAACCCAAAACCCGAAAACCTTTAGCACAGTCTACAGGTCGTATTTGTGGTGGGATTTCACTGTAACTTGGTAGGTTGATTCCATATAATGTCTAGATGATAACGTCCCCTTTTGGTCGTGATTGGTCAAATGTGATGACTACAGGGGCCAGAAGCCCAAAAACCTTTAGCACAGTCTACAGGTCATATTTATGAAAGGATTTCATTGTAACTTGGTAGGATGGCTCCAGATAATGCCTAGATGAGAACGTCCCCTTTTGGTCGCGATCATTCAACCATGATAGCTGCCCGATCCCAAAACCTAAAGGGAATACAGTATCAAATTCTTTTATTTCAACTAATATTTTTCAAATTTTTTAAACAATTTCAACAAAACCATATTGTATGACCCGTCATTGGAATGAGCTCAATGTGCTCATTCCAATTAGGGGGTCACATGATATGGTTATTTATTATTTATTGGTGTTTAAGGTCACATATTTCTGCACAATGGCTAATCATGACCACAACGTTTTACAGGTGGAGGAAGCCGGAGTACCTGGAGAGAACCACAGAGCAACTGTCAGCTCCCCAACATACTAAGTCCACACAAGCAGGGTTAGCATTGGTTGAAGACAGGTGGACCACTGACGTGCTGTACGCCTTAGTACAGAACGCCATCGTGCTCCCACGTGGGCAATGTATAGGTAAAGTATTGTAAAGGTGGGCGACAGTTAGATGCTAAACTAGAAAAGAAATCTGTGAGTCCCAGAGTGGGTCTGACTGAACCCAAAAATATTTGTTCTCATAGCACAGTGATAACAAAGGCACCCTAAAACACGAATTCCTGTCCCAAGGTGATAACAAAGATACCCAAGAAGTTTTGTGAAGATCGGTTCATAAATACAGCCTCTAGCCCGAGCCACTTACTGTGTATAAGTAGCACTGAATAAATCAAAGTTTATCTAATTTGCAGAATTTCTACACGAGAAAAAAACCTG
This sequence comes from Pictodentalium vernedei, assembly GCA_031216915.1. Lineage (NCBI taxonomy): Eukaryota > Metazoa > Mollusca > Scaphopoda > Dentaliida > Dentaliidae > Pictodentalium > Pictodentalium vernedei. The sequence continues at coordinate 293,754,667 of CM062288.1, forward strand.
TATTATATGTGATGTATTCCATGTTTCTAAACATTCAGACAAAAATTTATTAGAATCAGAAAAAAATTTATTAGAATCAGAACTTTCATACAGAAGTTCTGTACAAAAAACTGATTGCACTGACTAAGGTACAAAACAACTGCCTGAGGCCATCTTGAATTTCGCACCACACCCCAAAACACTCGTTCTCATCCTACGGTGATAACAAAGGTACACAAGAAGTTTCATAAAGATCGGTTCATAAATACGGCCTTTTATCGGCGAAACAAAATAGAAAAAGAAGCGCACAAATTACGGGGCCTTTTTCATTTTAATAACACAATAACATACTATTTTGAGTTATGGATGCTTTATTAAAATGAGACAACGTATGTTTGTTAAGTTTTGGTATCTTATTAGGTAAACTTATTTAAAAACATAATAAATAATTACCGGTTTCATTTCACTCTTCACAAAGCGACGAGTGATAAATTTAGACAAGTTTGCATTCAAGGCGAGGTCACCAAAGGTCAACTTTGATGTAGTTCCACTGTATATACAGTGTAAATATTAACTATTGAAATCCCATTGCTGGCGTGTTCATCACGGTTGGTGTGTAAAGCTAAAATTTATGTCATAGGCTTTTTATATACAGTAGAACCTGTCTTGAGAGACCGCCCTTTGGGCCACACAAAAGTGGTCTCTCAAGACAGGTGGTCTCTCAAAACAGGTTTCAGGTTTTCTCAAGTTAGTGAATAAAGCACCACAAAATTCAGAAATGGAGAAGAATGGATTCTTGTAATAACTTTGTAGTTGTTCTTTTTTATGAAGTTTTTGTAACAAATTGAAATGGACTGTTATAAAAATTATAAAAATAAATTAGTGTTGAAACTCTTCATTGAAGATTTTCAACACTAATTTATTTTTATAATTTTTATAACAGTCCATTTCAATTTGTTACAAAAAGATTTTCAACACAAATTTATTTTTATTCCTATCTGTCGCATTTCAGGTATGTATGAAATTGTTTATTCAGCAATAATCCTAATCTTTTCACAGGGGTCTTATAAAAACATCTCAATCTTTAATGAGTTAGCAATTGAAACCCAATTAAGAGCTTTTAATACTTTTAATTATGTTAGTATGACCACAATGGATTTTCCAATTCCAGAACAGGTAAAAAATTTTTGTCATGGTTTCTGTCTTCAAAGGGGCGGTCTCTCAAGACAGGTCCATTATGGCATAAAAATACAAGTTGGTACCAGGTCATAGTGGTCTCTCAAGACAGGTGGTCTCTCAAGACAGGTGGTCTCCCATAGCAGGTCCATTATAGAGTAAAACCAATCGGTGCCTGGCAGATGTGGTCTCTCAAGACAGGTGGTCTCTCAAGACAGTGGTCTCTCAAGACAGGTTTTACTGTATAGTAGAATAGGTAATCTAAGGCTTCCACGTTTAGACAAAATTGTAAACGTTTAAACGACTGTCTGTAAACGAAACGTAAACGTTTACACGTACTAACAATGCAAGTAGTCAATATTTGATAGAAGTGTGTAATAATACACAGTATGTCAATAAGTTCATCATATCTTTGCGTACGCCGTACAGGGCATACAATTTATGTTATTGAGACAGACTATTTACAGTTCGTTCAAAAACGACGTAGACGAACGATCACAGCATGCAGATGCCGAAGGCAAAGTCGCTCAGTCTGTGGGGGGTGGGGGTCTGGGGGATTCTCCCCCTGGTAAATTTTGAAATTTATGGGGGTCACTGAGCTCATTCTGGTGGGTTCGGGGTGAAATTCCTTGTGTTTTTTCAAACAGTAATGTTGGAGCGTGTTGCCATGGCACACAATAGTGACAATACCGGACTTGAGAGTGGAATGCAATGTCACAAAAATAAACAAAGTCTACAAACCATGCAGGGGAATCCAAATTTTCAAACACCGCAAGTGCCAGTCTGTCTGTCAAACTCCATAAATTGATCCTAAGATCATCCCATGTGTGAATAATAAATTAATAATCCATGTCAGGTGAACGAAATCATCGAGAACAATTGTGTATCACTTTGGGAATATACATGTAAATCCGAATAAACTAAAACATCCCACACATGTTCGAAGGAAACACCAAAGATAAGCACGTGCCATGCGGCTCACGTGACTGTGTCACATATGATATCACATGATTTGAATATGATTTTGTTCGGTTACTGTGGCAGCGGCGCCAGATGGAACCAGTACACAGTTTTTCTGAAGCATTATCAAAATATTGCATTGCAAAGTTGGAAATTTTTTTTTTTGTTTCTTTGACTTTATGCATTAATCTGCAATTTTGAAATTACTCTATTGACTGGTAGAGTGCTGGAAGCCCATATTTGGGCTTTACTGTGAGGTGAAGGTACTGCAACTTGAAGGCTTCATACTCAGTGGATGTGCTTCATATTATCTTTGAAGTGATATTATTTAGTCTGTAGAGACATGTCTTGTTACAATTTATGGGAGAGTGCCTTTGGGCACTCTCCCATAAATTGTAACAAGGCAAAGACCCGAGTACAAACTTTGATGGCCCAAAATAATTCAGCACTCTACCAGTTAAAACTTCATTCCGTGTACACGTTTACCAGAACTGTAAACGTTTAATGCCCATAAACGAAACGTTCACGTTTACACGTGTAAACGTGGAAGCCTTAAGGTAATCATGGTATAAATGATAGTTTTGTGGGTGGAAGACAGTGGAGTATGTGGGCAAGCAAGATGGGCTGCATTTGAACTCATGACCTCACTAACTAAATTCTTAAACCAACCAATAAGGCACAGCACCAGAACCCAATCATATTAGTCCATTTCAAAGAGTCTTGCAGGCCTGGCATTCTGAAAAATGCAGGAGGGCAAAAAATCGCTCTCCTCAATCAGCATAGGAGAGCAATTAGCTTTACACAGCATTTTAAGTATCCAGTTGAACAAACTCATTGAAACTGAAACCAACAGACTACATCAGTGATTTTATTAACTTTACTAAGGTAAAGCGAAATCTCTTAGACATCTAGATGTCTCACTCAACAACCGAACACACACTTGACAAGACCTGTGTGTGTATCCAGACCTGTTGTCCTAGAAAGTCATACACCTACCACTACCACCTTCAACCCCCAAGGGGGGTTGAAGGTGGTAGTGGTAGGCATATGACTTTCTTGGACAACAGGTCTGCTTGAATCTATGGCCACATCCTGGTGCAAGTGCTTCAAGTGACAGGATAGTAGTAATGGTAGTATATTATAGTGTCCATATTCCTTGAATAATTACCCCTCAAACTGTGATGTCAGTTGTTGAACTTGAAACTGACAGAAAAAAAAAATATTGCTGTGGCCCGTTTTGCTTCAAATGATTGCAACTGTGTTTGGGTATGGTTGCAGCCATTACCTTTTACCACAAAACCACTTTCAAAATGAAATTACGTGATGTTATGTGACTTCGAAGTTAAATTACATTTTTGCTTTACAACAAAAATTTAATGTGACCATAATACATGTAATCTCAATCATCCCAGACCAAAATATTTAGGAGGGCAATTTTTCGCTCTCCTTAATTCTTTCAGGAGGGCAGTAAGGAGATCTAAAAAATCGCTCTCCTGAAATTGCCAAGCCTGGTCTTGGCTACAAAAAATGGATTTGGTGAAAGAGAACAAGTCTGAAACATCTTACCATTGACAGCTCTAGATTTCATGGACTGCCAGACAGACTTTCTGTAATAAAAAATCTTGTTTTTATAGACTGTACTATCTGTCATGTAAAGGAATGTCTGAAAAATCAGAAAGTCATTTATTACAATTTCTCTGCAAAAAATATTTCACAATATCCACCGCCTCAATGAATATAAAATTTATTATATTCAATCTTGTTCGATAGCAGGAAATTTCTCACAGAAATGTTTTGATATCTATGATAAAGCCTCACAAAGTAGATCTTCGGTTTCTCAGACCATTTTTTGTAAAATTTTATGTGAACGGGTGTTTTTTTTATTTTTTGTAATTATTTCTATTCATCAAAAGTTCATGTTCTTGGGTTGTTCCCATAAATAGTCACAAAGCAGATATGTAAGCAATTTGGCAACCAAGAACAATTTAGCACTCCACCAGTTAATAACGAAATATCAAATAATTTAATCATTTGCCCCGCCTCTGTGTTTGATTGATTGAAAGCATACAGCGTGAAAGTCGTCAAAATCGTATAAACCAAATCATGTAATGATTTGGAATGTCTACACGTTCGCAAATTCGATCCAACTTTGAAGACACTGGAAGTCCCGCCCACTCAATCCAATTGTCATCGTGAGGGCGTGACGGCAGACTGATAGATGGATAACAAGCTTGTAAACAAAGATCAATGATCGATTTTTCATTGCCTCCAGTCAGAGAAAATATAATGATAATTTCTTGGGAACAATTGAATTTAATAAAATATACCAAAGTGTGAGATGAATAAAAGATCATACATCCAAACATGATTTTGGGGGAACTTGAAAAAAATGTTTTTAATGATATTGTTACTTGACTTGCTAAATATCTGTCGTCTGTGATCGAAAATCAAAACAACAAACAATTTAACAATGACTGACATGACCTGTTTGTGGCACACTTTCCTGAGTTTGACTGTTGTCTTTTGCGAAAGTTAAAAAATTTATAGTAATTTATATATTTTTTATACTTACCAATGACCCAGACTTAGCTTGGCTGGTGCTAACTCTAACAAAACCAGGGCCAAACACAAATTTTGCCCCCCAATCCCCAAAATTTGCATCCAAAACCAAAAGAAATCATGTCCTATAGGACCTCCATACTACGCCCCCACTGCGCATGCGCAGTGTCAAGGACGTCCCGAAATTGGCGCCAATTATCATTCTTACTGGCAGTGCCTGGTCAGCGCTATGTACTCAGCGGGGAGGCAAGAGTTCCCAACTCCTGGGAGGGCCATCCCCGTCTGGGTCATTGGTAAGTATAAAAAATATATAAATTACTATAAATTTTTTAACATTTTTATACTGTACCAATGACCCAGACTTAGCTGAATAGTAAAAAGGCTGGAGGGCCTAGGACATAGAGGAAAATCCAATAAGCTCAACTATATAATAAAGAGGTAACCCCTTAAGGAGAAAAGGAGTATTAGGCTTTACATGTATCTTTCTTATTTAATATTAAATTAGAAAGATACAATACCCTTAATAATTGAGCACAATAATATTCATGTTCTCTATTAACATCCAGTATAACCCTTATACTAATTATTTTTAAAGTAAGCCAATAAATAAAGTAGTCCAGAGAATTGAGACTCTTTATAATCTTTTAAAAGTGTCCGAGTATTGTATATTAAAGCCCGTTTGACACTTGACATATACAAATGCTTCACACCGAGCTACACTTTAAAAATAAGACATGAATGAATTTTAACATTAATATTACACTTTAAAACCATCCCGGAAGCGACTCAGAAATACTGACTTTGGAGGAGGCATTCCCTTGCTTTTCACTATAAAGCAGGTGACCTAAGGGAACACCCACCCCCCCCCCCCTTCCCCTTGCCCTGGGTCAAATAGCCCAGAGCGAAGAGGGCAGCTGGGCGGAGTCACTGCCGGAACAGAAAGCCTGCATAACTATAGTTGCAACTGTTTAGTGGACGACATTCTGAGCAACAGATAACGGACCTAAACAATGAAGGTCTCCAGAAATGGACTCAATATTTCTGAGATAAAAATTCGTGAATGTGGATGGCTGAGACCAATAAGCAGCCTTCATTAAATCTGTAATAGCAACACTATTAGCATAAGCCCAAGAAGTAGCAAGAGCTCTTACTTCATGAGCGGAAATCTTAAGCACAGACTGCTGAGAAGAAGATAAACTCTCATAAGCAGTACGGATAGTTAATTGAATCCATCTAGCAATAGAATGGACCGAAATGTCCCTTCTATTAGGCATCAAAGACAGAAAGAAACGTTTCCGTCCCTTTCTGATAAACTGAGATCTCTGTTTATAGATACGTAACGCTCTAACAGGACAGAGTAAAGGCCTACGCCCGTCTGAAGACGGAACAGCCTTAATAACAATAGGTTCCGGATATTTATTAGGAGCCTGATTCTTAGCTAAAAAACCCACATTAGTAGTGATGGTGATAGTGTTCCCGACACTACGATAGTGAGAATCATCCACCGACAGTGCATGAAGCTCACTGACTCTTCTAGCAGAAGAGAAAGCTAAGAGAAAAGCTGTCTTATAAGATAAGAATTTGAAATCTACTGTCCCAAGAGGTTCAAATGGCTTTTCCTTCAATTTAAGAAGAACCCAAGCTAAATTCCATTTAGGAATTAATCTAAGAGTTCTGGGTCTATTTATCGAGAAGTTTCTAACCAACTTAGATAAAGAGACATTAGATCCAATTTGTAAACTATCATGATGTGCATAGGTATCAGATAACATAGACCTATAACCCTTAATAGTAACAGGCTGCAGTTTGATTTCGTCAAACAAGTATACCAGAAAGTTTGCAATGTCTGGTATAGAGGGATCAAAAATATCTACAGAATGATCCCTACACCAACGAAGAAAAACCTTCCACTTAGCCGCATAATTTAGCGAAGGGGAGGTCCTCCTACAGTTAGAAATCGCGTCCACTGCTCGTCCTGTAAAGTGCTTGCCATGCAAGGACCGCACAACAGAAAAACGTGAAGGTTGAGACCTTGCGGGTTGTGATGGAGTTGACGCGATTTCCCCTGCGAAAGAAGATCCTCCCGTGGAGGAAGCTTTCGCGGTAGGTCCCACAACAGACACCTGAGTAGATTTATCCACGGTCTCTGTGGCGACAGAGATGCTACCAACAGAATCTTGCAATGAGATTGTTTTATCTTTAGCAATACTTGTTGAATTAACGGCGCTGGAGGATACGCATATCCTATCATTCCGTCCCAAGGGATCGACAGAGCGTCTACTGCAAATGCTCTTGGATCCGGACACGGAGACACATACGTCTGCAACTGATTGTTGAGTTGTGTCGCAAATAAGTCTATCATTGGCCGTTCCCATTGGTAGCAAATCTGATTGAATGCTTGTTTGTTGAGAGTCCACTCCGACGGCAACAAGCGACCCTTTCGTGAAAGGGAGTCTGCTAGCACATTCAGACGACCCGGTATGTGACGGACCGAAAGAAGAACCTGATGTTCTAGCGCAAACAGAAGGATTCTTTCCGTTAGACTGAACAATGGAACTGAATGAGTGCCTCCCTGATTCCGTATATACGCCACTACTGTCGTATTGTCGGATAGGATTTGGACATGAGCATTGTGAATAATGTCCATCCAATGACGTAACGCAAGCCAAATTGACATCATTTCCTTGATGTTTATGTGCTTGCACAGGAATTGCGGATCCCAAAGACCCTGGCATCTCGAATCCGTTGGGATCAATGATGCACCCCAACCTGTTTGACTGGCATCCGTCATAATGGTAAAACTCGGATCCGGCAACTGCAGCGGAACTCCCTGAGTTAACCACTGAATGTTTGCCCAAGTCTGAATGTCTTGTTTCACTTGATCTGACAAGAGAACGTCTACGTTGAGCGAATGAATTTTCACACTCCAATTCTGAGTCAAGAAAATTTGGAGAGGACGCGTGCGTAACCGCCCCATCGGAATGAGATCCGCAGCGGCTCCGCACAGACCTATCAGTCTCATAAATTCTCTCGCTGTGACTTTGTCTGCGTGCAGACAATAGCGAGCGTAACAACTGACTAATTTCGCTCTGGTTAACGGCAGACGAACGAGATTGTTGTGCGTCTCGAAGCTCATTCCCAGATGAGTGAATGACTTGGACGGCACCAGATCCAACTTCTCCTCGTTTACTATAAAACCGAGACGTCGGAGCAATAGAAGTAGATTCTGAACATCGTTCTGAAGCGTTAACTCGTTGCCGTACCTCTGAAGAATGTCGTCCAGGTAGGCCGACGTTACCGCAGACGAATGAGCTCGGAAATAGATCATTACCGAGTTCATTACCCGAGTGAAAGCCCAGGGTGCTAGATTCAGTCCGAAGCACATCGCCCGGAATTGATACACCACTCCTAGGACTGCGAAGCGTAGATACTTTCTGAATGTCGGATGTACCATGACGTGAAAGTACGCATCTTTGAGATCTATGCTTGTTGCATAATCGTTCACCCGAATACTCGCTCTGACCGACCGAATCGTCTCCATATAAAATTTGGGAGCGACGATCAGCTTGTTTATCCAGCTCAAATCTATGACTGGACGGAACGAGCCGTCTGGTTTCGGAACCAGAAACAGATGGCTGTAGAATCCCTGAGTCTCCTGGTTTTCTACGACCTCTACCGCGTTCTTCATTAAAAGAGACTGCACCTCTGATAACAGAGCGTCTCTTTTCTGCGGATTTGACGGAAGTTGAGTCCACTTTGGACTTCGAGTTAATGGAGGCTTTCGTTTGAAGGATATCTTTAGGCCTTCCGAAGTCACTCCTCTCACCCAAGGGTCGTCCGTAATCGACGCCCATTCTTGTGAAAAGCTTGACAACCTTCCGCCAACCGGTACGCGATAGAGGTTTAAGCCATCACCTCCTGGACCTGCGAGGCCTGCGGTAGGAGAAACCACGTCCTCCACGACCCGCACCTCGTCCCGTCGACCTCGGGGCGCCCGACCGGTTGTCCCGGCCCGAAGGACGTCCCGAACGAGAGTCGCTACCCTGACGGTCTCTCGAATAAGACCAAGAGGACGCACCGGAACCTCTATAGGAACCTCTCTTGGGCGCATTAGACCCAGAAGTGCCTGTCTTATTCTTGTCTGCTGTATCCGACTTCTTAGAAGCAGATTTGAGCAACAGAGAATCCGAAGCTTTCTTTGTAATTTTATCATAAATAGCAGAAAGCTTGCCGTCAAAGAGAAGTTCTCCGGAGACCGAAGCGACTCTAAGAGAGTTCTTCACCTTAGTATCCACGAGTGTGGATGTAGCTAGGGCAGCGTCACGTCTAACCAACTCCAGGTTTGCCACAGAAAGGGCGGAGTTAGACGTGGAATAAGCTACTGCCCTTGAAAGAAGTCTTAAAGAGGATTGTATATCCTGAAATTCTTTCCCTTGAAGGCGCAGTGATAACGCCTTAGTAAGGTGTTCTGCGTAAGGTAAGGCATCTAAATTGGCTCTGTTAGACGAAATAGCTGTTTCCAACACCGCGGTTGGAATAGAAGCCGACGACGGTAATGATAGCTCCAAGTCTTCCGCCTCGTCGTCCATACGCAGAGGAACTCTCGGGATACCCTGTCCTGCCGTGTCGAATTTATTCCTTGCATTAATGAAAGGCAGGTTGAGAGTATTGGCGGACAAGAAACCTGCTTTCCCCGTCTTGGAAGCAAGTTTAAATATAGCGTCGTTCAATAATTCAAATGTTCTTGCAACATTATTGGACTGCGACGGAAAGTCGGGAGCGATGTCCCTGAACCGCTCAAAAAATTCAGAGTCCAATGACGCTATAATCCTCTTGTCCGGAACCGCAGCAGTCTGGCCCGACGGAACAACTTGAGGGAGAAAGTGCCGGATGAAGTCCACGGCAGCTTTATGTTGTTCCGAAAGGGATAGCACCAAATCATCCGTATCCCTTTCACCATCCGGTCGGACCTCATGATGCTCCCAGTCGTCCGCCCCCGATGCTTCGGCGGAGCGTACCGACCCAGCGCCGTCGGATAATTCTCGATCCGACACCGTTTCTGTCGGCTGCTGGGATGCTGCGATAAGCTGTGCTATCTGCACAAGAATGTCCGGCGTCGAGACCTGCGGAGGCGCAGTCTTTCGCTGCTTCGCCGAGGGCAGCTCCGCATCAGATGGCTCCCGCATACTTTTTCTATGCGAACGTCCAGAGTCCATCGGCCTCGAGTCCCTGGCTGCCGGATGGTGTGACCTGGTCGCCGAAGAATCCTTGATCGGCGAAGCTGGTAATATATCGGCAGTCACGCAGCCAAGGTGCGGTCGTGTGCGCTGACGAGAAGAAGAAGCCTTAGCAGTCTCCGCAGACTGCCTATACAACGGAGCGTCCCGAGCGACGGACGTATGCTCCGCTTGCGACACATTTTGTACCACAACAGCTGGTCCCAGATGTTGTTGTACGAGAGAGGGGCCTCTCTCGCTCGCGGCCCGGCTGGACCTGGACGAGCTAGGAACCGGACTCAAAGGCTCCCTCCGATCTCGCTTACTATCCGCCGTCACTGGGTGTGCACATTGAATGTTTATAGGGCTCGCATCACCCAACATTTCCTCCTGGACCACATCGGACGAACCCGGCTGTCGAACCATTCGGTGAATGGACGCTACACCGGGCGAGCTAGCGGACGACATTTGTCTAATCTCCATGAGCACTTTTGCCGCTAGCTCTGAATTCATTTGTGACGACGGAAGCGCACTTGCAGAAGATAACATGGAAACATCACCCTGTTCTTGTTCCTCTGAAATAGAAACTGAGAGAGTAGAGTGACCTTGCGGAGAAAAAGCCGGCATAGCCCTTTCTCCAGTAACAACATACCGTGACACACATTTCCAATGTTTGTCATCCCAATATTGACATATAGAACAGGGATTAGTGCGAGAACACTGACTACAATTAATACAATGATCATGAAAGTCAGAGGAAGATTTCTTCCCATTACAATTTGAACAATATCCTTTCATTGTGAAAAGTCAACAACAAGTCCTAGTTACTCGCACAAACCCCTGATACAAAGATACATAATAACATGATCCATTTATAAATGAAAAAACAATTGCAAATCAAAATAATTTTGAAAAAATATTTTTTCAGCGAAGCCCAAGTTTCTGAAAAGTAACGTTGAGCCCCGATGGATCCGATGGCAAAGTGTGGTCAAAAATTTTAAATTTATATTAAATAATTAATGAGACACTTACGGATAATATAAATGTATCTTATAGTGAGATAAACTACACCAAAGGCAAACAGCCCCCCTCAAAAAAGGCTGTTGCCAATGTAAACAAACAGTGTAAAACACCAGAAAACATGACTCCAGGCACTGAAAAAACTGGCCCGAAAGCAGTCATCAAAATTACACTCTATCTGATGCAAGACAGAGACTCCCAGGGGAGAATCTGCTGAACATCAGATGGAAGATGCAGAACACAACGTTTATACACCCATGGGTGAAAACGTAACTATGGGGAAAATAACAGAAAACATTCTGTATCCAAGCAACTCTCCCAAGAAAATTTTAGAAATGAACTTTCTCAAAAATATGCCAAAAGCATGGGAGAATTGCAAGGGGGGACTTAGAAGGCTAGGGGAGAGGAAACACTGAATAAGCATTGCAACATTTAGCAAGAATGACAACAAGAGGCCCATGCCTCGAAAATAGGCAACTTAACAATTTCATAAAAAATTTTAAGTACAGCCCTGATTATTTTTTGTCACTTCTTTTTCCTCTCCTCCTTCTATATCCTCCTTAGAATCACCATTTCTCCAAAAATTACGTGTCTGGCATCCTTTAAACTGAGATTTACAAGCACAAAGATCAGTGAGATGTTGACTGATGAAGGGCCAAACAGAGAATAATAATTGCCGCCAGTTTCGGGACGTCCTTGACACTGCGCATGCGCAGTGGGGGCGTAGTATGGAGGTCCTATAGGACATGATTTCTTTTGGTTTTGGATGCAAATTTTGGGGATTGGGGGGGCAAAATTTGTGTTTGGCCCTGGTTTTGTTAGAGTTAGCACCAGCCAAGCTAAGTCTGGGTCATTGGTACAGTATAAAAATATTAAAAGTTTTTCGTTCACATACACAATAGTCTTTATATTTTAATATTACAGCCGGATTAAATTATAAGAAATAACTGTTGCTACGCGAGTTATGATTAAGCTTGTGCTGAAAATTTTCGGTTTATATCGCATAAACTGAAGGAAAACAACAGTTATTACTTAAATATATTTGTTTTCTGTTATATTTATGCACCTTTTTCGAAAAATAAATACTGTTGACCTAATATTTGGGCTATTTTCTGCAGAACATTGGAAGCTGGATGTTTACAAAACAATTACAATAAACAGACACTGTATTTTAATTATGCTTTCCTGCAAAAATATGAATCAATCAAAAAAGTTAAATTTTAAAGTCTCACAATTTTCAGACTAATTTTGGAGGACACTGTAAGCTGATAAAAATGTTCAATGAGGGGGTAAATTGCAATGAGGAAATGCCAAAGAACATAAACACTCATTTTTGCCTAAGCTTATTAATTTTACAAGTATGGGTGAGCAAGTTTTTCAACTTATATTATCACCTCCTTTTGACACAATCGCATGGGTAAATGGGATGATCTCTTTAGTACCATCTTCTTGGCCTCACTACTCACAAATACTGTGCAGGGAACATTAGGGGTGTGTCTCTTTCCACACAGTCATTTTTAATCCCAATCCAACAGGACAGTGTGCAGTGACATCATCAACCAAAAAATTGACACTTCCAGAGATAGTGTTGAACTAATAATCAGAATCAGTCAGTATTATCAGCTGATCAGTAGGGGATCAAATGATAACAGCTATTTCATAATCGGAAGTTCCGACTGTCTCCAAAACATTTTGGTTTGTGTTTTACGTTATAATGCATTTAAAATGCCGCATTCATCACTCAAAATACCCAATTTGTCAATAATAGCGGAATGCCTTACACATTCTCATTGTGGAAAGTGTTTCATTTTCATTGAGATTGAGTATACCTGAGAATATAGTTGCTGTTGACACATAAGAATGGGGTGATTGTGATCGAACGAGAAGGGTATGATAATAACTCAAGTCGGGTTAGATTGAAGAGTACTGTAGAAGTATTTGAATTCAGTTTACTTACAACCTTTGAGACCACAACTTTCATGATAATCCACCCTGCATATGTGCAATGACATAAAATCGGTTGGACACATGCAGAGGGAGCTGATGGTCTTTCTGCATAAAGGTTATGAACTGGAATTCCCAGTTATGTCACCACTTGTTCACAAGAACCTCTCTCCTTTTGAAGGGTTCTCTAGGAATGCCGACCAATTAGAATCATCCTCATTGCAAACTGACATAATTACGTCACTAAAAATTGCTGTCTTCATCTGCTTTTGCAAAATCTTTTCCTTTTGCTTTCCTTGTACAGTAGAATCCTCTTAATTGAATATCCATTTTGCCAGTGAAAATTATTCAATTAACAGGATTATATAATTAACAGGGGTTTGGTCAGTTTCCTGTGTTCTGGAGGTAAACTGAGCATTTATTCTATTATATCTTGTTTGACAGAGCTCATAGAGCTCTGTCAAACAAGATATAATAGAACAAATGCCTGTATTGGATGCAGTGAGACGAAAAAAGGTTGATAAATAAGGGGGAATTAGGTGCGTGTCCCAGTAATTTTTTCGACATATTACAAAAATTTATATACAATTTACAGGAGTTTACTCTACAACCCATATGCAATTAACAGATCAAATTTGTACTGAAGATATGTTAAATAGTTTTGTATTTGAAAATTATATTCAATTAACAGGGATATACAATTAAGAGATATCCAATTAAGTGGGTTCCACTGTATAATGGTGTACTTGAAGTGGATATACACTTCTAAAAAATCAAAACATTGGTTTATGGGATTCAGGATTGTTATTGGAAGTGATCGTAGATTGTATATAAAATGTGGAGCTTTATTATTGATATAAAAATAAGGGTGGTATTTGCTGACAAACCACAGATGATTATGTGTATTAGAAGTGGGCTTTGGAAAGAACGTAAGCCTCTCAACTTGACTCAAACAAGAAGTTGAGTACTTTTTCAAGCACCATTAAAATATTATTTATACATGGATTACCGATTCAAATGAGCTATGGTGAAGCAGAGAAAATTCGGACAGACCATTTTATTTATAAGGTAGGTTGCGAAAGAATTTCGCATTCGGTGAAATTGTTTTTTTTTAAAGTTCACTTTTGGCACTTCCTAATTTCTTGTCATATTAAATATGATACAAAATCGTCTTGACGTGATAAGCCATCGTAACAGCATGCACTGTAGCATGTAATAATACAGTACAAGTCAAAATAAGTTGCAATAAACTAAGTATACTGCTGCTCCTGCATGATAAGATCAGAATCTGAAATCATTTTCTGGAAGCTCTCAGTGAGAGCTTTCCAGAAAATAATGCCAGCTTCTGGTCTTATCCGTGTAGGAAGAGAAAGATGTATACTTTATAGTGGTTATCCTACAATTTATTTTGACTTGCAATGTAGTCCTTGAAAATCATTAACACAGTCCTTGAAACATGCTTTTATTGTGCTGGAATTTGATTTTCAGATATCCGTACGAACCCTGTACATATTTTTTCATTTTCCAACAAATTAAGTACCCCTCCTCGAAAAATTCGCAAATAATTATGTCAAATAACCAAAAATCAGTTCGTGGCTTAAACACAATCGGTTCAACACTATCTTGAGAGTTTTTGCACACTACATGGATTTCCCAGACCAGGGATCAAATGCCTGTACAGACAGATGCAATCCAGTATACCCAACTTTTTAAGAGGGGGAATAAAAAGAAAAAAAAGTGTCAAGTTATTCAGAGAGACATATTGCAGGTGTCATTGAAGGGTTGTGTTGATTGTTAACCGGTTCACCTCTTCAACACTGGCTAACAAATGAGTTCCATACATTATTATAAAAATTTCAATAAAGATTTGAAAATTTTCTCTGTTCATGAGAACACTACAAATGAAAGTGGCAATGACACTGTAGCTCAACTTGTGTAAGACATGTACATGTATAGTGTGTGACACAGCAATGACACACATCTAGGTAATGACCTGATAACAAAAGTACATGCAAAGTATTTAAAGGTCTGTACATAAATACTGAGCATAGCCTGTAACAAATGTACAGGTAAAGTATTGCAAAGGTGGAGGTGACAGTGAAATGCTTAACTAGAAAAGAGATCTCCATGGGGTTAATGTTACAATGGGGATCCTTGTATGGTGCACCATAAGCCAAATGTTAGCAACTGTTTTGGCCTGTTTCATTCAAACTCTTCTAAGGTTGATTCATACTAATTAATATTTGTCCAGTCCTTCTTAAAATATAGGTATTTGAATTTTTTATCTTTAGCTTATAGGGTTCCCATGGATGAGGTTTTATTTTTCTCATTGGAAATAGAAAATTGGATTGTGCAATTAATGTTTACCCTCCCCTAACAACACCAAATATTAACACAGGAACTTGGCTTCAACACATTTGAAAATACACATCCTAGAGATGCTGAATTCAAGAAACATTATTTTGTCTAGTGTTTTTGGAAAAGATTTTTAATTATCTCCCTTTTTGAGACCCCAAGTGGGTCTGACTGAACCCAAAAATATTTGTTCTCATACCAGTGATAAAAAAAGGCACCCAATAAATTTATAGTGAACATTACTGACATAAACAAGACCAATACCAGGTCTGGACCTGCGTCGCTGCATGCAATTGAATCGGCAAACAGGAAGTGGCTGCACGGCAGATCTGAAAATTGCATACACGATACAACTGATCATTATCAGGCTCCACATGAAATATAAAATCAATCCCTTGCATAGAAGCCGAGAAAACATTGACGGAAAATTTCAATGTTCAGTGGGTACAGTCAAATTTCAAAGTATCGACAAACAGGAAGTGGCTGCATGGCAGATCTGAAAATTGCTTACACGATACAACTCATTATGAAGCAGCAGACCAAATATAAAATCATTCCCTTTCATAGAAGCCAAGAAAACTTTGACGGAAGAAGTGCTTCGGACAGACTGATGGACGGACAGAGTCGAGCGGTTACTAGACCTGCTCTGCCGCTGGCGACGCAGGTAAAAATCTTCTTCACAGGTTCTGCACAAAAAAATGTAATACACACAATTCCTGTAAATATGACTGCTGACAGGTATTTTGAACTTTGGGCAGAGCCCAAATGCACTCGTTACCATCCCATGATGATAACAAACATAGTCCTAGAAATTCTGTACAAAAAACTGATTGCACCTAATTTCGGTATAAATTGGCTGCCGGCAGCCATCTTGAATTTCGGACCACACCCCAAAACACTCGTTCTCATCCCATGGTGATAACAAAGGAACCCAAGAAGTTTCGTAATTGGTTAATAAATACGGCCTCTAGCCCGGGCCAAACTGAATTGTTGACGGACAGACAGACGTCCAGATGGACGACGGGCCATGACAAAACCTGAAATTTGACTATGTCAAAGATGAGCTTATAAAATTACAACTTACCTTGAGATAACCAACAACAACTTGGGAAAACAAGAACCATAAAAGTTCGGAAAAGAAATGGACTTTCAAAGAATACAGTTTCACACTTGCCAGCCACTTGCAATCTTTAATCTGAAAGACAAATAAAACATTAATCTTTATTATTTCACTGTCAAAACAAGGGCAACGCCCCAGTCCCCCGACCAAGATGGCAAATTCAAGGGAGCTGTTAGAATGCCATTTGTTCGCAGAGCATGGCCATTTTTTAACTTGACCTGTATTTCCAACCAATTAAACCACATACTTAGTTTCGTTTCAATCAAATGATCCAAAGTAAAGTTATCATCCAGACAACACAAAAACCGTATTTTCTAAGTCGAAAAAGGGGAATAAATCCAGTAAAAATCAGTGGAGCGTGCCCATTTTCGAACTTGACCTGCATTTCCACCCAAATAAGCGGCATACTAAATTTCGTTTCAATCAAATGATCCAAACTAAAGTTATCATCTGGACAAGGGTGTGACGGACGGACGCACGGACGCACGGACAGACACTGCTGATTACATTAGTCCCCCGAAGGGTCGGGGGACAATAACCAGTATGTCTTCAATTTTAACTAAACACATAACCAACTGGGCACATAAATACTTTAGAGAACTTCCACCCTACGTGTTGGTTACTGCGTTCTATTTTAACAGTAAAACAGAATTTGTTTATCACAGTAAAAAAGAATGCACTGCTTTCCAGGGTTCCAGCAAGTAGAGGAGACTGATAGATGACAAGCATATCACTAAATCCCCTTAACCCTTTACCCAACGCAGACGCTATCAAAATTTATTATTTTAAATATCATTTTTTGAAATTTTAAAAAAATTTCAACAAAACCATATCATGTGACCCCTCGTTGGAACGAGCTTGAGGAGCTCGTTCCAACGAGGGGTCACATGATATGGTTTTGTTGATATTTTTTTTAAAATAATATTTTTTCAACTGCTGAAATTGCATATTACACAGGCGGATGCGGCTGATTCGTTGGGTAAAGGGTTAATCTACCATTCATAAGGAGATAAAGAGTAATGTACAAAAAAATTCATTCTGTTTAGTATACATCGACACACTTTTCTTAAAAATGTCCAAACGTTAGTTCTAAGTGTACCAACGAATAATTTTACTGCACTGTATTAAAAAATCGGCCAGCAACAGATGGGGAATAACATTTTACTCCTAATTTACTGCAAGTTTCCCATGTTATGGTAGGTGAATGTTAACCATTTAACAATATCAAAATTTGTTTTAATCATTTTTTCTTCAAATTTTTCAAAAAATTTCATCAAAATCATATCATGTGACATATCCCCTCACCGCATCGAACTCACCAAGCTCGATCTAATAAGAGGTCACATATGGTTTTGTTGACTTATTTTGAAATATAACATTTTTTTCAAGCATTATTTTTTTTTCAAGTGTTCAATTTGTAACTTGTGTGGGTGGATTAAATTCATTTTTTGTGGTTTGTGCAACTGTGTCAGGCAGAAATTTGTAGATTCTTCCACAACTTTTTAAAGACATTTGAAAAAATTTTCTAAGGCTTTCAAGTCAGGGGGAGAGGAGAGAGATTTAGTGACTGGCTGAAGTTCATCTTTCGGCATCAGACAATAATGACCAATTGGTAGACCATCGGTGGTCGACTTTCAACATCAGTGTTCGGCAATGTTTTCTATCAGACGGAGAAATAAATGGTGGGTTGTAGTTTGAATTTTCAGCTTTGATTATCTTCATTGACATGAAATGGGCTCCTTTACAAACCTTGCACAGGTGGGCTCGTCTAGAGGAAAGTGCCTCTTCTGTCCTTGCTAGTTACTTATATAATATCTTTGCCACACACCAGGCTTTCTTGTGCCCTGGGTGTGGCATAAAAATTATTAGATACATGTTCTACTCACCTGATAGGCCTTAGGTGAGACATGACGGTACAGAGATCATTCATAAAATAAACATGTATTGCTGCAGGAAACTGGAGGCAATGCTGTGTTCTAACTCATCAACCTCTTGACTATACCCAATTGGGCTAGAAATCAGGCAGGTTGTGTGTAAAATCATTAGGCCTAAATATGCTGGTAACAATTTTTCTTTCACAAATAGCACACCTTAACCCTTTACCTAAGGTAACAGCCAAAAGCGGCCTGCGCTATTCTAAAAAATCACCATTTAGTTTTCATTATTTGTTTCATTTTTTGTCTCAAAAACATAAGTTATGACCCTCGTTGGAATCAGCTCGTTCCAATGAGGGGTCATAACGTATATTTTGGAGACAAAAAATAAAAAAAATTAATTACTCAAGAATTTGTAAAGTAAGTGTCGTCTGCTTTTCATGTTAGGTAAAGGGTTAACAGTTTCAGGATATCTATTATTGACTTTCCTTGTTGTGACAGAAATGAGGCTTTGTTCCAATTTTCTAGTGATTAACCGATGTTCGGCAATCGCATATGACATCGGCCAATTGTAAGACATTGGTGGACCATCGGTAAAGGTGTTTGAACATCGGTCCATGTCGATGGTTACATGGAACACCATGAGATCAAAGTTGTTTGTATTTACTTTTGATTAACAATCTCACACAAGCAGTAACAAACAGTAACAAACTTAATAAGTTGCCACAATGATTGGCAGGAAGCAAGATTGGTCTGATCTTCCCCTTGATTGCTGCTCATAACACACATGCCATGTGTTGTGTGATGACTCAATGAAATGCAACATCAGCAGAAACAAGTTAACAGTGCAGCATCATTGATTGTTGATCAAAGATGCTGCGCTGTTAATTTGTTTTCACTGATGTCGTATTTTTATTTTAGTCTACACACTGCGATACTTTTCAGGTCAACAAACTAATCAACCTGACTGCACTGTAAAAGTAACCTTGTTCTATGCGTTCTTAACTGGTAGAGTGCTGGAAGCCCATATTTGGGCTTTATTCTGAAGTGCAGGTACTGCAACTTAAAGGCTTCAAATTAAGTTGCTGTGCATCATATTATCTTTGAAGTGATTTTATTTAGTCTGTTAAGATTTGCCTTGTTACTATTTATAGGAGAGTGCCTGTGGGCACTCTCCTATAAATTGTAACAAGGCAAAGACATGTGAAAAAAGTTTGGTGGCCAAATAAAATTTAGCACTCTACCAGTTAACAGACTACTCCTTTTGGTTGTTACTATCTGACATCGGCACTCACAATCGGCAGATTGTGTGCTCAACTAATTGGCAAGCAGATGACGGTTGCAAATCCTTATCAGTTAATCACTATAATTTTCTGCATGACTTAACAAGTGCAACTTCCCCAAAATTACAGATAAACAAGCGTTACAATGTCTGCTTCACACCCACTAGTTTCACCTCTTAACTGGTAGAGTGCTAAATTATTTTCAGCCATCAAATCTTGTACACATGTCTTTGCCTTGTTACAATTTATGGGAGAGTGCCTATGGGCACTCTCCCATAAATTGTAACAAGGCAAACCCTTACAGACTAAATAATATCACTTGAAAGATAATACAAAGCACATAGACTGAATATGAGCCTTCAAGTTGTGGTACCTGCATTTCAGAATAAAGCCCAAATATGGGCTTCCAGCACTCTACCTCTTAAGTGAAAGCTAATGGGTGTGAAACAGACTACAGGTTCAGAAGATTACATAGGTCAGAAAATTCATGTATTTCAGATCAAGCTTGTCAAAAGTTTCAACGAATCCACTCAATCAAAACTGGTACAAATCCTTC
Organism: Pictodentalium vernedei; assembly: GCA_031216915.1. Lineage (NCBI taxonomy): Eukaryota > Metazoa > Mollusca > Scaphopoda > Dentaliida > Dentaliidae > Pictodentalium > Pictodentalium vernedei. The sequence goes on from CM062288.1 coordinate 293,774,709, forward strand.
TAGAGATTCATGAATCCCATACTGAATCCAAGAGTACCGTGCATTGCATGTATTTAAATTCATACTAATCAGATATAAATGGACAAGAAACTTGGTTCTAAGGCTATTCATGACAGATAATCGTTTTTAGAGGGCACTAAGGTAAGTTATGCATTAAATCGCCATTGATAAACCCTTCCAGAGAGCTTTTCTATTCTTGGAAAATTGGAACCTGGATAGTATAAGGACAGCATGTTAAAATAATAGAGTTGACTTCCTTTCTTTGATATACTGCACAATCAACAGAGAGATAACTCTATTATTATTGTTACGAATAAGGAAGCCAGTTCAAAATGCCAAATTTAATGCATTTGTGCAAAAAAGCAGCACAAAACATAGGTTTCTAGTTGCTAAAAATGTTATTGCACTTTCGTACAATATATTTCATGTATAAACTCGGTACCGAGATTTGGCAGTACTGGGGAGGGAGTTCCAATTTTGAAAAGATAACGAGGATTCAAGGAAACCAGTAGAGGTTCCAGTCTTGGGTGACATGCCTGTTTCAGATAAAAATAAGCCATTAAGGTATGCAAATTTAAAGACAAAAAATTATTATTGTAGAACTGACTTATATGAATCGGCAGCAGGGGAATACCTACTCAAACAACTCCCAAGTACATATTTCATGACTTTTCCTAAGATCTTGAAGAGAAATTGTTATTTTCCATAACTTTTTCAGGACTAGATGCATAATTTTGAAAATCCATGACTTTTCAGTTTTTCTCGACTAGTGTGGAACCCTGTTTTTGTATCGATTAGAGAAACTTCATTGCTGGAGAGTTCTGTCAGTGAAACTAAAAAGTACTCCAAAAAGAACACTCACACAGCACAACCATGGTTTAAAGCAATTCCAGGGATTCAGAAGGCAATTTATTCATACACTTTCAAGACCCACAAAATTATTTCTGATGTCAAGTACTTCTAATGTCCCACAATTAACCTACCTTAGCCTTAAATAACTGTCATCAAACATGTCTGCCAAGTTTTAATTATTTATTTATTAATGTTTAAAGTAACTTTAAGCATCTATGAGACTATATCATGACTGCAACCCAAATATAAAGTCAAGTTTAGCAAATTGTTTATGCCTGTGCTACCGATTTTAGGGTATATTCACACACCAGGTGGAGTCCTAATTTCTACCAATGATGTAAAACTTATTCACCACAGTAAACAAGCATAGCTCCATTTCTTGGGGGTTCCCAAGGAGAGCAAAGTTCTATTTAAAATTATACAAACTGTCTTAACTGGCCATGATAAGCCATTATGCAGAAATATGTGACCTTAAACATCAATAAATAAATAAATAACTCACCGAGTGCTTTATTCTGAAGTAACATCAACTGACGTGAATATCAACTTATTATTATCATTGAAGTGGAATTATTTAGTCTGTATGGACGTCTGCATTGCTAAAATTTATGGGAGAGTACCTATGGGCACTCTCCCGTAAATTATAAAAAGGTAAATACATGTGAACAAATTTTGACCAAAAACATTTTTAATGAGATAAGGAATAAACAGTTACCTTAATATTTCTCATAAGCTGACCGAGTGAATATCGTTCATACTTTCCAATACTTATAAACTTCTTCACATCTTCTTATGTTAAGGATTGTTTACAGATAAATACACATACCAACAATAAAAATATTGGTAGATAACACATTCCAATATGATAACATCTTACTCCCAACATTTTTTTTAGAAAAATGCTTCCAAGACAGACAGAATAAAAGTAAAATTAATGTGTAACAATTGAAGTCAATAAGTTTCCAGGAGTTTTAAAAACAAATTCATATTTCAAGGGCCTAATTCTGACTTTAATAACATTTTTCTATATCAAAACAGGTGCCCCAACAGGCTGTTTTGGGTTAAGCTTCCATGTTACATTCGAAGAGCCATGGCAGTTGTTTCTAAGCAAGTCTTGGCTGCCTACATAGGCAGCCAAGACTTGCTAAGAAACAACTGCAAAGTCATACGATGTGGATTGTCAAAGAAAATGTATTCATTTATTAGGGTTTAACGATACTTCAACAGCCAAGGGCACATCATGTCGGTGACAGTTTTACGGGTGGAGGAAGCCAGAGTACCCGGAGAGAACCAAGCAACGACGAGCAGCTGCCAGCTCCCCAACATCGTAACTCCGCACTGCAGCTCAGGCAGGATTAGATTGACTGAAGACATGCACACCATTGATGTGCAGTACACCTAAGTACACAGCATCATCGTGTCCCCATGTGGACAATGGGGGTTAAGTGCCTTGCCCAGGACACAATGTGCAATCTGAATCGATCGCTCAGATGGATGCCCATTCAAGGACTAACTGGGCTCGATGTTGCTCAACTTTGGTGATCTGAAGAGAACCGGTTACTGTAATGCCACCGTGCCCCCCCTGTCAAAGTAAAGCACAAATGTATAAAAAAAAATCCCCAGTCCCTTAAGGGTTAAGAGCGGTGGAATGTTCATTTAAATTCAAAAGGAACTCCGAAAAGTATTAACACTTTACCCAAAGCACATATAAAAATTTGTTATTTTCATGATTTTTTTTCCAAATATTTCCAAAAATTACAATAAAACCATATCATGTGACCCCCCTCCCCTGCCCCCATTTGCACAAGCTGTTAAACAGATGAAGATGAATGTTTCTCGAATATATGTTTCTTTTAAATAAACAACACTTGCCCTTTAACAAAAAAATTGAGGGAAATAAAATTTAACCAAAAATATAACTTTTTAATTATAATCACACTGGTATTCTGTGAGAGCATACATTTCATGGGGTTGTTGAGTTCTGCTATGAAACTGTTTAATGATAGTGAATACATTTTAATTTCAAGGATACGTGTCAAAAAATGATTTCGGTTTCGAGTTGATCCTAAAAATGATTCAGGAAAAATTCTTAAAATCACCTGCCTAAGAAACAGGAATACCTGTAATTAAATTAACATGCAAGTGATTGTTTGTGGAAAGAATGGTCTATTGACAAATGAAAGACAACACAATGATGAAAATATGCAGTATTTTAATGGCGCTAATTACACATATATGTCACTAATGTTTTTGATGGAAAAATGTTCTCTTGACAAGTATAGTGCTGGAATGGTCCATGATGAAACAATGCCGGTAATTACTGACAAAAAATGTAACCTGCGATCTCCTGAACACAATAGCAGCATCTGATGTCAGAAGGGAGTGTATCCACCATGTGCCTGGATGACAGCCTGAACCCCAATGAGCCTTCTGACAGGCCTGGCATTCTGAAAATTGCAGAAGGGCAAAAAATCGCTCTCCTCAATCAGCTTAGGAGAGCAATTAGCTTTACACAGCATTTTAAGTATCCAGTTGAACAAACTCATAGAAACTGAAACCAACAGACTACATCAGTGATTTTATTAACTTTACTAAGGTAAAGCGAAATCTCTTAGACATCTAGATGTCTCACTCAACAACCGAACACACACTTGACAAGACCTGTGTGTGTACCCAGACCTGCGGTCCTAGAAAGTCATACGCCTACCACTACCACCTGCAACCCCCCAAGGGGGGTTGAAGGTGGTAGTGGTAGGCGTATGACTTTCTTAGACAACAGGTCTGCTTGAATCTACAGCCACATCCTGGTGCAAGTGCTTCAAGTGACAGGATAGTAGTAATGGTAGTATATTCTAGTGTCAATATTCCTTGAATAATTACCCGTCAAACTGTGATGTCAGTTGTTGAACTTGAAACTGACAGAAAAAAAATATTGCTGTGACCCATTTTGCTTCAAATGATTGCAACTGTGTTTGGGTATGGTTGCAGCCATTACCTTTTACCACTAAACCACTTTCAAAATGAAATGTTATGTGACTTCGAAGTTAAATTACATTTTTGCTTTACAACAAAAATTTAATGTGACCATAATACATGTAATCTCAATCATCCCAGACCAAAATATTTAGGAGGGCAATTTTTCGCTCTCCTTAATTCTTTCAGGAGGGCAGTAAGGAGAGCTAAAAAATCGCTCTCCTGAAATTGCCAAGCCTGTTCTGATACGGTCAAGAGGCAACTGCTGCCACTCCTCAAGCAATGCAGCTTCCAAATCGGCCAAATTATGTACAGGCGGATCCCTTGCTTTCACACAACATCCAAAAAAGTCCCAGATGTGTTCTAAGGGATTCAAATCGGGGCTCATTGCAGGCCAAGGTATTGTTGTAATAGCATTGTTCTGAAGGAATGCTCTCACAGCATGGGAACGATGTGGCCTTGCATTGTCATCCATGAATACATATATAAACCAGTGGTGGTTGTCAAAATGAGGCACGACAACCAGATTGAGAATGTCTGGGATGTACTAATGACCAATGAGATTCCCACTTACAGTCACCATATCAAGTTTACAATCATGAGAGAGGCATCACCAGATCATTACTGATTCTCCACCATAAGGAACAGTAGGTTTAAGGTTCCTGTGCACATAAGCAGTATTTCTAGGCCTCCGCACTCTCATGCAACCATCTGTGACGTGAAGCAGGAAGCTTCTCTCGTCTGACCACGTCCTGAGATTCCAATGTTATCACGCCATACACCACTCCAAACTTTGTCTTTGATGCTGATCTGACAGAACTGGACGCTTGTTGACCCTTCTGGACCTCACACCCAGTGCTTTGAGATGGTTTTGGACAGTTCTGTTGCACAAACGCCGGTTAGGGAACCCAAATCATTTCAAAGCCCGACTTGAAGCAAAGGGTTCATGCCTAACAAGGCATGCCAGGCTCCGATCTTCCCGAGGAGAGGTCTCTGGGGTTGTCCAGGGCTCGAATGGTCCTTAATATCATTGGTTTGTTGATGTTTTCGGTCAAGTCTGCTGATGACAGAATGACTATAGCCAAGTTGCCTTCCAATAGCGTAGAATGACATACCTGTTGCATACATGCCAATGATTTGCCATCCTAATGCCTCTGACAGTCTCCTCCTTGCCATGTCTGTATTTATTGATAAGAGAAGTGACAAATTTTCTTGTTTTATACCCAGATATTACATGTGGATGATAGTGTTTTTTGTGACATTCGTGGGAACCATGCCTCACGTGGACAAGGGGATGTGTTTGGGGTATGCTATCAACCAGAAACATCAGGTTTCACTAGATGAAATGTACTTCAAGACATAGCAATCATTAAAACATCATAATCAATAACAGCAACTTCACTGTCATGAAACATTTCAGGAGGTACTTCATTAAGTTCTAGGTGTATATTTCCAAATACTAAGTGATATAACAAGTGAATTCAACTTTGGATCCGCGGATTTAATACAGCAAGTAGTAAGTTCAGTAACTCTGTATGTGTGAATTGCAAATAGCAGTACTGCCAGTAGCCCAGAGTAAGCGTATTCCATGTCGAAAGTTATGTAAGAAGTATGAACTTTATTTCTTGAAGCCAATATTTAAAGCATATCATGAAGAAACTGTTTAACAAGGTACTTGGATTCGAGATGTTGTTATGTTCCAAATGTAAATTGTTAATATTAACACTTGCTATGCTATCAGTTTGGTGGAATGAAGTCGCTGTTACCTGCGATTTGCGCATACATTGCATTGGTATGTGAGATGATTTATTAAACACTTTTGTTAATTAATTATGAGTCTTTTTATTGTTTGGTCGCAATGCATGTCTTATATTTGGCATATATGCATATACAACTCATTTCATTACGTTTAAGCAATGATCGCCGCTTCGTTTACACAGATTTCTGACAAGAGTAACATAGGTCATGATATCGAGACTTTTCACACGGAATGTTAGAGGTCAACATAGTATAGTGCTTTTCCAACTTCCTACGATGGGAATAAACTTTTCGTGTGTTAGACCAATGGGAAAAATTTATTCACCTACTAGGTGAATAAAGCAAAAATTTGTTTGTTTCTCAGGCCCTCCCACATGGTCCTTTTGGCTGCTGCATGCTCTCTTTTTATAACCAATGTAAACTTAAAAAAAATAAAAATTAAATGATTTATGTCTGATATTTTACCAAAGTTAAAAAAATTCATAAATTTGTCCCTTGAGTGCAAAAAGGCTTTGCAATGCTTTAGCATTGCAAAGCCTTCTTGTGCTCAAGGTACGAAATACACCACCACCCATGATATTCTGTAAATTATGAGGCCTAAAACATAAACCAAGAACATGAACATTTGATGGCAAAGAAATAATTACAGAAAAAAAAGAAAAAAAAAAATGCCGCTCAGGATCACAGATCCAATGTCGAGTTGTGACCTTGACCTTTGACCTGGCGAGTCCAAGGTCAATAGGGTTCTTCCTCGCACCAAGGCCAACACACCTATGAAGTTTCATGACTCTAGGTTGAACCACTATCAAGTCCTCATCCGGAAACCAATTGTTGCGATATACTATGTTCAAGGTCACTGTGACCTTGACCTTTGACCTGGTGAGTCCAACATCAATAGGGTTCTTCCTCGCACCAAGGCCAACACGCCTGTAAAGTTTCATGGCTCTAGGTTGAACCACTATCAAGTTATCATCCGGAAACCAATTGTTGCGATATACTATGTTCAAGGTCACTGTGACCTTCACCTTTGACCTGGTGAGTCCAAGATCAATAGGGTTCTTCCTCGCACCAAGGCCAACACACCTATGAAGTTTCATGACTCTAGGTTGAACCACTATCAAGTTATCATCCGGAAACCAATTGTTGCGATATACTATGTTCAAGGTCACTGTGACCTTGACCTTTGACCTGGTGAGTCCAAGATCAATAGGGTTCTTCCTCGCACCAAGGCCAACACACCTATGAAGTTTCATGACTCTAGGTTGAACCACTATCAAGTTATCATCCGGAAACCAATTGTTGCGATATACTATGTTAAAGGTCACTGTGACCTTGACCTTTGACGTAGCGAGTCCAAAATCAATAGGGTTCTTCCCCTCACCAAGGCCAATCTACCTATGAAGTTTCATGAATGTGAGTTGAACCATTATCAAGTTATCATCCGGAAACCAATTGTTTAAGATTTACTATGTTCAAGGTCACTGTGACCTTGACCTTCGACGTAGCATGTCCAAAATCAATAGGGTTCTTCCTCCCACCAAGGCCAACCTACGTATGAAGTTTAATGAATGTGAGTTGAACCACTATCAAGTTATCATCCGGAAACCAATTGTTTACGCCCGCCATTCACCAAACTATAAGTCGAGTTTGACTTCGTCACAACTCGACTAAAAACGCTCGCCCACATGCAAATTTACAAATAATGGCCCGAGAAACAGAATATCTACTTTGTGTCGCCTAACTGAACAAGTATTATCAGATTTATAACTAGAGATGGTCTGTCGCCCAGTATATCCACACCGTGGCATACCACCTAGTGTTGGTGACTGAAAAGGGGCATTCAATTTTCTAAGAAAAAAAAATCCAATCTAGCCCCCAGTTGGCCCTCTTGAAACTGAGCAGGAAAAAAATTTATGTCATGCACTTCCCCTCATCATGTTGATCATTTTTGTGACGTTTCATGAAAATGCGGCTAAAACTGTGGAAGTAGTTTGCACCGCAAGTTTACATAAAAAAGAAATCCAATATGGCCACCAGTCAGCCATCTTGAAACAGAGTGGGAAAAAAGTTATATCATGCACTTCCCCTCAACATGTTGATCATTTTTGTGAAATTTCATGAAAATGTGGCTAAAACTGTGGAAGTAGTTCGCTCCACAAGTTTACATGTGCAACAGACCGACGAAAGACCGACCGACAAGTTGACTCCCATATACCCCCCCCCCCTAAACTTCGTTTTGTGGGGGTATAACGACAATATCTTAGACAAAATGTCTGCAAAGTCCTTTTTCCAACGAACGGTATTAAATACTGTTTATGAAGTGTTTTCCAGACACTGTGTTAGATACAGAGATTCCAGGCTTCTTATGGCAAAAGTCACTAATTCCTCAAACAAATATTTGTCTTTCGTGGAATGGAAACCAGGATTCTTCTGCCCTCTTTGGGAAAGGGCCTGGAGCCCATGCCATTGGGAAAATTTCCATCATGGGGGCTCCAATTGGGCATTTGTTTTGGAGGGGAAAAACATTACAAGACCAAGATATTTTACATTTGAATGGAGCAGAGAACATTAAGACCAATAACTAAACAACTGTGTGTATACTACAAGTAAGTTTTATAACAAACAGTAACAAAGAATCATGTTTACCCAGGCTCTGTAGTCACTACTGAACTGTTCTTATACTATTAAAGAAGACCTTGTTATTTACCTTTGAATTAAAGCGACTTCGTTAGGCAAGCAATTTAAATTTAATGTGCAATTGGAGAGAAATCATGCCCAAATGTAATTGGGAAAGGGTTCCATAAACAGCCCCTGTTGATACCCAAAAATAATCCCTGGAAAAACTCAAATATCACCTTGGATAAAGTTCAGTCAGTGAGGATAAAATTGAAACAATCATAGCCTGCAAAAAACTGCTACATTACCATAATGTTAAGTGCTCTATTCATGATATGCCCCATCTGGGATGACCCATGTTGTGTCCTTGGGCAAGGCACTTTATCCCAGCTGCCTATGTGGGGGCATGATGACAACTTGTACTAAGGTGTACTGCACGTCAATGTTGCACATTTTTTCAACTGCTGTAACCCTGCCTGAGCGCAGCTTGAACAGAGTTAGAATGTTGAGGAGCTGACAGTTGCTTGTCGATGCTTGGTGGTGCTCTCCAGGTACTCTGGCTTCCTCCACCCATAAAACTGTCATGGCCATGATTAGCATAACTTGTGCATAAGTGTGTGACCTTAAACACCAATAGGCCTAAAAAAAATTAAAAATCTGATTCTCAGGCCCTCCCGCATGGTCCTTTTGGCTGCCACATGCTCTCTTTTTATAACCAATGCAAACTTAAAAAAAATATAAAAATTAAATGGTTTATGTCTGATATTTTACCCAAGTTAAAAAATAAATTTGATAAATTTGTCCCTTGAGTGCAAGAATTTATCTCTAGAATACAGCAAAGTGGCAAATTCCTCTTAATTGAATTCTGCTGTTAATTGAATAATTTTCAATGACAAAGTGGTTATTCAAATTAACAGAATTCTACTGTATTATCATTAGTGGATAGACATATGCTACGCATGGTTTTTCAATAGATGACATTTTGAGTCTCCTCCCTAATACCAAATCATGGTGTGTTTTACCTACATATAACTTGCATCACAATTGCCGATTCTCAGTAAATAACACAAGATACTGCCACCAAACATGTCGATTTAGTTAAATCGGATTGAAATCTTGCTCTCAAGGGACGAAATACACCACCACCAATTCTTCTCTGTAGATTATGAGGCCTAAAATATACCAAGGACATGAACGTTTGGTGGCAAAGAAATAATTACAGAAATAAAAAAAAAAATAAAAACCCGCTCGCCTGCATGAAATTTTACAAAAAATGGCCTGAGAAACAGAAGATCTACTTTGGGTGGCCATAAATATTCATGATATAATTTTTGGGCTGTTAAGTTAAAATCAAATAATTAACCTGTCGGTTATGTACGAAGTCCCCCAATAACTGTTCTGTTGCTGAATGCAAGTATTTCTTCACTATACAACAAGCTGCTCTTCTCACTAAAAGAAAAGAAAAATGAAACAAAACCTAAGAGTAAGTAGCAACATCTAGTGAATAAATTTTCAAGTTATTACAGTGAAGCCGACTCAATTGTATATCTCTTAACCCTCTGCACACTGATGTAGAAATGGCAGAATTTTCAGCAGAAATATTTCCCATAATGCAGTTTGATACTTAACCAAATATACCTTGTTTGACAGAGCTCAGTGAGCTCTGTCAAACAAGGTATAATTGGTTAAATTCATAGTTAAAGAAGAGAAAAACCGAGTGAGTGGAGAAAATGTTGTTGCACTACCAGAGTGCTAGAGGTTAATTGAATAACCCTGTTAACTGAATAGAATTTACAAACACCAAACCATTTACCATACTTTCATTACAAATTTGCCCTGTTAAATGCATATGGGTTATAGAATAAACTCCTGTTAATTGAATAAAAAATCTTTTAAAATGTCGTGGAATTACCCTGAAAATCACCAAACTATCCTTGTTTATAGACCTATTTGGCCTCAGCACATCCATTACAGGCATTTAATCTATTATATCGTGTTTGACAGAGCTCCTTGAGCTCTGTCAAACATGATATAATAGAAAAAATGCTCAATTTATCTCTAGAATACAGCAAAGTGGCAAATTCCTCTTAATCGAATACTCCTGTTAATTGAATAATTTCAACTAAGAAAGTGGTTATTCAATTAACAGAATTCTACTGTATTATTATTAGTGGATAGACATGTGCTACGCATGGTTTTTCGAAAGATGACATTTTGAGTCTCCTCCCTAATACCGAATCATGGTGTGTTTTACCTACACATAACTTGCATCACAATTGCCGATTCTCAGTAAATAACACAAGATACTGCCACCAAACATGTCGATTTAGTTATATCAGATTGAAATAGACACCTGACAAGTCTGAAGTCAATATGGCTGGTGGAGACTGAGAAGATAGGGCATGTCATGGCAAACAGAAACAGCAAACAGAATAATGCAAATTATAGTAAGATTCATTGCTTATGACCTCTCATTGAAATGAGCACGACAGTGAGGGTCCATAAGCTTAGTTTAAAACTAAAACTGGTGCTTCAAAAAAGAGAATTATGATTTGTGAATCAAATGCTAAATTAAATCTGTAGGACTTGATTGCATGACGGAAGTACCCAAAATCTGGACACATTGACACATGGATGGATCTCATTTCTCCTCCAGAATGTTGGGGGACAATAACTGGAATTCTGCAGAAAAGTGTAATGTGTGCTGGCACACATTTATTCAAATGATCCCAATGATGAACTCTGGAGTGTGTTTTTTTATTCACCAGTTAACCTTAAAAGGCTTAGTTCGACCTCAGAACAGGTGCCCTTAACTTGCCATCATGAGGAGGTCCACAGACAAATAAGGTAGGCAGTGATATCTAGTCAAGTCTTGGCTGCCTATTAAGGCAGCCAAGACTTGACTAGAAATCACTGCTAAGCCACTGGATGTATACAGGCTGTAGGCTGGCAGGAATTCAGGACACTTGTCCAGGCCCTTAAGGGTTAAGGTGTAGTATCTCAGCAATTTCCAACACTAACAAAACATACCTCGGTAAATTAGATCGGCTATGGATTTCCTGACTTCACTTCTCTTGAATTTTTCTCAACATTCAGTCAAGCAGATGTACAGAAGAGTGATTTTTAGTTCACTGGCCGAGGTAAAATCCAGGCATTTTCCAACAAAAAAAATACTGTGATAAAATTCAGAAATTCTGTCAATGATTTTTATTCTTCCAATTGGCCATTAAAAAATGTCTATGTTCTCAGGCAACTGTGCCTCGATATTTGATGAGGGCGGGAGGGTTGTTATTTTTATTTTCTATTCTGAAATCTGAAAAAGATACCCTAAAAAATATATTCACATTTCAGGAAGAAAACTTTTACAAACTTCAAACTGGTGTTATCTTATCGTGTATATTGTGAAATGCTTCAATCAACTTGGCTGTTGACGACATGCCAAAGACGATCCATTGCTGGATTATGTGCAGTCCGGTGCTTATTTGAAATGATAAAAGCGGCATTTTCCTCCACAGTTCGTATATGTACCAATATAAACTATAAATCAGTGAATGGAGAGAAGAAAATACAGAGGAAAACACAAACAGAAAGTTGAAATACTACGGGGAAATGTGTAACGGTGCTCAAAATTCCGATCGGAAAATACTGACAGAGTAAATTTTTTTGACCGGGCAGATTTTTTTTTTTTTGACTGGGTATTAGAACATTTTTACGCAGCAGAAATTCATTGATGCGGCGGTACCAGAACATAAGAGTTTTTTTTAAATGTCCTTACTTTTGAATTTTTTTTATAAAATCAGGTCATGTCTATTTTACAGAAGCAAGAATTTAATTTCTAAGAAATCTGAGGAAATACTTTTAAAAAAAATCATCTCCACTCCATATATTTTTCTACAAGTTATTACAGTACCTTTCTGAGACTTCTTGGCGGACTTTCTTTTTCTGCTAATGTTTAGAGAGTGTATCGGACAGTAGTGGTCCAGCAATGATCTGAATGGACATTTCCTATAAAACAGACAAATATTCATTCATTAAAATAAACTTATTTGTTTTTTATGTACCAGTCATATCCAGTCTGCACTATTTACTAAAATCAGCATTCAAATTTTATTTTTCTTCACTTTTTGCCTCTAAACATCGCTAATGACTCCTCATTGGAATAAGCCCAATGAACAGTCATAATTTATGTTTTTGAAGTGACAAAAAGGAACATTTTAATTTAGTTATTTGAGAACTTTGTTTTCAAGTGGCATGGAATAGTTGTGTTAGGCAAATGGTTATTACCTCTTCTTCGCCACAAGGCAAAGGTTATGCGGGAGAACTATTCAACATCAACAACCAGGTATTGCTCATGTGAAAAACACACAGAGACTGCACAGAAAGAAAGTAAATGTTAATGGAGAGGGTTGATAACAGCCTAAGCAGAGGAAAGAGGTCCTAGAGAAAAGAGGTCCTCAGACTGCTCCTGCAACTGAGAAAGAAGCGTTTCTCCAGTGGGCTGCCTGCATAACGTCCGACAACTTGACACAAGTTAGCATAAGCCCAGAAGGTACAAAATGCACGCACCTCGTCGCCAGAAATGCAGTTGGTAATACAATCATCACTCGCCAAACGAGCGTATGACGCTCTAATAGCAAGACAAATCCATCCATCACTTCCTGCCCTTTCAAATAAGCTGTGTCAGGGTCAAGGTAAATGCAAATGGCACGAACCAGACAAAACAAAGGGCGACTACCAATAACTGAAGGAGGAGCCCTGATACAGATAGAAGGCAGAGATGTTTCTGGTATCTGAATCTTGGCTAAAAAGGAGCAATCAGTGGTAAAAGTAACACTGCTGGCGGAACTCCTGAAAAAGGCCGGATCAACCGAGAGGGCATGAAGCTCGCTAACTCTCATGGCTGAGGCAAAAACCATCAGAAAAGCCATCTTGTATGTGAGAAAATGCATATCCACCCAAAGCAAAGCAGCATCCAAGAAATATTCCGTGTTGGGGTCAGCCAAAAAACTCTAGGCCTTTCAAAGGAAAGTGCCGAATGAGCTTGAAGAGGTAGAGATTAGTGCTTATACGACACTTTCCTTTGAAAGGCCTAGAGTTTAGCATAAGTCCAGGAGGTAGACAATGAGCTTGGAGAGGTAGAGATTAGTGCTTATACGACACATTCCCACATATGAAAAGGTCTCCGAAAGCAGAGACCTGTACCCCTTGATGGTAACAGGTTGGAGACTCCGTGAATCAAAAAGATAGACCAGAAACTCTGCAATCTGTGCAACTGAAGAATTGGCATAATCAACCGAGTGATCTGCACACTAATGACAGAAGACCTTCCACTTAGCGGGGAGCAATCAGAATGATTCGACAACTGCAGGTTCGTTATATTGGCTAGAACCTGAGGCAGAATCGGAATCGGAGGGAAGGCACAGCCAATTAATCTGTTCCAATTGAGTGACAGAGTGTCCACAGTGAAAGCTAGAGGATCTGTAAACGGGGACAAGTCTATGAATCCCGGAACCAGGCATCTTTTCACCAGAAATGTCGGCAGCTACCGCGGTATCCACCGCCAGAAGATACGGCGAATCCCCCACAAAGGGGTAGAACTCTCCAAATAGGGACAGCTTTTATGCGAGAAAAACGGCCACAAACACATACCACACAATTGAATTGACTGAAGTTCAAAAGGTGGAAGACCAAGAACCACACAGTCCACAGGGTCTTTCAGTCGAATACACATTACAAGTGGAGCATGAAGCATGGGAGTCTTCAAAATGCTTTGGCAACAAGCATTGCCCACAAGGAACTGTCATAGGCATATATGAGAGCAATGTAGATGGGAAGGTGATCCCAAAGAAAAAATATATCAAGACACACCCAGCTACCATAGGAAGGTGGCAGAAAACTGAGGCCCAACAGGAATACAAGAGTACCCAAACAGCCAAAAGGGGTAAAACCTGCAGAAATCCAACCCTCAATGGAGAGGAGAAATGCTGCAACAGCCCCCCCCCCCCCCTCCCCCCTCCCACTGACACACCTAACCCCAACAACAGCAGAACCCAAAGGGTTAATATAAATAAACAAAGACCAAACACCACGGTGCATGAAAATCGAATGCGAAATTGGTACAGACAAAATATATATATCACAAAAAATAGAGTGAACAATCGAGATAATATACAAAAAACACAGCCCTGTATGTCTGGAGGATGAAGCAACAGCTATGAGTCCACAATACAGAACAGTATCATAGTTAATATCGAGTCAAAGGTATAACTGATAAGAGCATCAGAAACACATCTTCACAAGATGGCGGAAGAAAAAAGAATGACACGTTGGTTATACGTCTGTGCACTGTTATTAGAAGCCATGAATTGGTACAGAGAAGAGTTCCCCTACTGGGATGCCCCGGATGCACTAGGCCCAGTTTTGGCTTATTTTTATCTTGGTGCTTTTGCACCAGCTTTTCTTCCCCAAATTGCTTGGAAAAGAACCAAAAATAGAGAGTATACTTGTGAGTTAAGTTCTTCCACTGCAGTGCAAGCATGTTGTAAACAATTCTGAGTAGGCTGATAAGAAATCTCTGCCATACCTCTAGACTTGCAGATGATGGTTTTATGAATTTGTGAAAAAGTGTTCATCGATCGATATTCATGGTAACTTAAATCATCCAAAGCGACAAGTTACGTCATCTACAAATATAATCACCTTATGCTCAAATAAATAATAATGAAACTAAACGTCATCTTCATGTCAACTGACTCTATTCACTGACCGTTATTACGAAAGATATGTGAACAATCCAAAAAACAAGCAGACTGTCATCTGCAAAATGAGGTCCCCAGAGGGTGAATTTAGTGATGCTACCCTGCACAGCAGGGTATCATCACTAAATTTACCCTCTGTGAACCTCAGTCTGAATCATGGACTCAAACCTAAACAGAAAGAGGTACCCAGAGGATAAATTGGCCCGCTACATGGGATAGCATCAGCAAATTCACTCTCTGGGGACCTCATTTTGCAAATGACAGATTGCTTATTTTCAGGCTTGTATGGGAATGAGAAAAAATCTGTCCAATTTGCAATGGAGAAAATGGCTGATTATCAGATATAAGCTCTCAGACCACTAGTCTAGTTCTGCTAGAAATTTGATGCTGTTATGGGCTTATCGTAGAGTTTGCACACTGACTATCGTTAGTGTAATGTGATGTCCTTTTACTCACAAGGCTATACAGATATTCTTTCATGCTCTGATCAGTGATATTGCAATCAATAAGTATTTAATTTCCCCTGCAAACATTAAAACATATTAAGACAATTAGTGGAACTACATGACATAATCATAAAATTATGGCTGTGGTAAGTCATTATTTCTAATGTTAATGTCATCAAACATTCGGTCAAATCAAGTCTCAAATGAGTAACATTCAGAGAAAATGAAATTTTATGATATTTTTTAGATTCAATCATCTGAAATATATCAGTTGGTCATTTTTCTGAATCTAAACATAGGCGATGGACTATTTAACCCTTTACCCAACGAAACGCCCGCATCCGCCCGCGTAATATGCAAATTCAGCAGTGGAAAAAATATTATTTTTCAAAAAATTTCAACAAAACCATATCATGTGACCTCTCGTTGGAACGAGCTCATCGAGCTCGTTCCAATGAGGGGGTCGCATGATGTGTTTTTTGTTGAAATTTTTTGAAACATTTGAAAAAAATATTTAAAATAATAAATTTTGATATCATCTGCGTTGGGTAAAAGGTTAAGTGCTAGACATGTTCCAAGCCATAACAGCACCAAATACCTTACAGAATTAAGACTGGTGGCTTGAGATCTCGATTCAGATCCTGTCGATAGCCTGACGAATCCCCAATTGTACCTGTGATTTCCAATCATTTCTTTAAACAAGCCTTCCAATCTTTTTACCATGTCGCTGAAAATCCCTGATGTACCATTCATACATGGAAAAATGTTTAAAGAGTGAGCAAACACTCTCCGAAATAATCTGCAGGCATCATCCATGTTTGATTCTAGAGACTTTAAAGGAACTGTAAAAAAAAATGTTCAAGATTAAACTTTGAGAAAAGTATTGTTGAAAACAGAATGTGAGCCCATTTTATTTATTGATGTTTAAGGTCACATATTTCTGCACAATGGTCAATTGTGACCACAACATGGATATAAGAGTCAGGTCCGGCTAATCGTGCTGCCCATTTTTGAGGATTGCCACCTCAGGCATTAATTAGTGGGTGCTATTTTACCAGTAAAACAGAGCTTGTTTACCACAGTAAACAAGACTGCTTCACTTCCTGGGGTTCCCAGATGGAAATGTAAGCCTAAACTAAATATCATTATATTCAAGTCTTTGAAATGATATATCTAAGTTATTACAGAAAAGAAAATTTTATTTAGGCCCCACAAAGTAGATTGTCTGTTTCTCAGGCCATTTTTTTGTATTATTGCATGTGGGCGGGCGTTTTTTTATTTTATTTTTTATAGTTATTTATTTGTCATTAAAAGTTCATATTCTTGGTTTGTTTTATGTTTTAGGCCACATAATCAACAGAAAGACATGGGTGGTGGCATATTTTGGCCTTTGAGTGCACTTAAGGGACAAATTTATCAATTTTATTAACTTGGGCAAAATAATTTTACTTTTTCAAGTGTGCATTGGTTATAAAAAGAGAGCATGCGGCAGCCAAAAAGACCATGCAGGAGGGCCTGAGAAAGATTTTTAATTTTTAGGCCTTATTTGTTGGTGTTTAAGGTCACTTTCAACACCTATGGTTATATCATGACTGCTGGTTTGCCAACAACATAGCAAAATACAAGTGTTGGAGGATCAGTAATAATATTACAGCCCTCTAGAGATTATTTATTATTTATTTATTGGTGTTTAATATTTCTGCACAATGGCTAATCATGACCACTAGAGATGAGACGATTAATCGATGTAACATTGGCACTGGGCCGATAAGTGCCCATCGGTTCACCATCGGCACTCGATAGTTCAACATCAGCCCTCGCCGATTGTCTGAAACTCAGTGAAAGTGAAATTGTTATGGATGATCTGTAATGAACTTTCTTCCCCTTCGTGGGACAACCAGTGGCAAGCGAACGGTACATCACTCATTTGTTACGATATCAGGTAAGTGATGGTCTGTGAAAGAAAAGGCAGAATATTAAAGATTTTGATTGTGTAACTGTGTAACTGTGTACCAAGTTGTTTTCTATCCATCATGTGAATACAGACACTCTTCACTACCCAAACTGTACTGCATTCTGCAAAATGTCGCAATATTTCTTTCAACCACGCTCATCGTCTCATTAAATATATAATGTCAGTCTTTATTCCCATATTGGACAGATAAAACTTGTGGTTCCAACGACGGCTTTTGATAACTTCTCGACTCAGTTGTTAGCTGTTTATTTTAAATCGAAAATATACTGCACTGATGGTGCTTCAATGACATAAAATTAACCCTTTGATGTCTGTTATTCAACTTATTTAAGTGAGTATTAAAAGTGTGTTATCTTTCGGGTTGATGGGGATTAATAGCACGGAAATGAAATTCTGATTACTGTAAATCAGCCAGCTTCTCCAGTTAGCTTGAATAATAAAGAAACCATCTGACAGCATTCGGTATCGGCTGATTGTTGACTAAAATGATCGGCATTCATCTGGAGGTATCCTCCCAAAACTTAGACATCCCATAACTTAGACAGCTTAAAACAACAACATTCACACTTTAGTGTACAGCTAATCCCCTGCTTGTTACCCATTATTCTAATGGACTAATCTGTGAAATATGCACACAAAGTCTGATTTATGGAAAAAAATGTTTATTGCAATTTCAAATTCAATCATTATTCATTTCAATCACATAAAAATACAGAATATAAAGCATTTCAAAATTAGGTAACAAACTAAGACAAGAACAAAAACAAACAATGCTCAAACACATTACAGAAACATAAAAACACTAATCTATAGACGATTTGTTGCCATCAGACAACAAAAAATTTACTTAAAATATAAACTTCAAAAGCATACACAAAATACAAACATAAAACAGATACATAAAAAACAAAATACACAAACATAATACAGATACATAAAAAACAAAATACACAAACATAATACATATACATAAAAAACACAAGATAATTTACAAAATACACAAACATAATACCGATACATAAAAATCACAAGATATTTTACAATAGTTCACTCGTTTATCCTTTAACCCAACAAAATTGCCAAAACGGCCTGTATTATTTCCAATTTTGAAATTTACCTAATATATATATATATAAATATAAAATATAAACTGCCTCAAAAACATAGCTTATGACCCTCCACTGGACCGAGCTCATTGAGCTCGTTTCAATAAGGGGTCATCAGCTATGTTTTTAAGACAAAATGTTCAATTGCTAAGACATTTTCTTGCAAGTGTCATCTATTCTCCTCGTTGGGTAAAGGGTTAAGCTAGTCTTAGAAGATGTCCTGCTGCATCTAGAAATTCTAGAGGCGATTTTTGTCCTTCAACCATCATTTGCTTTAGACGTTGAAGTCGGTTCTCAACTTCCCTGTAGACTCTTTTCCTGCTTGGTGGAGCTGCGCCTAAATTTATTTGTGCGAATTTTGCTCTATCAGCATTTTCAATTTTCTTTATAACTTCCACAGACCTGTAGATATTTGGGTGTCTGTGGGGCAATGTTCCATTCAGGCGATTGTGGAAGCCTTCTAGGTGGTTGTTTGTCCTGGGACCTGTTGTCTGATGATGATTCCAAAGAGGGATTTGGAATCTTGCATCATCATCAACCCATGTTGTGACCATATAGTCATTAAAATCTGTTGCTGTAGGTACTTCTGGGGTTGACTCCATGGCGTCTATCCAAGTTTCTTGGACAATCGTTGGTGGAAGAAGAGCAAGTCCTGCTGCTCTTCTAATCCCGGACTGGATAGCTGTGTCTTCCCTATATTGTACAGACAACCCAAGCTCTTGGGTTTTGCGCCAAATGGCCTGACAGAAATGGAAAAAACAACCTTTCACCTCTGCATCTGGAAATATGGATATGATTCCCGAATGAATGAATGAATGAAAGGTTTTAGCGCTCATGTGATTCCCAAGTAAAGTCTGGCATCTTATATAGAGCACTTTTTTGACTGTGCGTTTATAACATAACTGAGTTCACTGTAAACATGTTCTGTTTGATCTTGATTAGAAATTAAATAATAATAATGATAATAATTAACAACTTATTTGATGTTTTGTTTGTGTGAACAAGTTTTACTAACAAATAATAATCAATTCTTTGGTAATTCTCTTGTTTGGATAAACCTGTTTTCATTAATATAATATCAGTCTATTCCATTGTAATAGTGGGTGAACATAATTAACTTCTTTTACTGAGTGTATGAGTTATGGGATGTCTAAGTTTTGGGAGATAACCCATCTGGAGGGGCATTTTACTAATCGGCTCATCTCTAATGACTACAAGAGTATTATGGGTGGATGAAGACGGAGTACCCAGAGAGAACCACCAAGCAACGGTGAGCAACTGTCAGCTCCCCAACATACTAACTCCACACGAGCAGGGTTAGCACTGGTTTTAGACAAGTGCACCATCGATGTGCAGTATGCCTTAGTACATAAGGCCACCATGCCTCCACATGGGCAATGGGGGTGAAGTCTGTTGAACAAGGACACAACGTGGTTTCCGCAGGTGGGATTCGAACTGAGGGGACCGTCCGGCTTGCAGCCTGCACCTCTACTTACTGAGCCACATTGCACCCCCCACCCCATTGAGATGCAGAGTTAATTTATTACAAAACCTCACCATGAAGCAGACACCACTAGGCTTGATGAAAAATTAATAAAAAAGTTCATGAAAATATAACTCAAGACATAAATGGTCAAAGAGTTGGTTCAATTTAAGCTATTGAAACAAAAATTCTTGTTTCTCAGGCACCTCCCTAGTCATAGATGAGAGAAGTACCTAGATGGCACCTTTGGAGGGTCACTGCTGTTCAAACTGAGATCAAGATCACTGGAGCTTCGGGGAAAAATTGGGAGAGATGGGGAAAAGGGATGCCAAATGTGCCACTCTGGAGTAGTGGAGACCCTGGAACATTTTCTCTTGGAATGCCCACAGTATATACCTCATAGAATAAAATTTACTGGAAGAATAATGCAGAAGTGGGGTGAAGAAACAAAGGATAGATGGCTGAAGGGGGACACGAGGGAGAGGGTAGGAATGCTTATTGAAGAAATTGAAAAAGAGGAAGTGAGGGACACTATTAAGCAGTTTATATCTGAATGCTGGGAGGAGAGGAGGGGAAGAGGGGGTGGGGTGCAGGGGGAATGATGGCCTTCTCTTATGAGGACCGCGACAAATCAGCGGCTGGCCAAAGAGTTATTATTATTATTAGAAAATCTGCCTCATCATCTTTTTTTTTTTACCTGGAAATCTCTTCTATGACAGTATTTTGCACTTGTAAGACAAAATATTTAACAAGCCATACCTTGTTTGACACAAATCTCAGAGCTCTGTCAAACGAGATATAGTTGGTTAAATTTTCAACTACATGTACACTGCGGGAAATTTTCACTGCTGAAAACATTGGTTTGCCACATAATAGTGTAAGTAGATAAATTTCTGATTTCAACTATTTTCAGAGCTGTTTTGTGAATAAACAAACCAGAGGCTCAAGCGAGCCTAAAACACTCACCTGGCTCAAGTTGTCAAAAGAGATGAGTGTGTCATAAGTGATGGCCAGCAAGAGCAATTTTTTGATTTGCCATGACACAAACAAATGCAGTTTTTTTGGTCATTCACTTCTGCTGGTCCCAGGAAAGCTTCCTGGGCAAAAACAAAGCTCCGTTTTGAGAAGTCTAAAAAGTGTCCATACGAAATCTCTTTTTTTTGTTTTTAACTTCTGTAGTACTCTCTACCCCCTCCTCTCCACCCCCCCCCAAAAAAAAAAAAAATTGGGGGCATAAATCAAGTTCTTATGACCCACCGCATGACAAATTTTCTTTAAATCAGCCCATTGGTTCTGGAAATATAAATTTTGAGTGGAGATAAAATTTTGACCCACTGAGTTCCTTTGAAAAAACGTGAATCTGCATCACTAAAGTTCCATACCAGAAATCGAAGCATTATCGCGGGGCCATAATAAAAACCTACCGATCAATAGAAATTTGGAACCTGAAAGTGAATCATTTTATTTTAAGACAACTGCCACAACAGGACAATACTTCACTACACAGGTTCACGGTTCCTGCATTTGACCAAACATTAACCCTTTACCTAACGAATCGCCCGCATCCGCCCATGTAATATGCAAACTGAGCAGTTGAAAAAATTAAATTTTTCAAAATATTTCAACAAAACCATATTATGTGACCCCTTATTGGAACGAGCTCAATGAGGGGTCACATGATATGATTTTGTTGACATTTTTTGAAAAATTTTAAAAAATGATATTTAAAATAATAAATCTTGATATCGTCTGCATTGAGTAAAGGGTTAAACAGGGTGAAAAGGACTAACTCAGGAATCTCAAGAAATCTCATGAAAACATTCCATGAGAAGTACTCGGATTAGAATCAATGAAAATCAGAAGTCACTTTAATGAATTGTTCACCGATTTGCTATTATGAGAGACTATAATAGTATTCTCCAGCTTCAAAACTGGAGAATCCCCAGTGTCAATTCCGACAAATATTGATGAAATTCAGGTCGATTTCCATGAGATTTATATGGTATCACAACACTCCTGGAGCGTGCGTGAAAAATACAACTTTCAGGTCCACACTCACGAGATAATTGCAGATACTGACTAAAATAGAGTAGATTTTCTTTTTATTATATGCCACGAGACATTTTATTGTACAATGTTCGGTCCAATTCGATCCCAAATGTGTATGTTTCAAAACAATAACAAAGATCACCTGATCGTTCCTTCAAGGCGACGTGATGCGGCCTAGCGTTATGTCAATTAGGAAGCTACTGAGAAATATTTCTCGATATCTATCGAGCCGATAGATATCGAGAAATATCTTTTAGATAATTTGCAATAATTCACAAGCTAGCATATAATAAATAAATAAATCACATATTACCATTGAAGTAAAATATCTAACAGAACACGGAAGAAGATTTTATTTGGCAAAATCCTTATTTTTAGGAATGCTTCAAAGTTTTAATTTCTGTTGCACAGAATTGAATGCTGTACAACAGAAACTAAAATTTTGATGCAATCTTAAAAATCAAGGACTTGCAAGGCTAAGTAGGGCATGATTTCAGGGACTTCAAAGCCTTGAAAATATAATTTTTAATTCAAGATCATTCAAAGTTTTCAAGGACCACAATGAACCTGTGAGCATAACAAATTTGAATTAAAATTTACTCACAGCTATTTAGGAATTTTTCTCTCAGCATCGATTCAAATAAAATTCTCATTTTTGGAATATATTGGTGGTAACTGAAAAGACAAACACTGAGTCCATTAAAAAAAATGTCTATGTTCTCAGGCAATTGGGCCTCAAATCTTTGATGAGGGCGGGAGTTTTTTTAATTTTATTTTTTATTCTGAAATCTGAAAAAGATTCCCTAAAAAAATATATTCCTATTTCAGGAAGAAATCTTTTACAAACTTTGGACTGGTGTTATCTGATCACATACACTGCGAAATGCTTCAATCAACTTGGCTGTTGACGACATGCTAAAGACGATCCATTGCAGGATTATGTACAGTCCAGTGCTTATTTGAAACAACAAAAGGGGTATTTTCCTAAATAGGCAGCCAAGACTTGATCAGAAACCACAGTGAAGATTAATGTTTGCTATAGTGTACTAAATGAAAATGATGAGAGCTATTACATACTTGCAGTGTGTGTTACAAACAGCAGTGTGACTCCGTAAATTGAAATCTGGCGCATGAATTGAAAAAATAGGCTCCGAGGCTAGAGCGTATTTTAAATAGTCCTGATCGGTCCCTGTATAATTTTATCACTGTTCAGCTTGTCAATTAAAGTTTTGATGACAACACACATTGAAGAAACATATCAAAATTACAGTGCAATTCTGTTAACCCTTTATCTAAGATTTGGTTATATCCTCCACGTAATTTACAAATTAATCAGTTTTGTTTTTCTCAAAAACTTCAACAAAACCATATCATGTGATCCCTCATCAAGCTCATTCCAATGAGGGGGTCACACAATATTGTTTTGTTGAAATTTTTTGAAAAATTTGAAAAAGCAATTTAAATAATTCAAGCCTGGCATTCTCAAGCAGCGCTGCCATCCTAGAGCCCTCATTAATCTTTTTTTTGTTGGGGGGGGGGGGGGGGGAGGAGGGGGGGAGGGCTATTTTCAGCCCTCCTGCATCTAGCCAATTAAACACATCACAAATTGTTTTCCAGTACTACCTCTATTAAATTTATGTGCACAAATTCTACAGTTCACTTTATCCATATGACAAAAGGGAATATATAATTTGCTCAAAATTAAAACTCAACTGCATCAATAGGCTTCATGTTCAAACATTTTGTCACATTCATGGTACTCGTGGTATGTGACTCTCTGGTAATGCGACCAGTTGGATGTAGAATAGTATATGAACATTGTTGGGAAAAGTGCAATTCTACCTTAAGATGCTGTTCACATCTCCCTAGAAATACTGCTAGGGACAGATGTGGTCGATCTTGTTATTCCTACACTTACTGTATGAAGTAAGACTTCCTTAACATGTCACCTGAGTTCCATTCTGTTCTATCTCCCTCCTGGGAGATAGAACAGAATGGAACTCAAGTGACGATGTGTATCCTGGCGAGAGCATTTGCCCTCCTGGGAGGATTTAGGAGGGCAATTTTTAGCCCTCCCTTATTTTTCATAATGCCAGGCCTGATAATTTTGATATCCTGTGCATTGGGTAAAGGGTTAATTGAATAGTACTTATTTTTCTATGACAGTCTATATTGATCTGAAAAACTACACAGGAAGCATCACTAACATTCATTTACATATGGTTCTTCATTTTCTGATTACATTACGTAAACCAATTTCAAATGTTTACATTTTGATCACTGGATTAGATGAGAATCAAATTTCCAGATTCTCTTAATATGTGGGTACTGAAAATCAAGCGTTACCGTTAAATTGAGACAATTTTTCAAAACTTACTCATAAGGCAGTGGAATACCACTCTGTTGGAGCTGCTTTTCCATCTCTCTCAACTCTTCTGTATTTGATAACCGCATCCTTTTTGAAGATCTGCAGTCATTATCATCAAATGAATATTTTCTTTTTGTTCCCCTTCTGCCATTCTGTTGGTCATTGACAGGAAGATCAAAAAGGGGAGTTCCTGATTGAAAAATTAATAGTAATATACAAAGAAAAAACTAGATAGAGATAGGACTTTTGTTTATAGAATATTTTTTTAATAATTTTGCAACTTATATGCTGTGGAGCCCACTCAACTGGATATCGTGTAATTGTAAAATCCTGTTAATTGCATATAATATAAAAAAATACATCTGCCATACCTTCAGAGCAAATCTGACCCATTAATTTCATAAAGGTTATAAAGTAAACTCCTGCTAATTTAACAAATATTCCTGTAATATACCGAAGATTTACGCTGACAATTTAATTCTACTACCTTAGATCCTGTACATCTGGTGACCTGGCAATGATTTCTAGTCAAGTCTGTTGCCTGTTTGGGATGCCAAGACTTAATTAGAAATCACTGCCGGAGTAATATTATGACTGTCCAGGAGACTTCCTTCAGCACATTATGTGCAAGCACATGAACCGAGATGTCAAAATTTCAGAGTTTCAGAAGGGATTTTGGTTTGTAGAGTATTTACCCGCCTCTCCCCTCCCCCCATCAATGCAATGTGTTTCTACCCATTGGAAAACTTTGCAATGCATATACAGTAGTGTCCACCTAATTGGATATCTCTTAATTGTATAACCCTGTTAATTGTATATAATTTCCAAACACTAAAACATTTGCCATGCCTTAGGACAAATTTGACTTTTTAGTTGCCTTTAACTTATACAGGAACCTCCTGTTAATTGAATAAAATTTCTTATAATATTCTGAACAATTACTCTGACAAACGCTGAACTCAGGAACTTGATAGATGTATTTGGCCTCAGTAATCTAATATAGGCATTTAAGGCCCCATGAAGTATATTTTCTGTTTCTCTGTAAAACTGCATGTGGGTGGGCATTTTTTTATTTTATTTATGTAATTATTTCTTTGCAATTAAAAGTTCATGTTCTTGGTTTGTTTTATGTTTTAGGACTCATAATCTACAGAACAGCAAGGGTGGTGGGGTGTTTTGGCCTTCGAGTGGAAGAAGGCTTTGCAATGCTAAAGCATTGCAAAGCCTTGTTGCACTCAGGGACAAATTTATCAATTTTGGTAAAATATAAGACATAAACCCTTTAATTTTATTTTTTTAAGTCTGCATTGGTTATAAGAAGAGAGCATGCGGTAGCCAAAAGGCCATGCGAGCCCGAGAAACAGATTTTTAACTTTTTTAGGCCTAAATGCTCATGTTTTCACTAGAATAGAGAAAAATGACAAAATTCCTGTAACTTAAACTTTCTCTGGCAAAGTGGCTATTCATTTAGCAGGATTAAAGTATTTTTTTAAAATAAAGCCCACAATGCATTTTTGAGGAAAGTAAATTTTATATTTTTACATTTGTTGACATTTATCTACACAACCATGCTTCTTAATTTTCTGATTAATTAAGGTAACTGCAGCAGCATATCAGCAGAAAATCGTGCATACGGCACACAAATATGAATAAAATGGCAAGCTGTTTCCATCTTAAAGGAATTTCTTTGAAGCTACAACTAATGTGTGATCTTGCTTCAGAGAGATCGTGCATTAGTTGTTGACATTTATAGAGATGGATGGATAGTTAAGACGTAAAAAGAATGACTGGCGTAGTAAAAACACAGAAGGCAGAAACGCAACACAACCTCCATAGTTTTGCACAGGAGAATGGTCTTACTGCCAGCTGGCACTGAGGCTCAATAGTGGCACCATGAGGTATGCGGTCATGTATTTTAACGAATAATAATAATTAATATAAGTAGTTTAACAATCTGGTAACCCTAGAGCTTCTCACCCATGAATATCAAAGGCAGATTATACAATTCTTTTTTCACTTTTCAAGGATGGCTTGAAAAACTTTAAATAGAAACACCTCAGTGGCCCCCAAGTGGTGCCCAGGGTAATACTATAGTGCTGGAAATGAACAGAATTGACAGGTGCATTTCTAAGCTCCCGTGAAATAAGAAACGGGAGTAAATTGCATCTGCAAAATGTTGGTTTTTGAATTTTGAGGGAATACTTTCACCAAACACCAGGAACTATAAATGTATAAGGACCTGCTGAATTATGACAGTAACTTGCCATTGGCCACAGGGTGCATCTTTCTCAACACAACACACATTTATATACCCTCACAGTATATTAGTGCTCCACAATATTTTTCAACAAGTGCTTCTTTTACCACCTGTAAAATAGAAAACACAGGTGCTGATGGCGTGCGATTGTACTCGCACCCGACTCCTTTCCCGGACTGATACTATACCTACAATACTTTAAGTACACCAGTGAGCCACTGACAGATTCAACGTGTTAGTTTGACAGGCACCAATTTTGTTTTTGTGGCCGTACCTGACATATTGAACAGTACACTTTCTTGCAATTCAATATGAGTCTGCAACATGAAAACAATTCCAGTTTTGTTGGATTTACCAACACTAAATTCTTGACTGATTATCATTTATTGGAAAGTTCTCTGTAACTGAGCTTTCCAATATTTGATAACAAGTCAAGATTTTTGTTACTTCAGCATATACATTTAACACATCTCAATATAATAAACTGCATCTGGTTTAGAATTCACCCTTGGAATATAGGAAGAGAATGTTACAAGTTAAATTTGACAAACATTAAAAAAAATCATCCTTGTTCATTTGGTGTGGGTTTTGGGGGTATGGGTAGGGTCTTACTGGAACATATACGTTATTGTGAAGAATTGACAGCAACATGATCTGAGGTTTGAGGCTCGTGGCATATGTTCAACCAAATGCTAATTTAGCAATTACTGCTGTTCACTAAATTCAGGCCTTTAAATTCTTTCAAACTAACAACGGCAAACGCTGTGCCCAAATAAGATAAATGCGCCCAAATTATGCGGGGTTTGAAAGTTCACTAAATTCAGGCCTTTAAATTCTTTCCAACTAACGATGGTTAACGCTGTTCCCAAATAAGATAAATGCGCCCAAATTATGCGGGGTTTGAAACTTTTTCCAAAGTTTTGCAGTGTTTCGGCAATATATAGTTTGGCTAGGTTTCCCCGGATGCTTACAATACAGCTTAGAGCTTACCTTCGAATGAAACAATCATTTAACAATGCAACAGATAAATAATTTTTTAAAAAACCCACAGTTCTCCATAGAAAAGCAATCGGCGTCGACAGCGACTGCTTTTTTGTGGCGAATTCTATATGATCATGCACTTCAAGCTTGAGATCTATTATATTGATGTTTGTGGCATTTCTCGGTAAACGGCATGCGTAATTTACATTCAAATAGGACTTCGGATCAACACTGGAAAACTAAGAAGCCTTCTCGAGTTAGTCGAGTAAACTTGCGTTGAAAAGTGGTGGGAACCAGTGATTATCGTGAAGACCTATAACAAGGGGTTGTAAACTGTCATTTTAAGAGGGGGGGGGGGGGGAACCTAAAATCCAAAACAGACGCCAAAAAGAAGAAAATACCTGTGTTTTTTCTCCAACCATGCGGGCCGCATCCATATTTGCTGTTGGGCCCAAATTAGACTGATCTAAAGGTCTGACTAAATTATAAACAAACTGAGGCAAGTGTTCACCTCTACCAACCTGTCATCTGTATGTAACAGCTGGGTGGTATGTACAGATATACCGAAGTGTATTCAAGGATAAACGTCATCAAATTATCACCAATTCTGAAAAATAAAATAAGAGTTTATATTTATCGTGTGTTTTGTCTCAAAATACAGGCATGCGTTGATTGGAGTTTAACCATTTACCTAACCTGAAAAGCAGACGACACTTGCAAAAATAATTCTGGAATAACTAATTTTTTTCATTTTTTGTCTCAAAAACATAGGTTATGACCCCTCGTTGTAACGAGCTCGATGAGCTCGTTCCAATGAGGTCCTAACCTATGTTTTTGAGACAAAAAATGAAAAAAATCACGACATCACGCCGTAGCTGCGACGGGTGGTGCAATCTCACAAAATTCTAAGTTCATCAAGGGCCATAACTCCAAGAAAAATATTTGGAACAACACATGCATTGAACAGTGGCTAGACATCAATAAGATACACTTACATGCCATATATAAAGTCATTCCATCAAGTATTTCAAAAGTTATTGAGTTTTGAAACTCGTTGGTCACAGACAGACCGACAAATTCTAAGTTCATCATGGGCCATAACTCCAAGAAAAATATTTGGAACAACACATGCATTGAACAGTGGCTAGACATCAATAAGATACACTTACATGCCAAATATAAAGTCATTCCATCAAGTATTTCATAAGTTATTGAGTTTTGAAACTCGTTGGTCACAGACAAACTCGTTGGTCACAGGCAGACCGACAGACTGATATTGCCACTTATAGAGCTGCTAGTTGCAGCTAAAAAATAATGAAAATTAACTGGTGATTTTGGAGAATAGCACTGGCCGGTTTTGGTCGTTATGTTAGGTAAAGGGTTAATGACACTTTCAGTCAAGAGTGTAGTAGGATATCTACCATTAGTATGGCTGGAGAACTGAAGCAGTCACCATGCAATGCATTCTTTTAAAAATCCACAAGACAGGCATCATTTTCTTGTCAAATTTTTAGTAGATCAGTTTCAAACTCCGAACAGATTTCTATCAGAATATAGATTGATGATGATAGAAATATTATGCAAACTGATGTTGAAAAGATCAAGGCCTGATCTCCAACTTGAAGGAAATACATATCATAAAACTGTTAAAAGATATATAATTCTGAACTAGTAGTAAAGAATATGTTACATAGGTCGCCACTTGTAAAGTGAATGAGTAAAATCATGGCGCTATTACTATGAGAATGTTTTATTACTTTCCAAAGTGTGATTTACTGGGATTTCTGGGTTTGATTATAAACGATAACTTCACAAGTGAATTATGCAATCAACAATTGGGTCATGTATCCATGCGCGCAAACGGAGACGCTTTGCCGTGGGTGTAATGGGGACTTCATTGTTTTTTTAACCCTTTACCTAACATGAAAAGCAGACAACACTTGCAAAACAAAATTCTTGAATAACTATTATTTTCATTTTTTGTCTCAAAACATAGGTTATGACCCCTCATTGGAACGAGCTCGATGAGCTCATTCCAATGAGAGGTCATAACCTATGTTTTAGAGACAAAAAATGAAAAAAAAATGAAAATTAATTGGCAATTTTTTAGAATAGCTGGCTGGTTTTGGCCATTACGTTAGGTAAAGGGTTAAATAATATAAATATCGTTAATAATAGAAAGTAATAAACGGAGTAATCACTTGACTGGACTGGTTATGTGAAATAAATCATTCGAGGTGAGGGACTATACTGTAAAACACTCGTGCGCATTCGCGCACTCGTGTTTGTACAACGTCCCTCACATCTCATGAATTATTTCACATAACCGTTCCAGTTAAGTGATTACTCTCTATGTAATGGCAACAAACCTCTCCAAAAGTTGTGTCCAGAGAGGATACATTAGTCTGCTGGACTGGCAAGAGGATTTCATTTCAACTTGAGACATCTGTGATACATACACATGAGAATTTTCACTTGGCTGGAAAAAAAAAATTAAAAAATTGATAATTAGAAGAAAACAAGCAAATTCAGTAAATTCATGTCTCCCGGTGGGCAGCGGTTTCAAGGGGAATTAATGCATCCAGTGTAATATAGTTGAGTTGCAAGTGGAAGTTATTTAGAAAAGACAGAACAGAGACAGGAACCCCAAAAGACATATTCTGGTCTCACAATGATAACAAAGATACACAAGAAGTTTCGGGAAGATCGGTTCATAAATATGGCCTTTAGTCCGAGGTGCATTGACGCACGGGGCAGACGGACAGGCAGATGGATAGATTTTCTGTACAAAATTTCCCACATTCGAACTTGACCTAGGTATTGATAAAAGTAATCCATATATGAAATTTCATCAAAATCGGTTGATTTTAAGGAAAGTTAGAGTTCTGGAAACCGTCAGCCAATCAAATTTCAGCAACCTAATTAAATATGTGTGGAAAATGCCCACATTCGAACTTAGACCCACAACTGATGAAAGTGATCTACTACCCAAATTTCATCGAAATCGACTGACTGTAAGGAAAGTTAGAGTCTGGAAACGAAAAACACGGAAGGACGGAAGGACACCCCGAATTTAATATTTCCCGTTTTTTTTCAAAAAGCGGGAGACAAAAAATAGAGCTGGCCACTAGGGGTATCTAATCCCCCTGAAAAAATGCCCTGATACATCGGGCCAGCAGAACTTTTTAACAAGCATACACCATGAGATGGCAAAATCACCTGCCCACAAAGACTGAAGTGGATCAAAATGTTTATGAAAAAAGGATCATCTCATCGTCTATAATTATACAAGCAAGTTTCATGAAAATCTTGATTTAATTTTTTCAGTTTAACATATTCATAAAATCATCATTATCAATCAAAAACCAAGTTTTCAACAAAAAAGGACATAACTCTTATGAAAGCCCGCAGAATCATCAAGTTTTTAACAAAAAGGGGCATAATTCCTATGAAAGCCAAGGAAGTAGGAAGTTTGAAGAAAATCGAACTTGACCAAATTCTTCTCACAATGTATACCTGTAGCAAGTTTGATTAAAATTTGATTACAGTTGTTAAAGTTATCACATTCACAATGTCATTATCAGACAACAAGAAGTTCCAATAAAAAATGGCATAACTCCTACAAAAGCCAACAACATGTTAATATCAAGCTTGGCAAAGATCTTCTAATGTATGCCTATTGCAAGTTTCGTGAAAATCCTTTTACATTTATTCAAATTATCACATTCCCAAAATCATCATCAGATGAACATTTGGTTAATATCGAACTTGACCAAGATGTTCTCCAGATGTATGTGTATAGCAAGTTTCGTGAAATTCCATTTACTTTTAAGTTTACTGCATTCACAGTCATTATCAAACAAGCCGCATATTTCAAACAAAAGGGACATAACTCCTACAAAAGCCAAGGAAATTTGGTTAATATCGAACTTGGCAGAGATGTTCTCCAAATGTATGTATACAAGTCAGAAAATAAGCAGACTGTCATCTGCAAAATGAGGTCCCCAGAGGGTGAATTTAGTGATGCTACCCTGCAGAGCAGGGTAGCATCACTAAATTTAACCTCTGTCAACCTGAATCTGAATCAGGGTCTCAAAACTAAACCGAAAGAGGTACCCAGAGGATAAATTGGCCCACTGTATGGGATAGAATCATCAAATTCACCCTCTGGGGACCTCATTCTGCAAATGTCAGACTGCTTATTTTCAGGCCTGTATGTATATAGCAAGTTTCGTGAAAACCTGATTACATTTGTTCAGTTTATCGTGCTCACAAAGTTATCAGACAAATACCAAATTTCAAACAAACATGAGCATAACACCTACAAAAGCAGAGGATATTTTGGGAATATCAAACTCAACCAAGATCTTCTCACAATGTATCCCTATAGGAAGTATCATGAAAATACAATTATTCAAGTCATCACTCTCACAATGTCATCATGAGACAAACCACCAAATTACTATCAAAAATGGGCAAAACTCCTATAAAAGCCAAGAACATTTGGGGAGTATCGAACCTGACCTAGATCTTCTCACAATGTATGGCAATACAGTAGAATCCTCTTAATTGAATATCCATTTTGCCAGTGAAATTTATTCAATTAACAGGAGTATACAATTAACAGGGATTTGTTCAGTTTCCTGTGTTCTGGAGGTAAACTGAGCATTCATTCTATTATATCTTGTTTGACAGAGCTCATAGAGCTCTGTCAAACAAGATATAATAGAATAAATGCATGTATTGGATGTAGTGAGGCCAAAAAGGTTGGTAAATAAGGGGAATTTGGTGCGTGTCACAGTAATTTTTTTGACACATTACAAAAATTTATATACAATTAACAGGAGTTTACTCTACAACCCATATGCAATTAACAGATCAAATTTGTACTAAAGGTATGGTAAATGGTTTTGTGTTTGAAATTCTATTCATTTAACAGGGATATACAGTTAAGAGATATCCAATTAAGTGGGCTCCACTGTAGTTGGTTCCATGAAAATACGATTACTCTAATTATTCTAGTCATCACATTCAATAAAGTCATTATAAGACAAACACACTAAATTTCAAACAAAAAGAGGCACAACTCCAACAAAAGCCAAGGAAATTTGAGGAATATCAAACATGACCAAGATCTTCTCACAAGGTATGCCTATAGCAAGTTTTGTATCAATCTGATTTGTTCCAGTTATAGCCTTCACAAAATATGAAGATGGATAGGATCCATTTCTATATCCCCGGGGATAATAAGAGAGAGGAAATCAGCAGAATCTGTAAGTTAAAGTTCACTGTGATCTTGATCTTTGGCACAATGACCCCCCCCCCCCCCCCCCCACCTCCCCCAAAAAAAGAAGAATAAATAGTGGGCTTCCTCTGATTTTCCCCAATGTACATGTCACATTTGGCTTCAATGGGCACAGTGGAAATTTTTATTCTTGTCTGTAAACCAACTACCAGTAAATTTCAAGTTCAAGATAATTGTGACACTGACCTTTGGCATAAACCCACACTAAATGGGTTCTTCCCCTCATGATACCCAACCCACATGTCAAGTTTAGTTTTGAGCAGGGTGTAATAATTAGCAGAGTTTAATGGTGTTCCTATCAGGACTAACACTGGTAAACCTATCACATTACCTTTCTCCTGCTAACAAAATCTGTAAAAGAATTACCTGGACCTTTAAATTTCTCCAAACTCACACCAGTAACCGGTGTCTCAAAATCACAGAAATGTTCTCAAATTTAGGGCATAACACACAGTATGGTTTGGGTTTTTTTTTTTTGCTTTCTTTTCCATTTTGTTGAAATGATTCAACCAAGAAAGGTGAGGAGATTTGTGAACAGTTTTGCTACTCAATGGCAATCTCCATCCTTTGGCTTTGTGGTTGTTTCTAGGCAAGTCTTGGCCGACTAGAAACAACTGCAAGGGTTTCTATGTTTAACTTCCGGTTTTGCTAGAGATACCCAGAGACTGCACATGAGAACACCTGTTCTCTGGAAGTAAAAGGTGTTTAGTTGAAATAATTTTCCCAATCATTTGTGAAATGAATAAATAAAAAAATAATTAACTACTATAAGTTAAATTAGAAGAATTGAAATGAATTGTTTGTTGCCAGTAATAGGTACTCTGATGTACCAACACAGACTGGAGAAACAAGTAAATCGTATTTTATACGCAGGGTTCCTGCAGGAAGGATGAATAGCATTCAAGGCTATTCAAGGCCGATACTAGATATTTTTCAGCATTTTCTGAGGACATACAAAAGCCAAATTCAAGAATTTGTAAGGCCCCCTCACCTTCACTTGTTCTAACTAGGACCCTCTGATCACTACCCCCTCCTCCCACTTCCCTTCAAGAGAAGTGGGAGGAGTGGGTAATGACCAAACATTCCTCATTAGGACTATGCCTCCATGAACTATGGCATATAAAACTAGATGATTTATGAGTTTCATCCATGTTTTTATTTCAGGACTATTCAAAGCTTTTCAGAGCATGATGGCCCATTTTTAACGATTTCAAGGCCTTGGACTGGTCACTTTTCACAGGTGAGCAATATTTCCACAGACACAATAATATTAGATTCCAAACACTAATTATAGGAATAATCATCAAAAATTCAATTAATGAAGCACCGGGTACACCTGGCGCTTCATTAATTAAAATTTGCTGAAGACGATTTTTATTACCTGGTAAATGCATGTGGACATCACTGCCCAAGAATGGAAAACGACCACTCCACAGCGACTGTACTGTAATTTGGCAAGTCTGCGATGTACTGAAATTACACCAATCTAAAAGCCTTATCACCTGGAAAAACATGGATTGTCTGAAAAAGTTAAGGCAACCTTTGACTGCTGTGAGCTCACTAAGTTTTAAAAGTAGAAAATAGGTAGCTCACCTCTAAACAGCCGAGTGTAAGAACATTTTTCTTGAAACCATCTCTGTTCATCAGTCTCTGTAAATGAAGTATTTTAACCCTTTACCTAACATGAAAAGCAGACGACACTTGCAAAAAAAATTCTTGAATAACTAATTTTTTTCATTTTTTGTCTCAAAAACATAGGTTATGACCCCTCGTTGGAACGAGCTCGACGAGCTCGTTCCAACGAGGGGTCATAACCTATGTTTTTGAGACAAAAAATGAAAATATTTCGAAAATTAATTGGAGATTTTTGAGAATAGCGCTGGCCGGTTTTGGCCGTTACGTTGGGTAAAGGGTTAACAACAGTTGGTATTACTATTGTTTGTCTACCATTTACCAGAAAATACAATCATAAACAGCAATATCAATAGTGATAAAAATTCGGAGATAAAAGATTTGTATCAAAATATTTTTGTAGAGATAATAGTCACATAATGAGCAAAAAGAACGCACCCATACAAGTTGAAGTAATTTCTTAACATGCCCTTGAGCTGCAAGAATTGAAAATGAAGACCCATTATTTTGATCAGCTGAGTGTGGCTTTTTGTTTAATGGCTATTTTTGCAGAAGTCATGGTTATGGGTCTTGTTGACCGAAGGGTAGATGAAAGTGTTATGTGCTCCTTGTGCTTGCATACAAGCTTTATTGTGACTAGACATGTTTTACGGGAGGTCTGGAAATATTACCTGGAATTAAAATGCCAGTTGATTAAGTTATTGAGTAAGATAAATCTATCATCACCATTATGTTTATGTACAAAATGTATTGGAGTCAAGCTCGTGATTCATCAAGATATGTACTTAAAAACTACAGCTTTGACTCTTTTTACATAAACATAATGGTGATACAGTGGATGGAACCCAGTTAATTGAATAAACACTTTGCCAATGAAAATTATCCAATTAACAGGAGTATTCAATTAACAGGAGTTTTCAATTAACAGGGATTGTATCACTTTCCTGTATTCTAGAGATAAACTTAGCATTTATTCTATTATATCTTGTTTGACAGAGCTCCATGTCAAACAAGATATAATAGATTAAATGCCTGTATTATATGTACTGAGGCCAAACAGGTCTATAAACAAAGAAAAACTGGGGAGAGTCAGAGTAATTTCCCGACAGTTTACAAGATTTTTTATTCAATTAACAGGAGTTTACTCTATAACCTCTATTCAATTAACAGGTCACATTTTGTACTACAGGTATGGTAAATGGTTTTGTGTTGGGAAATTATATTGAACTAACATGATTATTCAGTTAAGAGATATCCAATTAAGTGGGCTCCACTGTACTATATATTTACCCAGAGCATGGGTTGAATGGTTCAAAACTGATATCTCAAAACAAATTCTGATCAATTCTGTACAGTTATTACCTACATAGGAAAACTACATCAGTGTTCTACTGATGACTTTAACACCTACTTTCCACAAACTGTAAAAAGCATTGCTTCAATATGCTGGAAGACTGAAAAACTTCAAATTTAAAAACCAAAATAATAAGTCTTGATAAACAATTTATTTATTTGTGTTTAATGACACTTTTTATAGCTGCAGCCATATCATGTTGCACAGATTTATGTGTTGATAAAGCTGGAGTGTTCAAAGACCACTGAGCAGCAAGTAACTATCAGCCTATCCAACTTACTAATCCACGCATGAAACAGGATTGTCATTTTGAGGTGGGCGATCGCCCCGGGCCACAGTCACCCACCTGAGTTCAAAATTCCGCATAACAAGCACAGGCAAAGTTTCAACCAATGGACCTCTGGGTTTCAAAATTTGAAAGTTATAATTTTGGTGATAACTTCACTCTGTGGGTGATTTAGTTACAATCCACTCTACATGTACTGTACCTTAAAATGATATTAGTTGTCTACCCAGCAGGCTGAAACAAAATGGCCCCCGCAAATCATAAATGACCCTCCTGGGGTCATTTTAGGTGAACCCAAAATGTCCATCCTGTGGTGATTTGAGGCAAACCATAATGGCCCTCCTGCAATTTTCAAAATGACAAGCCTGATGAAGGGTTAGCACAGACCATCGACATGCAGTACTTCTTCGACACAGCATTACTGTGCACCCACTGGGGCAATTAGTATTGAGTCGTGCCCAAGGAGACAACACAGATGACATGGGTCAGGATCAATTCTATGACCTTTAAATCTCCTGTGTTGATAAACTACATCAATTGAAAACGGTTATCCATATACAAAGGATCTCTAATGAGTCGTGATTTCATATGAAATTTATGTATCAAGTTCACTAAAATTGATCTGAGCCAAGGTTTAATCCTTTACCTAACGAATCGCCCGCATCCGCATGCATAATATGCAAATTCAGCAATTGAAAAAATATTATTTTTCAAAAAATTTCAACAAAACCATATCATGTGACCCTTCGTTGGAACAAGCTCATTCCAACGAGGGGTCACATGATATGGTTTTGTTGAAATGTTTTGAAAAAATGGTATTTAAAATAATAAATTTTGATATTGTCTGCGTTGGGTAAAGGGTTAACAAAGCTCAGATTGATTTTAGTGAACGTGGTTAAGAAATTTTGTCAAATCGTGACTTGTTTGAGATACTTTTTATCACATAATGTATAATTTAAATTTTTACCTAACATAATGACGAAACTGGCCAGTGCAGTTTGCAAATTATATTATTTTCAAATGTCTGCATTGACTTCTGGCATCATTCCCTTATTTAGACATGTTGTGAACAATATTTTCCATAATGCGCTATCTGATGGTGATTATGTGATAAATGTGTATCCAAACTGATAAACATCACAAAAATATTGTCTCCTGATGCACTGATAATAAATACCTGTATTACTCGGAGTACAATTTCTCTCTGGTGAGAATAGTTGTTGACACTCAGGA
Source organism: Pictodentalium vernedei (assembly GCA_031216915.1). NCBI lineage: Eukaryota > Metazoa > Mollusca > Scaphopoda > Dentaliida > Dentaliidae > Pictodentalium > Pictodentalium vernedei. The sequence continues at coordinate 293,812,141 of CM062288.1, forward strand.
TCTTTGGAGTTGCCACATCTTTCACACAAACCAATGTTGTCCTCAATAAACTTTTGAAGCTACAACAAATGAAGAAACGAAGTAGTGTGAATTTACAATGGAGCTCACTTCAAGCCATAAATTTATATATTCATAAGAACATTTTGTTTATATTTGCATCCTAAACATTTACCATTTTTTTGAGGATGGGGGCATACAGCCTATCTTGAACACAAATTTGTGCTGGCAAGTGGTAAAAAATAAAATTGAAAAAAAAATTCACCCATCTACCCACCTATTTTTTTGCATGTGACGGGAGACACACCAATACTTTTTTTTCACCTTGGCCAGGTTTCAGAATCAGGGGTCGATTTAATTTTTAAAAATTGAATAGCAGTTTTCTAACTTGGATAAATTTAGATTAGCATTTCCTATTATTTACATGATTTTTCATTTGAAATTTATTAGCAATAGTTGAAAACTGATTCGAAAACTGCAATGCGAATCCAGTTAAATCGAGCCCTGTTCAGAATACATACATTGTGCCGTGGCTTTTAGTTTAATCAGAACCATTTGTTGTGAAATTATGCATTGCTATTACACAGATTCTAAAGTGTCTAAATGGGACAAATATGGGACCCTTTCCCAATGGTATTTGGGCAGGATTTTTCCCCAATTCAAACCAAATATTTCCCAATCCCATTGAAACAAAAATTATTTACAAATTGGTGTCCTGGTCTGAGTGGTCATAAGCTCTCAGAAAACCAATACTTCCCTATCTAACAAAGAACAAAAAAGCATCTGAATTCAAGGATAAACAGCAGGTGTGTTCTTCTTTAACCTTTAAAGACCTAACTCTGTTTTGGTCACTTTTTACTGCAACATAAAAGTGACCCAAATAGGTAGGTTGTAGATACACTTGAAAGTTACATTCTGAGAATCTTCTCAGTTGTTTCTAGGCATGACTTGCCTAGATCAGTCCTGGAAATGAGGCGGGTGCGAGTGCAATTGCTCCCGTCAGCACCCATAATTTCTATTCTACGGGAGCTAAAAAATGTACTCGTTGAAAAATATTGTGGAGCACTAATATACTGTGAGGACACAGAAATGTGTGTTGTTTTGAGAAAGCAGCACACTGTGGCATGTGGCAAGTTACTGTCATAATAATTCAGCAATTCCTTATACATTTAACCCTTTGAACACTAGTGGTATCTTCTATGTCAGTTCAATGGCAGCAATTAGAAGAGTCTATATTCATTATTTGGGGTAGACCAATCAATATTTTCAACGTGCAGCCTCGGGACTGCACATTGAAAATACTGACTGCTCTACCCCATACATTTACTGAACAGCTATCCTATTTAATGACGTTATGACATATCATGTTTCTGCCTGGAAAAGCAGCTGCTCGGGTTCAAAGGGTTAAGGTTTCTGGTGTTTTGAGACAGTACTCCTTCGAAAATTCATGTACTAACATTTTACGGGTGCCAATTACTCTCGTCTCTGTTTGCGCAGGAGCTTAAAACTGCACCCGTCAATTTTTGTTCATTTCCAGCACTGCTATACACAACTACAATGTCATTGAATGTAGCCTGTGAGTGTTCAATTTGAAAGTAATATTTCTTGATATTTGCATGTTTCTTTCCTCCAATAAAATTCCCAGTTGAGTTTTCATGTGGCCAATTTCCCATTTGCATGGGCACTGGACGCTTTCCCAAAGAGAGCAAAAGAATCTCTCCATCAGAAAAGTTGATCTTGTTCAAACATCTGGAACATGGCTGGAGAGATCAAATGAATGATCGGTTAGACATACTGAGTTCCAGTAAGCTGTCTGTTATTTATAGAATTTTGCGTCATAGCATATACAGTTAAAACTAGAAGTCCTGTCACGAAATGTGCGCTTATCTAGGCTTAATTGCGTGCACAGGTACTTGGCACAAGCTGGGAAATCGAAAGAAAAATGATGTTTGATACCATTTTTGAATCCATGCCGACGTGCCCCTGTAATGGTATATAAATATTAACAAGGTAAACAACTCCCTTTTCGAAAATGATAGCACTCATCTTCATTTTCCCCCCCTCAAATTTGATTCACACAACGTATCCAACAATACCCAGTATCAATTGAAAGGGGAATGAATAAGCTTTACAGTGGTGTATTACATGACCGTTGGGTGTTCTTGGGTTGTTCATGACAACTGGGAGAAGTCACAGAAAAGGCCGAAAAACGTTTAGCCGGACAAGAAAGTGCACAGTGAAATGAGGTTTACGAGCGACAATTATCCGATTTATTATAAATAATTCGAGGTCCCATTGCATATGAAGGGCAGATTCAAATATAAGCCATATACCTTTATCAATTACTAATCTCGGATCCACATTTATCAATTTCTGGAGTTCCCATTTAACGTTTATACACTTTTTAGCCGTAACTTTGACATATTTTGACAAGTGAGTAGAGGGCGTCCTTAGATACGCGACTTGCGCAAAAGCTTTCCCCATTCTCCCATTGGCTTATTTTCATCGATGATTCTCTCGGCATAAATATTAGCCAATGGGATGTCATTGTGCTTCTATGGACGCCTCTAGCTTGTTTTATTCCAAGGGAAGGTTAAAAAAATGTATAAACGGCAAATGTGATCGCCAGAAATGAATAAATGTGGATCCGAGATTAGTAATTGATAAAGGCATACGGTTAATATTTGAATCTGCCCTCCATAGACAATGGGACCTCGAATTATTTATAATAAATCAGATAATAGTCGCTCGGAAACCTCATTTCACTGTGCACTTTCTTGTCCGACTAAATGTTTTTCGGCGACTTCTCCCAGATATCATGAGCAACTCAAGAACACCCAACAGTCATGTAATACACCACTGTAAAGCTTATTCATTCCCCTTTCCACTGATAGTGTGTATTGTTGGATACGTTGTGTGAATCAAATTTGAGGGGGGAAAAACGAAGATGAGTGCTATCGTTTTCGAAAAGCGAGTTGTTTGCCTTGTTAATATTTATATACCATTACAGGGGCACGTCAGCATGGATTCAAAAATGGTATCAAATATCATTTTTCTTTCGATTTCCCAGCTTGTGCCGAGTACCTGTGATTGCGCGTAGGAATTGCTCGCAATTGCCATATTGAATGGCATCCAAAGCACGGCAAGTTCTCCTTGTTACTCATAGCAAACACAGGCAATGTTTCTGCCAATGGAGCTCCGGGTTACCCAGAGGTCCATTGGCTGAAACATTGCTTGTGCACAGACCATATGTACAGAATTTCATAGACCTACTATTGTCATAACGTGTAGATTAACGCGCAGATCAGCGTACTATTTGTGTGCATTTCTAGACAAGACATCTAGTTTTAACTGAAGGAACCAACTAGTTTACCTTGTAGTATCCTTGGACTTCAGTAGAGGAACACTCAGATCATTTTCCAACAGAACTTTCTTCACATACTCCTCTAAGGTATAGATGTGCTTGTAATATTTAGCAAGAATTTGAAATACCTTTAGAAAAAAATATTATGTAATCATTTTACCTACAACAAAATCTCAATATACTTCTTCAGAACAATAAAAAAACAAACCAGTACGGTAAAATGGTCTCTATCAACTACGGCTGCAACGATACGCCTCACTCACGATACGACATGTGTCGCGATTTTTTTTCACGATACAATTTTTTCATGATACATTACACGCAGTACATTGAGAGTGAATTATCAGTAATAAAAGGCCCACAAACTGCACAGAGTCCAACTTTCATTTGACCAGTAACATCTAATTTCTTTTTTAGTGCTTGAGAAAGACAAATGAGTTTCAGCCAATGGACCTCTGGGAGTCTGGGTTTAACTCAGAGGTGAGAGGTCTGTTGCCTCAAACTATGCTTATAATTTACACAAAGTTGATATTTTACTGAACTACAATTGAACAAATGGAATTATAAGTTGGAAAAGCACAAAATAGACTTGTTGGGCCTGAAAATGCAACTTCTTACTACATCATGCCAACCTGGAAGTGTATCGTTTTGTATCTCGATACACATGAAACGATACGATACACATATCATGAACAAATGTATCGCGATGTATTGAAATTGCGATGAATCGTTACAGCCCTACTAGCAACACAAGTTGTGTTATTCAAAATAACCTCTAGTTATAATGAATATGTCAATGACACTGTAGCTTAACTTGACTGTGTAGTGTTTGATGAAAAGAATAATGTTCAGTGTTTATGAAAGAATTATGAAAGAAGATAAGAATTGTGATAATGAGAATATGTTAATTTCTGTTCCCTACATGCTATGTTTTCAATAAGAATAATTTGAGGCGTAGATTCCAGTAAAATTATTCCAAAACGAGTCATCTTCCCAAGATACAATGAAATCCCTTCATAAATATAACTTGTAGACTTTCCTAAGGGAATCTAGGTCTGTGATGGTCCGGCGGTCACAGTTGACCAATCATAACCTAAATAGGAGAGTCTCATCTAGATATCATACCAAGTTATCCTACCAAGTTACCATGAAATCCCTTCATAAAAACAACCTGTAGATAGTGCTAAACGAATGTAGGTCACATGACAAGGTGGCTGTAATGGCTGACCGATAGTAACCAAAATACGATAGTCCCATCTAGACATAATACTGAGTTATCCTTCCAAGTTACAATGAAATCGCTTCGTAAATATGAACTGCAGACTGTGTTCAACAAATGTAGGTCACATGCCTGTGCGGCCATCATAGTTGACCGATCGCAGCCAAAACAGGACGTTCTCATCTAGACATTATACCGAGTCCTACCAATTTACAATAAAATCCCATCATAAATGCAAGCTGTAGACTGTGCTAAAGGAATCTATGGCCATCATGGCTGAGTCAACCGGACCAACATGACGCTCTCATCTAGACATTATAGGCATCCTACCAAGTTACAATGAAATCGCTTCATAAATATGACCTGTAGACTGTGCTAGTGGTTTTCAGGTTTCGGACGTACACAGCCACCACAGTTGACTGATCACGACCAAAAAGGGATGTTCTCATCTAGACATTATACAGAGTCATCTACCAAGTTACAATGAAATCTCTTCATAAATACAACCTGTAGACTTTGCTAAAGGTTTTTTGGTTTCGGGCTCGCATAGCCATCATGGCTGACCAAATGCGACCAAAAGGGCTGTTCTCATCTAGATATTATACGGAGTCATCCTACCAAGTTACAATGAAATCCCTTCATAAATATGACCTGTAGACTGTGCTAATGGTTTTTGAGCTCGCATAGCCATCATGTTTGACTGATCGTGACCAAAAGGGAACGTTCTCATCAAAACATGACCTTGAACCTCCTAGACTAGCAGACTCACAGACTTCCACATGCGTGATGGCAATAGGTTAGCCTGACTTTGTCAAGTTGAACTAAAAATGAACTACTCAGCCATTTTCCAAAGTTATAATGTATTCAGGGCTCAAAATAAGTGGTGTCACGTCGCTTTTTGCTATGCAAAACTTGCAAAAAGCTACACAATGTTCAATTATGTATAGTAATTTGCGATACAAGATAATCAACTGCAGCCTAGTAGGCTGCAGTTGATTATCTTGTATCGCAAAATGTAAATGAAAATTTGCAAACAAATTTGAAAACTAGTTCACTGATGCTTTACTTCTGATTGTGGAACATTCCAGGCATAACTCAGATTAACTCTCCATCAAGCATCATCAGCAACTTCATATGTGAGATGAATTCTATTGGTTTAAATTCTTCCTGTTTTTACAACATTTTGCATAAAATGTCCATGAAAAATAACTTCAAGCCCATCAAATTAAAAATCCCAACTTCCATTTTGAGAACTCTATTGAACAACCAAGACGCCATTTGAAAATATCCAAGTCCTTGCAACCCTCAAAGGCAGTTCAGTTAAAAAAAAACATAGTAAATGTTTCAAGTGCTGCAGATCATTTGGAAATGCCCAGAAATGGATGGAAAGTATTCTATCTACTTAGAAGAATTCAATACAAAACAGCATAACACAACTCTTGTACATACAAAAAAAGCTATGTAATTTTTACAAAATGCTATTCATTTTTTGGAAATGTATAGCATTTTGTTTCGCAAAGAAAAAAAGTTATTTTGAGCACTGATTGTATTTGCTAGCAGGTCAGTAATCCAAACTCCTTCAGATGTTCAATGACTTGTTCTTACTCAGTTGTCATTGGTGTAATCGATGGCAACTGAATGAGAACAAGTCTTTTGTACATCTGAAAGAGTTCCGATTAGCAGGTCATATACATCTATCTCAACCTGATCATTATTCAAATATTCTAGTCAACATTTCCTGAAGATTTAGACCTTTTTAATTTTATATTTTTCAGAAGTCTTTGTATTTTAATTTTTGTTTTTGTTGGAAACAGTCTGAAGAACAAATATATTATCAGTTTACTACCAATGACTTTCATTAATTTTGAGTACCTATCCACTGACCTACTGTTCTACTATAAGTTCACGACAGTTCATGGCCATGTCTACAACTACTACAGTTAAAACTAGAAGTCCTGTCATGAAATGCGCACAAATAGCACGTCGATCTGTGCGTTAATCTACGTGTTATGACCATAGTAAGGCTATCAAAGTCTGTACACATATGGCCAGTGCACAAGCAATGTTTCAGCCAATGGACCTCCGGGTAACCCGGAGGTCCATTGGCAGAAACATTGCCTGTGTTTGCTATGAGTAACCAGAAGAACCTGCCGTCTTTAGGAGGCCATTCGATATAGCAACTGCGCACAATTCCGATGCACAATTAAGCCTAGATAAACGCACAGTTTGGGACAGGACATTTAATTTTAACTGTAGTAGAGAATTCCCCACACTTATAATTTTGGGCCCAAATATATCCAATATAGGTATTTAGTCTCTATAAAATCCTGTTTGACAGAGCTCACTGTCAGAGCTCAGTGAAACGAGATATAATTTATATGATATGTGCCAATTATCACTAGAAGATATGAAATGCCTTATTTGCTGTTGGTACTGAATTGATTAACCCTTTACCCAACGTAACGGCCAAAACCGGCCAGCGCTATTCTCAAAAATCGCCAATTAATTTTCAAAATATTTTCATTTTTTGTCTCATAAACATAGGTTACGACCCCTCATTGGAACGAGCTCGTCGAGCTCGTTCCAACGAGGGGTCATAACCTATGTTTTTGAGACAAAAAATGAAAAAATTTAGTTATTCAAGAATTTTTTTTGCAAGTGTCGTCTGCTTTTCATGTTAGGTAAAGGGTTAACCAAATAGCAGGTTTGAAACTAGTTACCTGCCTAATCAGTAACACAAATAGAAAAAACTGTCAACCAGTTATCCAAAATATTGATAGCGATAGTCATTCCATGGTTAACGCAATCTGCTGCTTCTCCTTTGGGACAGATTACACCCCCGAAGACATGTTGCATATATTGAGCAGGCCTGGCATTCCTAAAAACGCAGGAGGGCTAAACATCGCTCTGCTCTCATACTCATAGCCTAGGGTGGGTGGGTGGGGGGGGGGGGGGGGGGAATAGCTCTACTGAAGCCTACAAAAGCTAAAAGTGGCAACATGAAGTTGTACTATTAAAGAATTCTGCCTAGTGGGATTTGTACATTTTATTTGGTGATGCTAATAAGGTAGTCTCTGTGAGACAGCTACACTCCCCTCCCACACCTCCAGGCCTTGAAGGCCCGGAGGTCTGGGAGGGGCAGTGTGGCCATCTTGCAGGGACCACTAACATAGCAGAGATCTGAAAACCTGTGGGTTTAAGGAACAGGCTGTTGTGGTAATTATTATTTTCTAAGGCTAGGGGGGCTATTTTTCGCTCTCCTCGATTTTTCCAAGGCGAGTAGTAGGTGAGCGAATAAATCGCTCTCCTGAAAATACCAGGCCTGATTGAGAAATAATTGATGGACGTTCAAGAGTACGTTAGTAATCTGCAATTTCCATGAGAACTGAGTCATCGCAGAAACTATTCTGCAGTATGTATACAAATGGACATTGTTGAGTGAGTACTCGAGAATGTTCGTTTGTATACACACTACGGAATAGTTTCTGTGAATACTGCTCTCCAATCCCTGTGGTTTTGATCCCATATTCAGTGAAATAAGGGCCACAGATAACTGGATATTATCCAGTTATACAGGCCTGGCATTTTAAGGAGAGCAATTTATTCGCTCGCCTACTGCTGGCCTTAAAAAATACCGAGGAGGGTGGAAAATAGCCCTCCTAGCTTTAGAAAATAATGATTACAAAAACAGCCTCTTCCCAAAACCCACAGGTTTTCAGATATCTGCTATGTTAGTGCTCTCTGCAATATGGTCACACTGCCTCTCCCACACCTCCGGGCCTTACCAACTACCTGGTTAGCAGCACAAAATAAAATGTACAAACACCACTAGGCATAATTCATTAATAGTACAACTTCATTTTGCCACTTTTAGCTTTTGTAAGCTTGGGGAGAGCTAATCGCTCCCCTAAGACATGTGAGGAGAGCAATTTTCAGCCCTTCTGCCTTTTTAAGAATGACAGTCCTGGTTATAGCTCTCAGTTAGTAGTTGTGAAAATGAGCCAACCGTTTCAGCCTTATTTTTAATGAAATATTTACACTGGCAAAATGGCTTTTCACATAACATGGTCTGTTGTTCATTAACTTCAATGTTGAATAAACACACCTTATAAGAGTGATTATGCTTCACTTCCATTTCTTGTGATGTTCTAACCTGAAAAAAATATCATATTCATTGTGTTGCTACCAAATCAGATTGTCTGAACTCTACCAAAGACCACAATATTTGCACAGGCCTTAAAATAAGCAGTCTGACATTTGCAGAATGAAGTTCCCAGAGCGTGAATTTGATGATGCCATCCCATACAGTGGGTCAATCTATCCTCTGGGTACTTCTTTCTGTTTAGTTTTGAGACCCTGATTCAGATTGAGGTTCACAGAGGGTAAATTTAGTGATGCTACCCTACTGTGCAGGGTAGCATCACTAAATTCACCCTCTGGGGACCTCATTTTGCAGATGACAGTCTGCTTATTTTCTGGCTTGTATTTGCATATGATGATCAGGGCTTAAAATGCAAGAGTTAGACTTGATTCTCGCAAATGATTCTTGTAAAGGAAAACAATAAAAATCAACTTTGATTCTCGTAAATTCTTCATTTGATTTTTGTCATAGATTCTGAAAGTATCCTGAAGCAGGGATTCTTTTGCTCTCTTTGGGAAATGGTCCAGGGCTCATGCCAATGGGAAAATTTGCATCATGGGGCACAAATTGGGAATTTGTTTTGGAAGTGAAGAAACACATAAAGACTAAGAAATTTTACATTCAAATTGAACAGAGAATATTAAACCCGATACCTAACCAACTGCATGTATACTACAAGTAAGTTTTATAACAACTTAGATGTGAGTCTTCCATGGAAGACATGTGTCGCCTGGCGTTTCTGACAGAATTCTAAGTGGAAAAGGGGCATAACTCTGGAAAAAATACAGATAAACTAGAGGAAGTGATTGTACCTTCGGAACAATACACAGGATTTTCCTTTGTGGTTTTACTCACTGTTCTACTCAGCAAGTCCTAAGGCGGCTCGATACCAAATAAAAATTTGAATTTTTTTCTGTTTCGTGAAATGTTTTGGCAAAAAGGTGTTAACCAACTACCATTTTGTGCCCTTGATTAATAGAGAAGTGTATTACAGTCATTCCTGTGAAAAGTTCAAGTCAGTCGCCCCTTCCAGTCCAAAGATATCGGATCCCGCATATTTGGGCGTTTTGGGGTGGTTTTGGCTGGAAAAACATTTTCCGCAATATGTGGATAGTTTTATTGATGAGAACTAATGAATCTAGACATAATAAAGTAAAAAAAAACACAAGAAAATTTTTTTCAATATTTGGTCACAGTGTCCCGAAGCCATGTTTGACTGCTAGCAGAAGCCAAACGAAGAACAACTCCAATTCCAAAAGACAATAACTGTTCATGTACACTGTGAGTTCAACATTTCTAACCTTAGAACCTTTCGAATCATCCCCGTTGTTGAGTGCTCAGACGGCAAAGTAGCCCGGTCGTAACAAAAATTTCCGACGTTTCGTCAAAAATTTCAGAAGTCCGAAGCAGACCGAAAATTTTCAGTGTAAAAAAAAAAAAAAAAAATTTGTCTCAAAATTGAACGAAATGGCTAAAAAACGAAAAAAAAAAAATTTTTCGATTTTTTTGGCCGCCATTTTGGATTAACGAAAAATCGAAACGAAATTCTTTCGATTTTTCTTATAAACCGGTATTACTACCTTCAATTTGGATCCCTTTTAGAGGACTCATTATTTTTAAATCTCGATATTTCAATCCAAAATGGCCGATTTTCGAGATAACATTCCGTTTTGTGAAAAATTTTGGCAGAAAACATAAAAAATGGAAAAAAATACCGATTATGTTTGTTTTAGACAAGAGTAATTCTGACAAGTCTGTCAAGAAATTAAGTCAATAGCTTTTCTCCTTCAGGAGATATTGGCCTATAAAGGTTTGGGTGTTTTTGGGCGTTTTTGCCCAACAAGAAACATTTCGCCCCAAATACTGATGTTTTTATTTATTAGGACTCATGGCCGTCATTGATAGTTTTTATTTATGAGAAATAATGAATCTAGACATAATAAAGTAAAAAAAAAACACAAGAAAATTTTTTTCAATTTTTGGTCACAGTATCCCGAAGCCATGTTTGACTACCAGCAGAAGCCAAACAAAGAACAACTCCAATTCCAAAAGATGATAACTGTTCATGTACATTGTGAATTCAACATTTCTAACCTTAGAACCTTTCGAATCATCCCCGTTGTTGAGTACTCAGATGGCAAAGTAGCCCGGTTGTAACAAAAATTTCTGACTTTTGGTCGACAATTTCTAAGTCCGAAGCAGACCGAAAATTTTCAGTGTAAAAAAAAAAAAAAAAAATTTTGTCTCAAAATTGAATGAAATGCATAAAAAACGAGAAAATTTTTTTTCGATTTTTTGGCCGCCATTTTGGATTAACGAAAAATCGAAACGAAATTCTTTCGATTTTTCTTATAAAGCGGTATTCTGCCTTCAATTTGGATCCCTTTTAGAGGGCTCATTATATTTAAATCTCGATATTTCAATCCAAAATGGCCGATTTTCGAGATAACTTTCCGTTTTGTGAAAAATGTTGGCAGAAAACATAAAAAATGGAAAAAAATACCGATTATGTTTGTTTTAGACAAGAGTAATTCTGACAAGTCTGTCAAGAAATTAAGTTGATAGCTTTTCTCCTTCAGGAGATATTGGCCTATAAAGGTTTGGGCGTTTTTGGGCATTTTTGCCCAACCAGAAACATTTTGCCCCAAATACTGATGGTTTTATTTATTAGGACTCATGGCCATCATTGACAGTTTTTATTTATGAGAAATAATGAATCTAGACATAATAAAGTAAAAAAAAACAAGAAATTTTTTTTCAATTTTTGGTCACAGTGTCCCAAAGCCATGTTTGACTGCTAGCATAAGCCAAATTAAGAACAACTCCATTTCCAAAAGATGATAACTGTTCATGTACACTGTGACTTCAACATTTCTACCCTTAGAAGTTTTCAAATCGTTCCCCTTGTAGAGTACTGTGACGGCAAAGTTGGCCCGGTGGAAACAAAAATTTCCGACTTTTGGTCCAAACCGAAAATTTTTCTGGTGCCAAAAAAAATTTTTTTCGTCTCCAAATGGCCTAAAACACATAAATAACCGAAAATAAAAATTCCATTTTTCGGCCGCCATTTTGGATTGTCGGAAATTCGAATCAAAATATTTTCGATGGTTTTTACAATTCGGTGATACAGTCTTCATATCTAAGCCATTTTAAATGGTTCTGCATATCCCTGTCCCGAGATTGAGTTAAAAAATGGTCAAATTTTGAATTTTTTTTTCGTTACGAAAAATGTTTTGGTAGAAAGGTGTTAACTAGATACATTTTTGTACCATATGCTGATAGAGGGGTGTATTGCTGACATGTCTGAGAAAATTTCAAGTCAATCGCCCTTTCCAGTCCAAAGATATGAGCTGCCAAATATTTTTGTGTTTTTTGGCATAAAGGGTTAACTAAAACATTTTCAGAAAAATGGGAATATGATGATTAGTTACAACTTACGACCCTTTATGAGTACAGAAACTTTAAAAAAAATCGTCAAGAGCATTTTCGAGAAATAGTGAAAATGAAAAGTGTGGAAGAATAATAATAATAATAATAAAAACAAAAAAACAAAAAAAAAAAAATAATCATTGCAATAACAAATAGATTTTCCCTTTAGGAAAATCCAAAATAGGAGGTGCACAATGCCATTATGTGATAAAGAATCACTGAAAGTTTCATCAAAATCCATTCATAGGTTAAAGAGGAGTGGCGGATAAGAGAAAGTGTGATGCGGACGACGACACGGACGACGCAAGACAACGGGGCATAACTGGAAAAAATACAGCGGATCAAAAAATAAAATAGGAGGTGCACAATGCCATTATGTGATAAAGAATCACTGAAAGTTTCATCAAAATCCATTCATAGGTTAAAGAGGAGTGGCGGATATGAGAAAGTGTGATGCGGACGACGACGCGGACGACGGGGCATAACTCTGGAAAAAATACAGCGGATCAAAAAATAAAATAGGAGGAGCACAATGCCATTATGTGATAAAGAATCACTGAAAGTTTCATCAAAATCCATTCATAGGTTAAAGAGGAGTGGCGGATAAGAGAAAGTGTGACGCGGACGACTTGGATGACGCAAGACGACAAAAGTAATCCCTATATGTCGCTCCCCACTTCATGGGGCGGCGACACAAAAAGTCACTCAAGTCTCATGGAATCTTGCTCACCTCTGTCTCCGTAGCCTTTTTTATGAAAGTGTCAATGACACTGTAGCTCAACTTGACAAAGTTACAAAGGAAATGGAAAGATCATTGGTACCAATGTTATTTGATGAAATTTCAACATAACAGCATTGTGTGTGCACAAAGTCAGAGTAATCCTTGCATTTTTAAATGTAAACTGTAAGACTGGCTAAAGGAAGAATGTTGATACACAAATGCAGTATGTTCAGAGGTTATTGTAAATGGCAACTTTTTTTCACAGAAATAAATGCTAATCAACAGCTCTTATCTAGAGTTCTTGACTAATGAGCACACCAAGTTCAAAAAACAATCATATGATAAATGTGACCTGTAGGCAGTGTCAAAGAATGTTGATGCACAAATGCAATAAATTCAAAGATTGTTGCTAACAGCAACAGTTTTTGATGGAAATGAAAAGAAAATCAACAGCTCCTATCTTTGTCACCCTGCATAAGCATACAAAGTATCAAAACCTGATAATGAATGTGCCCTCGGAGGCATACCAAAGGAAGATGTTAATGCACAAATGCACTAAGTAGAAGGTCATTGCTTGTGGCAATGGTTTTCATAAATATACCCTGCAGAGAGTGCAAAAGGGATAAGTTGATGCACAAATGCAGTAAGTTCAAAGGCTGGTGATAACGACAATAATTTTTTTACGGAAATGAAAAAAGAGCAATAGCTCACATATAGAGGTCACCCTGAACACACATACCAAGTTTCAAAGTGATCCGATCATAAATGTGCAGCAGTGCCCTAAAGGGTGTGTTAAAGGGAAATACTGAGGTCTGACTAAACTAAGTTCAAAGGTCAGCGGCAACATTTTTGGACAGAAATAGAAGAAAATCGACAGCTCCCATATAGATGTCACCCCACACAAGCACACCGAGTCTGCAAGCAATCCAATCATAAATGTGTCCTGCAGGGTGTGTCAAAGGGAAATATTGATGCTTAACTGCACCAAGTTTTTACGAAGTTCATCGAAGGTCATTGCCAATGGCAACATTTTTTTCACGAAAATCGATAGCTCCCATCTAGAGGTAACTCTAAACATGCATACAAAGTTTCAAACCGATCTGATCATAAATGTGCCCTTTATGGCATGCCAAAGGAGTATATTGATGCCTGACTAAACAAAGTTCAAAGATTGTTGACAGCAGCAACATATTTTCACGGACGGAAATGGAAAAAATTGATAGCTCCCATCTAGAGGTCACCCCAAACAAGCATGCCAGGTTTCAAAGCAATCCGATCATAAATGTGCCCTGTAGGGTGTGCCAAAGGGAAATATTGAGGTCTGACCAAACTAAGTTCTAAGAACGTTGGCCGCGGCAACATTTTTTGATGGAAATGAAAAGAAAATCGATAGCTCCCATCTAGAGGTCACCCCAAACCAGCATACCAGGTTTCAAAGCAGTCCGATCATAAATGTGCCCTGTAGGGTGTGCCACAGGGAAATATTGAGTCTTCTGACTAAACTAAGTTCTATGAACATTGGCCGCAGCAACATTTTTTGACGGAAATGGAAAAAAATCGATAGCTCCCATCTAGAGGTCACCCCAAACAAGCATACCAGGTTTCAAAGCAATCCAATCATAAATGTGCCCTGTAGGGTGTGCCAAAGGGAAATATTGAGGTCTTCTGACTGAACTAAGTTCTAAGAACATGGGCCGCGGCAACATTTTTTGACGGAAATTGAAGAAAATCGAGAGCTCCCATCTAGAGGTCACCCCAAACAAGCATACCAAGTTTCAAAGCGATCTAATCATAAATGCGACCTGAAAGGTGTGCCAAAGGAAATTGTTGACGTACGTACGTTATGGACGAGAAGTGATGGCAATAGCTCAGGTTGACTTTGTCAAGTTGAGCTAAAAACGTTCTTATACTATTAAAGAAGAACTTGTAATTTGCCTTTGAATACAGACACTTTCTAAGCTTTGTTTGGTAAGCAATTTAAATTTTATGATACAGTTGGTGTCCAGAACTGGATGGTTGTATAAGGCCTCAGAAAACCAATGGTTTTCTGAAGTCTTACAACCATCCAGTTCAGGACATCAATTGCGCATTAAATTTGTCTCCGAGTGGGAACTGAGATTGGGAAATTTTGGGTTGGGAATTGGGAAATATCATGCCCAAAAGCCATTGGGAAAGGGGCCCATATTCGGCCCCTGTAGACACCCAAAACAATCCCTGTAAAGGGTCTGGAAAAATCTACATATTTATAACATCATGATGCAGTACAGTTGCCATGGACTGGTCGTAATCCATGCATGAGTAGTGATGTCAACGAATGCATTTACCATGATAAATGCATTTACCAGATAAAAAAAATCATAATCAGCAAATTTTAATTAATGACGCAACCGGGTGGTATTTGGTGAACTCCTGGCTGCCTATATCACTAGAAACCTCTGCGAAGCAGTGTGAAAAATTTGACGAGAGAGCTTGTTACATTCGCATGGTGGTTAATCAAATTTAAATCTTTGCACGGATGACTGTTTAGCCAAAAGTAGCATTTATTTATTTATTGGTGTTTAAGGTCACATATTTCTGCACAATGGCTAATCATGACCATGACAGTTTTATGGGTGCAGGAAGCCGGAGTACCCAGAGAGAACCACCGAGCAACGGCGAGCAACTGTCAGCTCCCCAACATACCAACTCCACACAAGCAGGGTTAGCATTGGTTGAAGACAAGTGCACCATCGACGTGAAGTACGCCTTAGCACACAGCGTCAACATGCCCCCATGTGGGCAATGGGGGTGAAGTGTCTTGCCCAAGGACATAATGCGGTTGCCGCAGGTGAAATTCGAACCGAGGACCTCTCGGCTTGCAGCCTGCACCTCTACCTACTGAGCAAAAGTAGCATCTTGAATGGTAAAGTCTGAGTAACATAACTGGTAGAGTGCCAATTTTTTCATCAGCCTCAAGATTCATTCACACATTTTGTCTTGTTACAATTTATGGGAGAGTGCCTATAAGCACTCTCCCATAAATTGTAACAGTGCAAATCGATGGAGATGAAGCACTTTTACTTACAAGATAATAAGGACATCCACAGAACTGAAGCCTTCAATTTTTGGTACCTGCAGTTCAGAATAAAGCCCAAATATGGGCTTCTAGCATTCTATCAGTTAACCAGCCTTTCTTGTGTCTTAATAGGTTTTAAGGCTATATATATATATATGTATACAATGAATTATATCATGTAATGCAGTTGAAATCAGTGAGAATCAATCTCTTTTTCAAATTTCCTGCTTAAGGTACAGAATTCAGAACTTCTGTTATGCATTTTTTAGGATGAAAGACTCTGACGCCATTGGGGATCGAACCACTGCCTTGATAAGAGTACATATCTGCAGCACCAATTGCCTAGCGAAATTTTAAGATACAGTTGGTGTTCAGAACTGGATGGTTGTAAGGCCTCAGAAAACCAATGGTGTCCATTACATGGTATAATTCATTGTAAACAACTAATTCTGGGGGATACCGAGTAATTTCGTGTGGACTGTGCCAGTTCCATGGACGCTCGACCTGCTAGCATGCCTTTTTTGGGGCTTGTGTAGTCGAGTGGTCTATGGCGCTGGTCCAGTTTCGCTAGGCGATTGGTGCCACAGAAATGTACTCTCATCAAGGCAGTGGTTCAATCCCCATCGGCATCAGAGTCTTTCACCCTATATATATATATAAATAAATGTCAATTCCACGCCATATATGAATACTTGTTAATGATAAAAAGCAGATTCCCAAGAATTTTTAAATAGTTGAGCATTCGGTTAGCCATCTCCAAACCACATGAACAGTCAGTCGGTTAGAGCCATTTTCGAAATTTGGCACACTGCGAAGGTACAGTAATTTCCATCAGCAAGACAACCAAAAATCTGAATGTTGAAACTTGTGTTCTGCATGAACATGTAAGACAAGAAATTGATTCATCACTGGAATGAGGTCCTTAAGGGTCAACCTTAGTAAGTATATAAGTTTGAGGTTTGTTTTTTAGTATGGATTATATACTACTCAAAGTTTGCTAAGTACCACATATTTGACACATCATTGTGAAATTTTCTTGTGACACATTTGCGATATTTTGGGTGGATATGATTGAGGAATGTATTGAGATGGTCCCCAGTGTTTACATTAGCTCTTTTGACAGGCAGACTTTTCGTGACAGTCATGGAAAGCATGTACCCCTTGATTTCCATGATGTTTTTGTGTACTGTCTACATGTACATGAGATGTGTAGGGTATTCAGTCTTCATTTCAACACAAACCCTTGTGATTTTATGATTGAATATGGCAAATGCAAATGTAAGAAGACATTTGTCTGAAGCAGAAATGTGGTGGGTTGCAGGGATGGTGGAACAAGGGGCTACCCATCGTCAGGTTGGTGAAGCCTTTGGTGTGCACCATACGGTGATCTCCAGAGCCTGGGCAAGATTTCAGCAGTATGGCACACCAGTCAGACGACATGGTGGTGGCAGAGACAGGGCAACATCAGCAGCTGAAGATCAGTATTTGATCATTCAGGCCTGTAGGAACCGCTTGGCCACAGCAACCCAGTGACCTTCAGAATGCATCTGGGGTAAATGTTTCGATGCAGTCTATCTGGGCAACGTTGCATGAAGGTGGTCTTCGATCGAGAAGACCATGTATTCGCACTCAGCTGTCCCAGAACCACCGCCAGGCACGATATGAATGGGCCATGGATCATGTTGGATGGACCAAAGAAGATTGACGACCTGTCCTTTTTACAGATGAGTCAAGGTACTGCCTAGACAACACTGATAGGCATCCTAGGGTATGGAGAAGACCAGGAGAGCGATTCCATGCAGCATGACAGCTATGGTAGAGGGTCAATAATGGTCTGTAGCGGCATCAGCTGGGATGGACGTAGAGAGCTCTGTGTGCCCATGTCAGATTGTATGCAGGGGCAGTGGGTGATAGATTCATTCTGATGGACGATAATGCCCGTCCTCATGTTGCCCATGCTGTCCGGGAGTACCGACAGAGGGAGGGGATTGAGCATATGGACTGGCCAGCAAGATCCTCTGACCTCAATCCAATCGAACATGTCTGGAATGCGTTGCAGCTTGCAGCTTGCAATTTCAGTCTATCCAGTCCAACCAAGAAGTGTCCAGGAGCTTGGTGCCATGATGCTGGTCCAAGAATGGAACAACATCCCACAAATGACCATCTGGAACCTGATTGGGAGCATGAGAAGGCGCTGTCAAGCTGTAATTAACAATAATGGGTCTCATACTCGATATTGAACCCATATCAGTTCTCTCCGTCAACTTTTTGGAAAATTTGAAAAATTTCCTCTTTTACCAATAATATCCATTTTCCTTGGTTATCGTATTCAAAAGCTAAAAAATAATGTCAAACACAAACAAAATCTCAACTTCTGTGCTTAAATCATTAAAGATATAATTAAATATAAAATATATACACTTTTCAAAACCATATTTCAATAAAACGTAAAACAGGTAGTTGGATATACTTGGTGCTTAGCAAACTTTGAGTAGTATATATATAGGACTGGCACAATTTTGGAAATTTCATGAACAACACTTGAAAGAACTTTAATTGTACCCTGTGACCTCTAGAAACCACATGTATATAGAAAACAAATATTTTTGGTCATTAGTTCCTCAGGACAGACATTCTTTCGGCATGCTGCATGCATACTGCTCTCTGAGGAAAATTCAGACTCCTGACCACCCCAGGCCCAAACCCGAGCCTGAGCTGATCAAGAGTCTAATAATAGCTGCATTGAGATTTAAGAAGGAAATTTGCACTCCTTGACAAATTGAGAAGGGCAAATTACAGGCCTGGCATTCTTAAAAATGCAGGAGGGCTAACAACAGCTCCCCTTGCATGGCCCAGGGGAGCGATGAGCTCTCCTTAAGCTTACAAAAGCTAAAAGTGGCAAAATGAAGTTTTATTATTAATGAATTCTGCCAAGTGGGGTGTTGTGCATTTTATTTGGAGCTGCTAACAAGGTAGTCTCTGTGAGACAGCCACACTGCCCCTCCCACACCTCCAGGCCTCAGCAAGGCCCGGAGGTGTGGGTGGAGCAGTGTAGCCATCTTATAGAGACCACTAACAAACATTAAAAGATGTGGGTTTCAGGAATAGGCTGTTGTGGTAATCATTATTTTTTAAGGCCTGCAGGGCTAGTTTTTGCCCTCCTTAATTTTTTTAAGGCGAGCAAATAAATCGCTCTCCTGAAAATGCCAGGTCTGAAATTATTTGTACTCCCATACCTTCTGGAATGTTCTGCATCTTTATTCTTCTTTACCATAGCAGTTTAATGTATTTTGATATTCCACAACCTCTGACACTTCTTATGAGCACGATGGGGAGGAGAGTAATAAATAACTAATTATTTATCAGTAAATGAGTGGTGAAATTGAAAACCTATAATCGAAGACTTGGAAATTGTAGATAATTATGGACATTTCTGATGCTTAGTCGACTCCTCGATTAATCATGACAGGCCTAATTATAACATACTGTAGAGATGGGCAGTTTTGAAATTTTGAGTTTGGTGTTGGTATTAGTATTTTTCTATGGAAAAAATGTGATTTCAGTTTGGTATTAAATTATTTCATAATTATGTTATGTTTGTATGAATGTGTGTGGCTGTGTGGGGATAGGTAATAAAATGTGGCCAATGCATATGGAGGAAAAACTACAAATCACTTAATTCATAGTATCCAATTTTGGTGGTGAAACGTCTCAAATTTTGTCGAGTTGTACATCAGATGTGTGTGGATTGACCTCGAGCCAATACTATAAAACTTTTACAATTGTATTTTCTAGTATTGTATTTTCTACCTATTAATATAACTTAATAAAATGAATCATTAGCATTTTAATAGATATGTCAATTGGCCAACTGTCAAATTGCCACTTCTTTGAAAACGCTAATGGTTCATTCAGGGTTGGCTGATTTAAATAATTGATTTAAATCATCATTTAAATCAATGATTTTTTTTTAAAAATCACTGATTTAAATCAAAAATTTACAAATATTCAGAAATATTTTCAAAACAACTTGGAAATGAGCTGAAACAAGATGGAATGCATATTAACTGTTGAAATACAGTTATTAGCCCTTGTTTATGACAATTAAAACTATCTATGCGGTGGGAATATACATCCCACTGTGTCTTAATTGACTACTGGAACAGGCTGTAGGGAAGTAAAATGTTCCCGAATCTTTTAAAAGTTTATATAATGTTCAGCTAACATGAATAAAACTATATTTAAGTGAACATAGATTTTAAACCATATATATCATAATCTTTCAATGAACCCATCCAAAATACGAAATCAACTCCAAGATTAACGATCAGTAATTTAAGTATCAAAAGTATGAAAACAGATTTTCAAGAAGTCATCTTCCTTCCAGCAATGCTGTAACAATGAGAAAAACACAAGTTTCAATGATTCCTCTCTATTTCCATCTATGCCAAATGCCTATTCTGTGCCAAACATATTCTGGAATTCTTCCCCTCTTACTCTGAGGTGCCAAATAAGAGTGTCGGCACTGTTATTAATTTTGGAGGAAAAATCCAACCATCACTGTTATTTGGTAATGAGATACTGAGCAAAAACGCCATCACTGTTATTAATTTTTGATGAATATGCAAGTCATCACTGTTATTCAGCCATCACTATTATTTGGCACCTGAGAGTACCACCTAAAAGACTGAAAAGGTTAATACAGATAAATGTTTTAGTATCAGTTATTTGTGTCCATTCTTTGGGCAGACATTGATACAAACTGCTCCCAATACACTCAGTTTCTTTTATCTAAAGGAATCATGTGAGAAAAAGTAGTCTCTGGTGAATAATTTATAGTATGGAAATAAAAATCAAATAAATCGATTTAAATCAAAAAAATCTGACTTAAATAACAGAAAATTGATTTTTTTAATTTTTTTTTTAAAAATCAACAACCCTGAACCATTCATTTATACACATTTAAAGTCATAAGAAAAATACATTTCTAGAAAATGCAATTGTTATGTTTTTGGGGTATTGGCCCTGGTTGCACACTGACTTGCAGCTGGTTATTCCTGGCAAAAAGAACTGCTGCATTGCTTATAATACCAAATTAGCAGAGAATTCCCTCTTTTTTTGTCAATGGAAGCATTTGATTTGCTCGTTTAATCATTTTATGAACTGTGTGATGTCAAAATGATAATGCAGTCAAAATTGAATCAAACAAGGGATTTTGTGCAGAGATTAGCATGTTGAAAATTGATGATTTTTTTTATCTTTAAAACAAACTGATTTTCAAACTAATGTTAGTTAATCTCACTCAATACTGATTTTAAATACGAGATACTTGTTTTTAAAAATATTTTAAATGCCATTTGATGACCAGTTTTGTTGGAAAGAGGTAGTTGGAACAAGTCAAAAATGACTACGCCTACAGTCTGCTAAGGCTCTGTGGGTTGATTTAGTGTATTTTTCGCGTTCTTTTCATCTCAACCTTCATTTTGATGTATAATTTGTGTATATTTAATTCAAATTTATGGAATATCAGATGTAGAAATCACAAAAGTGAACAAATTTCCCTTACTTATCATATGACTCGTCCGTTTTGTTCACTTTTAAAACATTTGATATTTTGCTTTCATATTAAACAGTGATAAATAAAGCCTTCCGTCAATTTCATTGGTCAATTAGAAAACTAGACAATTTGACTGGCTGAACAAAATACAACTGGGCCACATTTTCATAATTTGCATAATTAGAGTTGGGAGCTTTCATTGGTCAACTTCAAAACTGGACAATTTGATTGGCTAAACAAAATACAACTGGGTGACATTTGCATAATTTCAGAAGGGAGAATTTACGTTATCTGTCCTATTTAGGGTGGGTTATAGTGTATTAATCTTTTACCTACAGAAAAACGCCATTCATTTTTTTTTATATTTTCACTTTTTTCTTCCAAAACATAGGTTATGATCCCTCACTGGAACGAGCTCAAAGAGCTCGTTCCAATGAGGGGTCAGAACCTATGTTTTGGAAGCAAAAAATGAAAAAATTTTATTATACGACGATGTTTTTTTTCAAGTGCCGTCTGCAACTTAAGCTGGTGATGGGTTAAAAAGTCCTCCTAAGTGGCTAATTTGTGTGTGTGTGTGTGTGTGTGTGTGTCATATGATAAATAGAATATGAAATGAGTGTTTTTCTTATATATATTTTCTCTTAAAACAAGTCACATTAAACCTGCTTCATGTAATCCACACTCTTATTTGTGAACCGTTTGGGCTTATTTTCATTTTCAAAACTAAAAGCATCCCCTGGTGTATTGATTCAGCTATCGATGTGATCCAGAGTCAAAATAGCACCTGAAGTGTGAAATGTCTAATTACCGACACCACAGTATTTTATCTTGACCGTGATGCTTCAGTTTTTGGTTTGGGGAATGAAATCGAAAACAAACTGAATAAAAAAATCGGTTAATTGCCCATCTCTAATATATTTTTTGATTCAGGTTGCACTCACAAGTATATAACAAAATTTTCAATTCCTAAATTATTTTAAGAAATGAAAATTGATTTTCGCACTTGAGTTCAAATTTTATGCCAGATATTACATTTATTTCCAAACATCTTTTTTTCCATGTACCATTTACTACTATCTCCAAAATAAATAAAACCATTTTCATATGTACAGATTCTTCTATGTACCAAAATAACAACAACAAAAAACCCATTGAAGCAGATTGAAATATTATTATTCAAAATTGCCCCCAAACAAAAGCAGAGTTGTTACCCCTCATTAAAAAGCTCTAAAAGTGGCTAAGATTTATATGGAACCATTCATGTTCTCTTCTTGTATTAAGTTGAAGAGGTACAAATAATTGCCCTTTTCTAATGTTGTCATTCTTTTGAGACATAATATGGGCTTATGGACTACAGATGGCATTGAACAATGACCAACCAAAATGCTATTTGTCAACTCGTAGACCTTGATTTTGCATACAGCATATCATAGTGGTATAAAATAAAAATGAAAAATTAAATTCGCCTTCCCTCACCTGGCACATTTTAAAAAAAATTTGATGAAAATCTATTTTTTTATTGTGATCTGAGCTTGGTTTCTGCAAAAACCATACTTAGCTGTTAAAAGAAATTTTTTTAAAAATTTTTCAGACTTCATTGTCTAGTCATCTTAGGTAAGGGTTATTTATGATAGAATGGGTCCCTAAATACATATTTCTATCAATATTGTATGAAACACTTTTTACAGGCCTTAAAATTTGCATGATTAGTGAGACCAAGTTTTGATTCTCGTGAGATCATCCAGCAAGAATCAATATTCAGTTCTTAAATCATTTTGAATTTGAGAATGCTGTTATGCCCCTGCTAGTGCAATTGACCAGTATGTATTCCACAGTAAAAAAAAAAAACAAAAAAAACTTCATATATTCAAGTTGACCCTTTAACTCCTTGCATGCTGCTGGTGGATATTCCTGCCCAGGACACAAAATCTTTTGCCACACATTTACCCCAAATCCCATTCCCCCCCCCCCCCCCCCTCCCTCTGTAAATTGCATGGACTTTTAGACCAATGATTTTTTTTAGTTAAATTTACATGAATTTTTCATCAGATCTAGTCATGGCTGCTGTGAAGCAGCCATGACTAGATAGGATGAAAAATATTTTGAAAATACCCAGCGGTTTAAGAGTTAAAGCATATAGTTATCAATTTGCAGCGATGCTAATTCGATTATCTTCATCTTAATCCTTCATTGATTATCAACGAGATGTGCAAAAATTATTAAATGTCTTACTGAACTCTTGAGCTGAACAGCTGAAATAAAAATGTTAATAAAATCCATTGGAGTGAACAGATCCACTGAAACCTTAAAATATATATTATTACCACTTCTGCAAGTGTTCCCTAGTATGTTAACAGAGTTTAGCGGGGTGGTGAAACTCAGTAAATCCTGGAACATTTTAACCAGAAGCGAGCAGCGGGCCGTCAAATGAAAATACAATTAATTAATGGCCTGTCGTCCGCTTCTGGTCATGGTAATAATAGCAATAACATGATTTTGTCAGGCATTCCAGTTTATTAAATCCTCAAGAACTGAATAACAACCCTCAACTCCATCCTGGGCCTTTAATAAACCCTCAGGCTGTTATTCATTCCTCTCAGGTCGTCAATAAACTGAAATGCCCTCCAAACTCATGTTATAGTTCTATTTATACCCCAAACTTCCAATATATATACTTATGGATAGCAGACCTGTGGAATTTTATTTTACGAAACGTTATTTCCCGTCTTTCAGTGAAAACGTTTTAAGTTGTTTTGTTTGTTTTTTTCTCAAGCATTTCAAAGTGTAATAAAGACCTGGATGATCTTATGTCGAGGAATTGCTTTCCTTTTTCATGTTAACGTCATATTTTCTTTCGACTTGTTGAGAAACTGTCCACGTGCACGGGGCCGAATCCTCTTGGGGCCCATTAGTCCTGAACGTAATACTTCCTTGCAGGGATTCTGTTCAGATAACTGGCCCTCTTAAATTCAAATATTAACTCTTCATTTAATGGTGAATTATTGTCAGTTTTGGCACATTAACTTCTATACGACAATAAATATAGTTCTTGGGCAGAGTGAAAGTACAACGCGAACACTTGCTGATGTAAAATACGGGCCAGTGCATCTCCAACTGCGACTGTGACACCCAAACGTCGCAATATTTCCCGCTCTTTTAATCTCGGATAATTCCGTATCATCAGTAAACAGCTCGTAACACGGCGGGGGTAAATCGTGTCTTCGTGACGTCCCCGGCTGTCGCGTCGGATACTCAGTCTCCACTGCTCACGCTGGTTATCCGCGAAGGAAAACAGAACGCGACTCGGATTGGTAATTGAGTAATATAGGCTCGAATAAACTTAGATCGGATAAGCCCATTGCCGATTAGCCAACTTTGACGTTAATGATATGCAAGGTCAAAGGTAGCTTCGGGTAAACACTTATCAGACTATCTGTCATACACGCGATAGAAACAACCAAAATGTTTCGCTTGAAACTAGAAAATGTGCATTTTCGATTTAATACTAGTAAAGATAGAAAAATAACACACTTTCAACACTTCATTTAATGTACAGGGCAAAATAATATTGATTTTTTAATGAAATGAATACCGCAATGAACCCCTTCCCACAAGCGATGTAGACTCGGCATCATGTTTTTGTTTTGTTGACGAGTGACAAAACTGCAGATATATCACTGAAATGACACAAAAATGTCTGCATGAGTGGAAATGAAAACCCTGGGTATCCAAATATTATCAACCTACCCATACAAATATTTTCAAGATAACGCACAGATGTTCCATCAGGAAGAGGTTGGGGTGGAGGGGGCGTGGTCCCTAAACAGTGAATGAAAATCGCCTGCCAGTAGCAGTGTCGCGTGTCTAGGCCTACTAATAATATTTTGTCCATATACAGTACAAGCCAAAAAATGAGTTGAAGAATAACCACTATCGGTATAAACTATAGATGTAATGTTTCATATACTAATAACACAAGAATCGGACATAAAAATATATGTACATGTACGTGAATTCTGTAACTTTTTTAAACATGTTTGGCTTTACACACAGCATTGAAGAGGGTTAACTGCATTGGAATTCCTATCGCATTATATTTTCCAATGCATAGAAATTCAAAATGCAATTTATAATGTCCATGAAGGAATATTATTTCAGGAAAACTATTTTTTGGGGTTGACGTAGCTTTGATATGCCAAAAACCATACCCTTGAGGGGTGGGAATTTACCCTTCTAGTACTGTTAGTTTTTTTTTCTCAAACATTGGAAAATGGATGGATAAGAATCTCCATACTCCACACACCTCACTGCCTGACTCTTAATTAACAAATTGACTGCAACTACACATATAATTCATGAATTAGCAGGTAAAAATGTTTTTTAAAAAGCTTTCTACAAGCCACATAATGTGATCTGTCGTCGGAACAAGATTGTTCCCCCGAGGATCACATGATTCGATTTGCTTGAAGCTTTTTGTGTGAATTTGAAAAATTTAAATTTAAATTTCCAGTTTTAATGTTATCTGTGGGTAAAGGTTTAAAAAGTAAAGTACAAAATATATTATACTGCTTTTTGTGATCAGAGTACAACAATCGTAGATTATTTCAGCAAGTCAAAACTTCTTATTTTAAATTTGTTTTATGATCACGAAATATTGAAATGTGGCTATGGCTACAGTCCTATAATTCTTAATAGAACTAATCTGTAAATGAACAATTATTTATTTAATAGCCAAGTATGAAATGTGTGGAAAAAAGACTTCTTATGAGTATAAATGCATGGTACAAGGTAGAAGCACATGTTCAAGTCTACAAATACTGTATGAATCAAAATAAGTTGTAGCATAACCGCAATAAACGAAGTAGCCCATTGCCATTACTCCAAATAACACAAGAACCCGAAATCATTTTCCAGAAAGCTTTCTGTGAGAGTTTTCCTGAAAATGATGTCAGGTTCTTGTGTTGTTGGTGTAGTTAAAGATGCATACTAGTAGTTTATAGTGGTTATTCTACAAAGTATTTCGACTCGTACTGTAAGTCAAGTGATTTCTGAATTCCACTCGGAGGTCCGTCCGCTGACTGGAATTTTGCTTGTACAAACCAATGCACATGGGCATCAACCACTGATTATACCCGACAGCCAGTAAATACTTGTAACTCACAAAGCAAATCTGCAGTTTAAGGAGCACTGATAAGTTAGGTATCTGGTGGTCCATAAATCGCAGATTACCTTGTTGAGTCCCAAACTGTCTACAAACTGGCAAGGATATGTTGGAAATATATGCATATCCGCCCATTTAGAGGAGAAGTACATAATCACCCTGTGTGTTCTGTAATACAATATCCATGTATGCACATTTTGGTCATGTATCCAGGGCCGGGGAGAGTGTGGGGTCCAGGGTAGTAACCCCCAGAGCCTGGAACTTGTGGGGGGGGGGGGGGGGGGGGTTGGCCCAGGAGTCAAGGATCTTGGATTCGCCTACCCACCCTCTAGTCCAAACATGACCCGAAAGACTGTATTTTATTTTTTTGGTTTGGTACGTTCTTTCAAAGGGTGTTCCAAAACAAACAAGAAATTAAAATACGGGCTTTCAGGCCATGTTTGACTGACCTAGACCCCCTCCCCAAGGTTCTGACTTCTGTGCCAATAGTTAAGAAGGGGGCTGTATCGTGAATGAAGCTATGCACTTGACCAACGGCTGTAATTCTGGACTGCATGATCCTTGAAGTAATAACTTTATTAAATCAACTTGACGTAACCAAGTTATCACTTCAAGAATTGTGCAGTCAATATAGCTATGGGCGATAGGTCATTGGATACTCATTGATCAACTTGGAAATTTGAAACATGCTGCTAAAAAAACATCATTTTGACGGCCAAAAATAACATGATTTGTTATCCCAAAATCCACCAGAAGACTCCATTTAATGAGTGATTTAAAAAATTTGTTGGGGCAGAAACGCCGCCCCCTCCCTCCAACCAATCTGTGATCGATCGCGCCTCCGACACTCGCTGCTGATGCCTTTATCATCTGTGCAATATCCCGACATTTTTGACAGGGGACCGTCACAGAATTAACCCCGAGTCCGAATTTCCTTTCCCCGACCCTGCGTGGATCTTCCATTTCGTGGTTTTGTTTTTTTTTTTTTTTTTTTTTTTTTTTTTTTGTAATAAGACAGTTTCCACTGTGTGACATGTACGTTTGAGTTGAAGGAGAAAATAGTCAAAAGAAGAGTTTCTTTATTTTTATGTCCGATTCTTGTGTTATTAATATAGGAAACATTACATCTATAGTTTTTCCGGTAATGGTTATTCTTCACCACATTTCGACTTGTAATGTATATGGACAAAATATTATTAGCAGACACGCGACCCTGCTACTAGCAGACGATTTTCATTCACTTTTTATGGACCACGCCCCCTCCACCCCAACCTCTTCCAGCTGGAACATCTGTGTGTTATGCTTGAACATATTTGTATGGGATGGTTGTTTGGATACCCAGGGTTTGCATTTTCACCCACGCAGACATTTTTGTGTCATTTCAGTGATCAGTGATATATCTGCAGCTTTGTCACTCGTCGACAAAACAAAACCATGATGCCGATTCTACCTTCGCTTGTAGGAAGGGGTTCATTGCGGTATTCATTTCACTAAAAAATAATTATTATTTTGCCCTGTCCATTAAATGAAGTGTTGAAAGTGTGTTATTTTTTCTATCTTTATTAAATCGAAAATGCACATTTTCTCGTTTCAAGCGAAACATTTTGGTTGTTTCTATCGCATGTATGACAGTCTTGACAGAGAGTCTGATCGAAGTGTTTACCCGAAGCTACCTCTGACCTTGCATATCATTAACACCGAAGATAGCTAATCGGCAATGGGCTTATTCTAAAACATTAACCTTTTGTAAACAGAAGACCAAATCGGATAGAGAGTAATTCAGAAAATTTCGGATATTTAACTATGTTATGAGAAGGCCTAATCCTAAGCCTGCTTCAATTCTTTTTAAAAATCGCAACCCTTGGCAACCCAAAAGAGCCTGCCACGCAGTCGTTAACTGTATTTATCTTACAATCAACATGTATTTTGTCTGTATTAACTGCGCAACTGTCGTGTATTCGACCCCCCCCCCCCCCCCCCCATACAGATGTTTGTATCAGGGGGTCGGATACAAGCACGTTCCTTTCGCATGAGTTCCATTTTTTTGTTTTTTGTTCATCCATACGAATAAATAGTTCGTTATATATTCGTCTACATTCTTGACTTATCCCCAATATATTGTAAGATAAAATGATTATTACCATTATGTGGATGTACAATATATGTATCCGAGTCGAGCTCCAGGTTCTAAGGGCAGATCACTACGTGTCGAAGATGAGTCGTGATCTACCCTTAGAACCCGGAGCGAGATAACCCGGAGCGGGGTAATAATCTCTATGCATTCTAGGAGTCGTGGTCTTCTTTCTCCATAACCGCAGAAAAAATTAAAACTTGAACTTCCTCATTTAAAAAAAAAAAAAACCCAAAAATCCCATCATTCCCCACCATCTACCGCATGACATATGGTTATCCTTTTATTTACGATACTCCTATTATATGCAGGGGTGCCGGAACGGCCTAACATTGGCCCGACCATAACATCCAGATCCCTTTTTTCGAATTGTTGCCATCGATTATGTGGGGGAGAAAAAAATGACAGTGCATGCAGTTCGTCTTTCTAGGAACATAATATGACAAATTCCCTGTCAAATTGCCAAAGGCAATTTGGCAGGGAATTTTGTCATATTATGTTCCTCGAAAGACGAACTTTAATGTGGTGGCCCCCACAAATGTGGGTACCCTGGGCGTCCGCACATTCGTAAATCCGGCCCTGCCCCCAGAAAATTTTTCAAAAATGACATCTCTCAGGCCCATTTTGGGGCTACTTCAACATCTTACATAGCGACAAAGCACCAATCTACCTTAAGCAGGTCATCAAAGTACACACACCGTCGAGGAATCTCAGATCAGCTTCTGAGAGTCTCCTTGTTGTACCTCGAATTCGATCAACGGCAGGGAAGAGATCGTTCACTTTTGCAGCTCCCTCACTCTGGAACGCCCTCCCTCAGAACCTTAGAAAAACCCTAAGTGCAGATCACTTCAAGAAAGCTCTGAAAACCCATCTCTTTCAAGCAGCCTTCGGCCGCTGATTATACCATTGTTACCGTCACCTATGTTTTCAGCGCTTTTGAGCAGCGTTTCGCTAGGAAAAGCGCTATATAAATAAATTATTATTATTATTATTATTATTCCAACCGCTTCTTGGAATAATAAAGAAGTAGCCACAAAATCTCCTCATCTCACGTTAACTGGTCATTAATAGCCGCCATTTTGTGCGCAATATTGAAGAAACAAGACGATCTTTGCGCGCACTATTTTCGGATATCCTCCAGAACAAAATTAAAAAAATCATAGCCTAGTTATTTGATATGAATGACGTTCGGCTGAAGGTCGATCACAAAAATATCATGATCGACAAATTTTTTGCCCCGACCCTGATTGGTCGGGGTGGTCGGGGCGGCTCCGGCGCCCCTGATATGAACCATCTTGCATTCAGCTATGTGATTATTTTATGACTGTTAAACAGCAAAGTAAATCACTGAATGGTGATACTTGATCATTAAGGATTTCGGCGAGGGGTGTTCTAAATATTGAGGGATACCGAGGTGAAGGGAAATAAGTAAGTAAGGGTTGATTAAAACGTTTAAATATATGCGCAGACATAAAAATTTAGTCCTTTGAAGCAATATATGTGATAAAACCGTTGATTTATTAGAGTAAATGCAAGATATATAGACCGAGCTGTCGCCGAAAACTGCTCCTCGGTTTACACTGCAAAAAATATAGGTTCTCTTTAGAACCAAAACTGAGATGGAACCAGTTTAGTTTAAACAGTATTTATTTCAAATCAAATAAATTTACTAAGATTAGCATTCAATTTTAACAGAATAATACATGAACTGAAGTAGATTCAGCAGTAAACGTGGAGCTTATTAAAGGCAGTCGCCAAACATTTTGAAACAAAGTGAATATAAATACCTGGTATATTGGTTCTATACAGAACCAAAACTGGTTCGATATGCCAACTGTTCATATCTGCTTTGCTTAATAATGAATTGAGACAACCTCGTATAAGCTCTAAACTTACGGCTGAAACCCCCTCAATTTATGTTTAATTCTGTTAATATTTAATGTTAATCTTAAAAAAATTATTTGATTTGAAATAAATACTGTTTAAACAGAACTGGTTCCATCTCAGGGACAAGATTAGAGCCAGTTTTGGTTCTAAAGAGAACCTATATTTTTTGCATTGCAGGTAGCTTTGTAATTAATAGGCTACCTCGGTGTCTGGATGAAGCGCGATAGTGCTAATTGGGTATCACAAGACAGACCACTAATATTTGATAAAAAGAAAATTCCCATTAACTTTTATCTTGGCTTTGGACAGACAGAACCTCTTCAATTAGCATATTAACCTTCTCATTTGAGCGAGTCACTTACTATAGCCACATGTTCTTCGTTCTCCCAACCCACTTCCCCATTATACTCCCCGTGAATCTTGTTCTTTTAGACTGGTATTTTGGGCATTCTAGAAGAAAGTGTTCCAGGGTCTCCACCAGGCCTAAGTTACACATCTGGCACTCCTTTTCACTGTTTTTCCCAATTTTTCCACTCAGATCTATGGACCGCGACCTCAGCTTGAACAACAGTGACCCCAAAGGTGCCATCAAGATACCCTTCAAACCCATGCTTCTCTTCATTACGCAGGCCACCCAAAGACCTCTTTGATTTGAACCTCTCTCGCCAATTAAGGTTACCATCCTCCATGACTCTTTCTCTGATGGCTTATTTTATCTTGGTTTGGTTGCCCCTCCGTCTAGGTCCGAGATCTCCAGTGAATAGTTCTCTATTAACACCCTTACTTGGACCACCCACCCTGTCTTGGTATTTGAGTTGAAAATACTCTGGAACATTACTTTACACCATCGGCTGTCGGGGAGATTCACCAAATAGTTAAGATAACTGAGTTTCAATAAGCCTATCCTGTCCTTGATCCTCATCCCATCCAAGCTCACCCCTGATTGCTTCTAGTTCTGCGGCATTACTCGACCCCATTATCCATCGGCCTGCGTCGTTCTGCAGGGTTTCCAAGATCTTTACAGCCGTTTGGTTTAGGAGTACCATATGTTATATTTGGCAGACCCACCATGTTTATATTTACCTCCAGATACTCGTAGTCACCTGTCTCTCCTACACTAAGAAGTCT
The DNA here is from genome assembly GCA_031216915.1 of Pictodentalium vernedei. NCBI lineage: Eukaryota > Metazoa > Mollusca > Scaphopoda > Dentaliida > Dentaliidae > Pictodentalium > Pictodentalium vernedei. The sequence goes on from CM062288.1 coordinate 293,843,931, forward strand.
TCTGCTACCTTCCGGAATACAGAACTCCCTCAATCTCCACCTTCGTGCAGGGTCCACTTTACGGCCCACCGGTATGACTTTGATGTAAAATGCAAAAAGAATTGGCGAAAGGATACACCCCTGCTTTAGGCCTATCTCCATAGATGGACGTTTTGTTGTTGTGTTACCCAGGCTAAGTTTCACTCTGTAATCTTTATATAATGCTTTCAGAATTCCAACAAACTGACCTCAAGCTTTCGTCACCCCTCCATACTCTATCGTATGCCCTTTTAACATCCAAAAAGGCCATAAACATCTTTTTCTTTTTTGCTTTCGCGGATTCTGTCATTTGGGTTAGCGTGAAAAGATGGTCAGTGACTCTCCTTCCCTTCCTGAAACAATTCTGAATCTCTCCCCAGAAACCCTTCAATATGTATGTTGAGTTTGAGAAGCAGGCTTTGTTTGCAATTGCTGACACCCACAAAGAGAACTAATTAACAAGTCACAATGTGGTTAACAATTCACACTGTCACTTACCGAGATGCAGCCCCTGTAAATACTAATTACCAAGCTACCTACTAAATACCGAGGGGAAGATTTTTCAGCGAACTCTATTACTTTAGCGCCCATAATTCTCAAATATGGCATTAAAACCATGCACATACTGCTTAACTCTATTCATATACTCATAATACACAACCCCATACCCTTTTCAGAGTTTTCAACCCCGTCCTCAACCCAAATTTTTGGTTCACCTCAGTATCCTTCGGTATTTAGTATGACAGTTCGGCGAGTGCTGTACTACTAAACATACGCTTGCAGAGATATCATCCAGGGGCGCAGGAAGCTTATAATATTGGGTGGGGGGGGGGGCGTGGTATTGTAAACGGGAGCTTGTAGGGGACAGGGCGGCCCGCTCTGTGTAGCCAAACCCGGGGGAGAGTGCGGGAGGGGGATACCAGGAAAATTTGTGAAATATGAACTACTGAGTGCTCATTTCCTCGCTTCTCACGTGAAAAAATGAAGGCATCGTTGCTGTTAATTTTTGGTATTTACAGGAAGATGTTAACCTGTTGAGTGTCAAAATCAGTCAGTGACATCGGCTACCAACTTTTCTATGCACTGCAAATAGTGTAGATCATACAGTTTTTATGTGCGCCTGTATGATGTAGAATATTGCAGATGTATGCGGTTATTTTCGTGTAGATACTAGATATGATTTACAAAGTTTTGGAATTTTTATTCATTTATTTATTTTTTTTTGGGGGGGGGGGGGGTGGGGGGGGGGGGGTAAATACCCCCTTACCCCCCCCCCCCCTCCGGTATCTACGCCACTGATGTCATCGTCCTGAACCCGTGATTGCCTGACTGGTAGTTGCTCTGTATGCTCTGTATTGATGGCAGGTCTGACCTAAGCACTAATATCAACCGAAACGATTTTGAGATTCACAGTTCATCTAATTTTATAATCAGTCGTGTTCTAACCACACGCCAACTGTGACATCCTCGGTCTGGTGACTCTGGTTTTACAAATTATGACGTTCTGCCCGGCCGTCACTTGGCCTATCTGTCTGTCGGTCAGCATTTGTTATTAATGTTGCTGTCGCTGGTGTAGTTTGTGTAACGTTCCGCAAAAATGTTATTCACAAGGTCCGAACCTGGTTGTCGCCGGGTTTACTGTGAGTCAATGAACAATATTCTTGGTAGAGTGTTAATCTAATTTATAATATTCTCGTCCCCTGGGACATAAATTAACAAGTCGCTCAATTCGAATCAACCGGCAAAATAGGTAACAATACTAACAAAGTTATTATAAACAGTTGGTCTACCTGACCTATCAGCGTCCAAAATACGTCGTGCTTCAATCGTATTGTCATACAACAAGTAAACTGGTGTACCTTACCTATAGAAAATCACAAATGACGGAATGACGTTTGACCCAACCTACCCACAAAGTCAAAATGTCCCTCTGTAGCTAGACAGCCTCTTAACCTCTAATGCAACTGACGTTCCCTCAAACCCTAGATAACCTGTTGCTGGCTTTTTGCAAGCCAGATGTCATTTGTCACTTGTTAGAGTAACGTGTTGTTAACGCCTCCTGTCGACGAGCGCCAGATGTCGGTTGCAACTTGTACTGTAATATCGTCTCAGTCGGCCAGTGGTTATCTTGTCAGATCCAATCCGCAGCTAACACCTGATACCAGTGGCGTTTTGTCAATTTGTCACTTAACAACTTGTTCAGCTTTGCAACTCGCTTTGTGCAGGCCTAGTTGCTATAGTTACCTTATAAGCTATAACTTGCCCGATCATTCGCGTGAAACAGATCTCTTTCTCTTTTTATTTCTCTCAGCATCGCGCTTATATACTGTCGGGAGCGTCAATTTTCTATTGTGAGTAAATTAGGCCAAACCACACCAGCCTAGGTACTTTTCCTCTTAAGGACGTTCACTAACTTGTCACATTACCCACGCCTCCAAGCCATGCGTCCCGCATGTATAAATATAAACTTAAGGGTACTATATTTAAAAAAAAAAAAATTTAATAAAAATAAAACTTTTGATTGTCACTTCCTTTGACATAACATGAACAAGAACAACGTCACATAGAAGCAGAATCTCTTAGACTACACATCAACAATCGTCTTCTTGTCTTTAATCTTGATCTTCCCCCCTCCTTCCCAATAGGTTGTCGTTGTCACCAGAGACTTGGTATAGTAGATTGGGTCAGTTTGTGAGTCCTTGTCCACAAACTCAGCAGTTTGAATTGATGCACTTACAAACTTATCATGTGTGACTAACTGGTCAGTTTGTATCTATGGCTTTTGGCAAAGAGTCTGTTTGCGTAACAACTTCAAACTGTGTAGTTTGTTCTGATGTTGGTGTTTTGGGGAAATCCTGGATCACCTCAGACACTTGCTGACTAACTGGTCTGCTTTTCTTCACAAATGTTGCAAGAGGTAGAGGACAGGTTCTTTTCCGATACAGCCGTCCATCTATTAGTTTATGATTTTTGTCAACCTTTTCATCTTCACTTTACTGTTTTCGGAGCTAGAACTTATATTCATTATCTCACTCAAATTCCCTAGGTCTTGTGACTTCCAATCTTCTTCTGATGCCGGGGCTTCGACAGTTTTAGCAGGGACTGTTGCATCATCACTCTTCTCATGATTCCTTTTCATGTGCCTGATGATGTTGGACCTCTTCTTGGCACTGTATTTACATATTTTGCAACAGTAAACCTCTTTGCCACATTCAGTTATGTGCTTATTCCAGGCATCTTCCCCAACTATCTCTACAAAACAAAATGGACATGGTCTTCCTGCTTTTCTTACTGTAAATTTCGTCTTTGCCATCATCTGCAAATAAGAATGAGCACACCCTTAAAATGGTGAATTTAACATATATACAACACATATATAACAATATTCAGTAAAACAAAACTGCACATGGTTAAAAAGGTACATAATCAATGAACCACTTAGGGGGTCTTCTGTCTCTTTTCCTCTGTGAGTTTGTCTCCTCTGGCCCTCTGTCATTATAACCAGTAATGTCAGTGTCATCAACTGTAATACCATTGTCAAGTTGGTCACTGTCAGATGCGCCCTGTAGGGTACTATTGTCATTGGCCATATTGTCATAATTATCAATTTCATTCTGAAAACTATAATTTGTGTTTTTATCATTTTCCCCAGATAATACTTGCCCATGCTTTGGGCGCATCCTGTCTATATGGACCACCTGTGGCTTCCCTTTTCGACCACAACTGACCTTATAGGTCACATCAGAGACTTTCTCTTTTATCTCATAGGGACATCTCCAGTAGCATGTTAATTTGGCTGAACACCCTTCCTTGCGTATGGGGAAGTTGATGTATACTTCCATTCCAGGTTCGTATTTTCGCCATGACAACTTTTGACCATAATACTTCTTCTGTCTGATCATAGCCTGTTTGCTATGCTCTCTGGCTGTTCAATGTGCATCTTCCATGTTTTCCTTTAGCTCCCAAACCCATTGGTTGTTTGGTGTATACTTGATGGATGCAGGTATTTCGTATATAATGTCTAATGGGGTGGAAACCTCTCTACCCAGCATCAGTTGATTGGGTGTGTATCCAGTTGTCTCATGGATGGATGACCGGTAGGCCATCATTACATAAGGTAAGCATTTGTCCCAGTCTGTTTGGTGGTCATCAACATACATCCGTAGCATGGTTGCAAGGGTTTTATTAAACCTTTCCTCCATGCCATCGTTCAGCGGATGGTAAGGTGTAGTACGTGTCTTTTTTATGTCTAAAATGTGACACATTTCGGTGAACAAATTGCTATCATACTGGCGTCCTTGATCTGATTGGATGGTTGAGAGCACTCCGAATCTTGTGATTACCTTCTCAATAATTAATTTTGCCACTGTCCCAGCTTCCATATTATCCATTGCAAAACTTTCAGTCCATTTCGTAAAGTAGTCAGACACAACAAGAATATACCTGTTTCCTGAATCAGTTATTGGTAGTGGACCGAGGATGTCAGTTGCAATCCTGTCCATGGGTGTACCCGTCTCAATCATCTGCATGGGAGCATGGCGTCTTTGCTGTGTGTTCTTTTTCTTGCTACAATTGTCACATCCAACAACTTAATTCCTTGTGTCTGACTTTTAACCTGGCCAGTAATATTTTTCTCTGATTTTCGTCAGTGTTCTTCTCAAGCCAAGATGCCCGAACATTTTATGATCATTGCAAAACTGTAAGATAGTTCGCCTCTCTGACTGGGGAATTACCGTTTGTAATCGTATTTTCTTACAACCTGTTTGTTTCATCTCTCTATACAGTAAATCATTTTCAACAACCAACTGATTCCATTGGGACCACAAAGACTTAACTATATGTCCCTCCCCTCTTATTGTTTCAAACCTTGGCCTGTTGCCATTCTTAACCCAACCTCTGACCAACGCTACATCATGGTCTTCATCCTGTTTATCCTTTATGGTAAGTGGGGTGTCCTTTTCAGTTGTTTTATTAACTTGAACAGCTTGTTCTTGTATTATTAGCATTACTTGCTCTGTTTTGGAAGATTCTTCCAGCTCCCCTACGTTGCTGAATCCACACTGTCTGCATGGAATTCGACTTAATGCATCTGCATTGTGGTGCCGCGCACCTGGCCTGTGTTCAGTTTTCATGTCATAAGTGCTGAGTACTTCCAACCAGCGGGCCAACTGCCTTTCTGGGTTTTTGAAGTTAAACAGCCACTTGAGTGAACTGTGGTCTGTACATACTGTAAATTGGCATCTATATAGGTAGTGCCTGAACTCTTTCACAAAACAGACAACTGCCAGTAATTCTTTCATGGTAACACAGTACTTCTTTTCTGATTTTGTCAATGTTCGACTTGCATAAGCTACTACTCACTCATGCCCATCAAATGCTTGAGATAGTATGGCACCAATTGCACTGTTACTGGCATCTGTGTCCAGTATGAATGTTTTTGAGGAGTCAGGAAAGGCAAGAATTTGTGCCCTCATCAAGTGATACTTTAATTGGTCAAATGCTTCTTGCCAATTGTCTGACCATACAAATGGTCGTCCCTTTTCAGTCAAGATATGTAAGCACTTGGCTTTGGCTGAGAAGTTCTGAATGTATCTCCGATAGTAACTACATAATCCCCAAAAGGATCGAAGTTCAGTAACATTAGCTGGGATTGGCCACTTCTTGATAGCACTTATCTTTGCTTGGTCAGTTGCTACACCTTGTGCATTAATTATGTGTCCCAGGAATGAGACTTCCTTTGCAAATAGACAACATTTCTGAGGATTTATTTTTAGCCCTGTTTCTTTAAGTCTGTTGAAGACTTTTCTCAAATTTGATATCATATCTTCAAATGTTTTACCAACCACTATAATATCATCAAGATATATTAAGCATATATCCCAGTGCAAGCCAGAAAGTACACTTTCCATTAGACGTTCGAACGTCACAGGGGCTGATGTCAAACCAAAACTCATGACCTTTCACCGAAGTAGTCCTCGCCGAGTTGTAAATGCAGTCACTGGTTTGTCTTCTGGATCCATCTCCACCTGCCAGTATCCTGAGCAAAGATCGAGGGTAGAAAACCAAGTGCTACCTGATAGATGGTCCAGTGACTCGTCTATCCTTGGCAAGGGATATGCATCCTTTATTGTACAGCTATTCAACTGGCGGTAGTCCACACAGAACCTAAATGTGTTATCCTTCTTCCTGACTAGTACCACGCCTTAGGCCCATGGACTAGTGGAAAGTTCTATTATTCCATGTTTGAGCATGTCGTCAATGTGCTTGTTCAACTCATTTTCCAAATGTACTGGTGTCTGCCTTATCGGTTGTTTGATTGGCTTACTGTCACCAGTGTTTATTTTGTGCCTCACTATGATTGTTTTACCCAAATCTCTGTGCGATGACGCAAACAACTCTTTATATTCATACAGAAATTCTGCAGCTTGCCTTTTCTGTCCTTCAGACAGATTCTTGGAGGCCTCATTCAAAAGTTTATGTAATTCCAGGGGTAACCTTTTGGTATTCTGTTGGCTTTCTTGTTGTGTTTGTTCAACAACATTTAGTCCACTAAGTTGTCCAATCACTGTACCTGGATAAATAGTTTTAGCATTCTGTCCAAAATTCATTAGTCTTACTGGTACAGTACATGTTTTACCGGGGATTAAAACACTTCGTGCGGTCAGAATGCTGTCTTTTACTATTTTTCGATCATCAAATGGCTCAACCATACTCTCAGACCTTGACAGTATTTTCCCATTAGGCACAACAACTTGTCCCGTGATAATGCCCTCACATGCAGGTGGTATACTGACTGTGTCAACTGCAGTGATACGATAGCAGCCAAGCAAACCTTCTAGTTGTACTGGTACCTTGGTATTCTTTATCTCAAGTTTGCCATTGGCTGCATCAATTTTACAGTTATTTGTTTTTAGAAAATCAAAACCTGAGATACCATTTACTTTAATATCAGCCACTATAGCTCTTGTATGACATGACAGCTCCCCAAATATAAATGTGAAGTTAGTCTGTCCCTTGGTTAATAATTCTGTCCCATTGGCTGTTACAATTGTCTGTAAGACTGGCTCTAATTTTGGCCTAAGCACATCAGGTATGTGGGCATGGATATCCTGTGACAGTATTGTCACAGTTGCTCCAGTATCAATTATCACATTGACTTTTGTACCCTGTACAGCTGATGTTATATACATACCAGCTTCGTCTGTTGACAGACCATTACCAATTGAAATAATTTTTCTGTTCAACTTGTTTTGCTTCTCGGGTTTTATTATTCGAGCTGATGCCTTCCTGTTTGGACAATTTCGTTTCATGTGACCGATCCGATCACATAAAAAACATCGTATCTCCTTTGACTTTACAGGAGTCTTTTGATAATCCGTTCCACCATTTAATTCGCTCTTATTTTGTGAGGACAATTTGAGTTCTCGAATTTCGTCACTCATTGCCTTCATGGTGCTTTAACAGACTTGATCCAAGTGTCTAGTTTATTATTTTCCACTGTTTCTGTAGTATTTGTGTCATTGGCACATGCTGCTCGCAGTTGACCCTTTCCTTCCATGTTGCGCTGTTCTGTCCTATTGTATGCTTCCAGCTCAATGGCTACTCGGATAGCATCATTCAAGTTCTTGGGTCGAGCCTGTTTGATTCTTATGCGCATATTTGAATCAAATAAAGCATCAATAAATTGATCTTTGGCCAGTGTCTCTCTGACATCACCTGGTGCTGTTGAATATGCCAAGTTTGTTAAACGTTGTATAGCTTGTCGCAGTTCTGGTAAAGTCTCTGATGCTTTTTGTCTACGCTCGTGCAACTGGACTCTATATAGCTCAGTTTGATTTGGAGGGGCAAATCTTTCTTCCAATGAGCGGACTAAAGTTCCATACTGTTGACAAGTGTCTTGTGGCAAATCTCCTAATACAGATTGAGCTTGGCCTCTCAAAGAGACAGCCAGGAACAATCCTTTCTGCTCTATGTTCCAGCAATTCACCATAGAACAAGCCTCAAAATGCGACTTGTAATCCACCCATGATCCTGGCCCATCATAGGTCGCTGGTTTCATGTCGACTTTTGTTTTCCTTTGGAAATTAATAGTGTCATTAACCATATGATCAAATGTATCCATATTGGTGCCAGTAAGTCCACCTATGCTACTTGCAGGAAAATGATCTTTTGGTGTTGCACCTTTGTGATCAAATTCTTCTACATGGGTTCCAGTGAGTCCTCCCATACTACTTGTATGGAAATGAACCTTTCGCTTTCCATCACTGTGCTGTCGTGAGTTGGTCTCACGTCCCTATCTGGTAGAGGCATTATCCCAATCATTTTCATATCTACAAGTTGCTAAGCCAGAATTCCTACTTTTGTCATACATGTACATCCTGTCCTTGGCGTTTATTTGGTGTTGATTGTATGAGGGGGTCCTGTGTATTTAAACTTATTTCCAGTTGGCCAATTGATCTCTTTAAGTTAAAAAATCTCTCTCTCTAAATCTGACATTTTGCATTCGTCAGTCTGGGTTTAAATCGTGGAACGTGGAGGAACACCGTTCCACTACTTTTTAGGAAGGGCGCCATTCCCTCACAATTTCAAGATCTTAGATGGCTTGATCTTGACGAATATCCAACATACTGTGTAACTAGCAAGACGAAGGAGTGCTCGCTGTGTCCAACACGGTGAGCACTCCTTCGTCTTGCTCGCTGCATTAATCCCATTTTAATTTTCTGCAAGTTACTTGCTTTCCGAATTATAAAATGACATGCAGTCAGATATAAATACACCGAATGATGTCACGAAAGTGACATCCTTGGCAAGTTGAACACACGTTTGTTTTGATTTTTAACCCTTTACCCAACCTGAAAAGCAGATGACACTTGCAAAAATAATTCTTGAATAAATAATTTTTTTCATTTTTTGTCTCAAAAACATAGGTTATGACCCCTCGTTGGAACGAGCTCGTTCCAACGAGGGGTCATAATCTATGTTTTTGAGACAAAAAATGAAAAAAATAATGAAAATTAATTGGCGATTTTTGAGAATAACGCTGGCCGGTTTTGGCCGTTATGTTAGGTAAAGGGTTAACCCAACCATGTCTAAGCAGAACATTTCTACATTTTTTCTCAATAAAACGGAGGGTGGGTGAAGCACCCTAATTATCAGGCAATCAATTAATTAAATTCACTGCGTATAATCAATGAGAAGTTTGGCTTTCAGTAATAAATTTCTAATTTTCCCACACACCCTTTGATCTAGAAGAGAATACCCCATCTCGGGATATGTCCCAACAACGAATAGTATCGGCCATTACTGCAATGATAAGCCACGTTCCCCAACTTCTAAATTCCGGACACTCCGAAAGTATCACTGAAACGATCCCTTACACACGTGGGGTGTCGGATCAACTCTTGAAGATGTGCAAGAGTGTGTATGAAATTTGTCATGATTAGCATTCCATCATAAGTTCTTCGTTGTGCATTTTCAACTATTTTGGTCCCTATATTGTTTCCCTAGTCCCTATAATCCTAGTCCCTACCCTTCTGCTTATTCAACCAGAGAATTAACATAGAAATTGGCTACTAAATCCCCTCCCTATACTCTCCCAGTAATCAATACTAAACTCGGAAGCAGGTCAAAACGTTACACAACCAAAACGTCATATTTCAAAATGGTCAAAACGTCACATTTTTTTATCAAAACGTCACACACGTTTGGTCAAAACGTCACATACCTTTGGTCAAAACGTCACACACTTTTGGTCAAATCGGCACACATTTTTTGGTCCAAACTTCACATTATAATCGGCATAGTGGACAACTTACCAAATATAAGGCATTCAAGCTATCCATGTCGGTAGATCATATTTTAAAAAAAGATAGCAGCAGTGGTATTTACACATGTATCTTTAAATATCTTTTTTATATTTTTATGGAAACAACATCTCATGGTAGAAAATGTTTGAAAATATATTAATGGGATGAAAGTTTGAAATGAGTGGGTTGATGAGATATACCTAATCATGAGGTCCTTGTTTATCTTAGTTTAAAAAATATTTATTTGAAACGAATATGTTACATGGTTATATCATATGGAATAAACACATGAACAAGTACGAACGATTTAAATTAACTGTGTACAATGTAACAAATACAACAGACGCAGACACAGATTGTAGGATGGGATTCCACAACAGGCTAAGAGCTTTGATAGTCATCTCCCTTATAAATGATGAAATTACACAAACTGGAGGCTAGGGTCAACTTTGAGCATTATAATAGAGTGTTTAACCCTTTACCTAACGCATCGGCCGCATCCACCCGCGTAATATGCAAATTCAGCAGTTGAAAAAATATTTTTCGAAAAATGTCAACAAAACCATATCATGTGACCCCTCGTTGGAACAAGCTCGTTGAGCTCGTTCCAACGATGGGTCACATGATATGGTTTTGTTGAAATTGTTTGAAAAATTTGAAAAAATGTTATTTAAAATAATAAATTTTGATATCGTCTGCGTTGGTTAAAGGGTTAAACTAAATTATAGACATGGTATGTATAATATTAATTATATAATCTAGATAGACAGTCGGGACGTAGGACGCTTGGAGTGAGATGGGGTGGGCTTAGTGAAAATAACTGTTTCTCTGTATACAGCTTGACACAATGTATACGTAACACTTAGTCTAGGTGAAGGTAGGCAAATGAGTGCTTGTGGGAGGAGGGTCCTACCTTCCAGCCCAGAGAAGAAGTGAATGAGAGATGAAAAGTTAAACAGTATGGCAGGAAATGGATTCGGGACAGAAGAATGGGGGAGGGGGGATAATATTACGCTACCTTGAGACAGATATCGCATGGCCTTTTATATCCTGACGATATTATCATATTGGACAAGACATACCAAAACAGGGTAGTTGATATTTGTTTTGTATTTGACGTCGAAAAAAAATGTGTTGAACCGTTGAAAGCTCGATGCTACGCGTAAATTCCGTCCTGCATTATCTACCGTTGAAAACTTAGATTGAAGGTAGAAGATATATCCATATGTTTGTACCCCTGTCGGAACTTTTCTTTCTTCTCTTCCTTTATGTCGGACACTCTGCTTTCGATTCTGAATATACCCGATGGCGTCCAACATACAGAAAATATTCTAAATATGGAGTATGTTAAAATTAATGTTTTATCCCTCGGGTAGGGTGAATTATTTTATCCACGGGTTTTGCAGAGTGAGTTAGATAATAAATTCTAAGAGTGAGGATAAAACTACCTGCTGTAGTAACGTGTTCATAGTTAACTCTTTTCATGCTACTGGTGGATATTCCTGCCCAGCACAGGGTTTCTCTTGTTACTGAAATAAGTATATGTTGGGCACATTTAATCATATTTGCCCCGTGTAAATTGAATGGATTTTTTTCACCAATGGTTTGTGTTACACTTATATTAATTTTTCATCAAATCTAGTCATGGCTGCTTTAAAGCAGCCATGACTAGATTTGATGAAAATATTTAGAAAATACTCAGCAGGTTAAGTGTTAATTATGGAATATAAATATCAGTAATACCGGTCAAAAATATACATTATTTATTTCACTAAAATCTACAAACAATGGCAATCAATGAATACAGGAACATTTTCTAATATTTTCAGAATACATTAACAAATGAATGAATGACTTTTGCTTGAAAACTCGTCTGAATCCCTATAGCGGCACATTGAAACTGTTAATTGGTGTCCCCCCAAATAATGAATATGGACTCCGTTATCAGGGAGACCATTTGTTCATTAGGGTTTCTTTGCCTTTGGCCCTTTGAAACATCTGTATTATTCAGTTTGCACTCCTGGCTTCAAACTTCTATTGGCGGAATGATCGAGATTAGGATGATGATACGTGGTATGTCAGTACAAGTGAACACAGAAGGAAAGATAGGTTGTTTCGGGGTCCGTTTCTCCGAACCTTTATGATGCGTTTTTCCGGTACAGAAGTTGTAACTGTGTGCAACATGACAAGCTCACAAGGCGATGAGACAATGCCTCAACTGAGTATTCTGAAAGTAGAGATGGGCAATAAACCGAAAAACCGAACCGATACCGAAATTATGGGGATACTGAAAAACCGAACCGAACCAATCATTAAAAACCAAAACCATCTGTATTTTCAAATTTTCCTGCATTTGTTATTTATAAGACCTTGTTGAGGTTTGATAGCAGCTGAAGTGTTAATTTTTGTGAAAGAAGTGACTGTTGTTCTTTTCAGTTTTGTTAACCAATAAAGGCCTGGGCAATCGTCCCGAATTTCCACTAGACTACAATCCGTACATGTTGTTTAGCAGTGACTTCTAGTCAAGTCTTGGCTGCCCAGGTGGATTGTCTTGTCTATTGTCAGCAGGAACTCCTAATGATAGCAAGTCAAGGACACATGCTTCGAGGTCACAAAAGCCTGAAATAATAATAATAATAATAATAATAATAATAATAATAATAAATGATTTTCTAGAGCGTAAAACCACAATAGTGCTCTAAAACGCTTGACAGAAATAAATACACTTTTCTGAAATAAAGAGTCACATCTGTCTCGGTTGCCTCTTAGAAAGGTTCAGGAGAACGCTTCAGTAAATAGGAAAGTTTTAAGATTTTCTTTGAAGATATAGAAAATTTCTGAATTTCTGACACTAATAGGTAAGGAATGCCACAATCTGGGACCCACGATGAGGAACACACGATCATTAGCCAGATTAGATCTGCTAAAATGCACAACTAGTTGAATTTGATTTTTAGATCTCAGATTGCGTGATGGTGTATATACAGTGAGGAGCTCTTGCAGGTAAACTGGATACATTTGAATACTAAGATCAATATTTTGAAATCAATTCTCTGTTTAACTGGAAGCTAGTGTAGTTGTCCTAAAACAGGTGTTATGTCATCAGAGCGTTTTGTACAAGTAATTATCCTAGCAGCAGTATTTTGAACTTTTTGAAGCTTCTGAATCAGGTACTGGGACAGCCTCACTAACACTCAGTTACAATAGTCTAGTTGTGAGGTGATGAAGGAGTGCACAAGTTTTTTCAAGTGCTGACTGGTTAAGATAAGGTCACAGTCTTCCAACATTACGAAGCTACCAGTAGCATAGTTGACATATTTTATTGATATGGATGTCCAGTTTGAAATTTGAGTCCATAATCAGTCCAATATTTCTGGCTGATTCACTTTTCATAGTGATGTTGTTTCCAACCAGAATTGATGTAACAGAGTGTGTAGATATGCGAATCCCGGATATCACTAAGAATTCAATTTTAGAGTTATTCATTTTCAGTTTAAAGTCTATCATCCATTCCCGCACCAGATTTATGCACGTTTCCATGTTACTGACTGCGGTGAATGAATCACTTGGAACAGATGGGTCGAATGTGATGTACAGATATGTGTCGTCTACGTAGAGATGATATGATATGCCATGCTTTTTACGAAAGCGGCCTGGAGAAGAAGTGTACAGAGTAAACAAGCGTGGCCCAAGAACTGAGCCCCGAGGAACACCACGCTTTAACATCCTGCTTTCTGAACCGATCTTATTGATATATATTTGTTGACTGCGACATTCTAGATATGATGTAAACCACAATAAGACAGCTCCACATATGCCATGCAGTGTCAATGAGTGCTTGAGAATATAATGGTCGACTGTGTCCAATGGTGCTGTCAAAGCCAAGAGAACAAGCAGTACAGCCTTACCCTCAGACACTGATTTAACAATGTCATTGTTGACCCGTAGTAAGGCTGTCTCTGTACTGCGGTTGGCTTTGTATTGAGACTTGAAAGACTCTAAAAGATCATTTTCATACAGATGATTTTTGAGTTGTAACGCAACAAACTCTTTCCAATAATTTAGACAGGAAAGAGAGGTTCGATACCGGTCGATAATTGTTCAAGTTGTCGGGATCAAGAGATGGTTTCTTGAGTGGAGTAACAAGTGCTTTTTCAATGGGCTTGGAACAAACTCCTCGTGTAGGGATGCAGATACAATAGATATTATGGCTAGCAGAAGATAATCAACTGCCTGTTTCAAAAGGAATGTTGGAATTTGATCTAGATCATTGGATTTATTGGATGATGATAAAAACATTTTTTAAATATCTTCTTCTGCGACAGCGTGAAAATTAGAAACATCTCTTTTTATGTCAAGATGATCAAACTCTGGAGGTTCACTTGATGATATACTATCCAGGATTACCTGAATTTTAGTTATGAAATAATCGCTGAATTTTTTCAAGAATTTCTTTAGTATTTAGATGATCTGGGAGAATGACGATTTGTTCTTTACCAAGGAGACTATTGGTTAGCAAGAACAGCACCCTTGTATTAGATGACCCCTCTATCGGAGAACTGTAGTACTCCCTCTTCGCCTTTTTGGTGATCTTATTAGTTGTATTTCTTTGATGGCAGAACATCTGCCAGTGAAACTCAAGCTTCGTTTTATTTGTAAAGACGCTCAAGTCTGCGATGCTGTTGTTTAGCAGCTCTAACGTCTTCTGTAAACCACTCCACTTTTTCCTTATGAGTTATAATTTTTGACTTGGGTGGTGCATATTCAGCCATGATGCCCTAAAGAGTTTCTTCAAATAAAGATTGCAATTGCTCAGATGATTGATGACAACTACAAAAATAATTCGAACGCAGAATTGGTGAACTGATATCCATTTTCAAGGCATCAATATTTATGGATTTATATTTTCGATAAGTAATTTTCTTGGGAGGAATTTTGAAGTTACTAGTGTCAATTCGGCCAAGACAGCATAGTGATCAGACAATGATGGATCTGTGATATGGACATTTTGTACGGACGCACTGTTACTTTGACGAACAAGAATTAGATCCAAGGTGCGTTCACTCTTATGGATAGGCTGTGAATAGCCAAATGATTCAAACAAATTTGTGAATTGCTTGGCAAAAGTGTCATTTAAATTGTCAACATGGATGATAAAATCGCCGGCAATAGCTATATCATATCCATACAAGGTACAGAAGGACAGCCATTCCGAAATTTCATTTAGAAACTGTGCTGATGTAAGTTTGGCGGTCGGTAATTGCTCGACATGGGGCAGTCTATCATTTTAAAAGATGGTGGAGATTTATATAAATCAGGATGCTGTTTTACATTTAAGGCATCACTGTGAAAGACTGCTATACCACCACCTCGACGTCCCCGTGAGTTGTGTAAAATGGAGAAACCCAGTGGTAATAGTTGTCCATTGGAAAAACTGTCACTATTATTTTCTTTCAGCCACGTTTCAGTTAGAGGCAAAACACTGAGATTGTTATCTGGTATGAAGTCCTTTAGATCATGTTCCTTCCCAGAAACAGATCTTGTATTAAGTAATCCAAAGTTCAAGTAAGGTACTTTGTTCCTCACAGATCTGGCATTGACCGTTGAAAAAAAATTATATTGTAGGTAGTTTTGTAATGAGCTGTATCTTTGTGGATTAAACTAATGTTACTAAAATTCACACCAAAATTAGTGTGTCTTGTTTTAACAGCCTTTCTGTATTGTAGTTTGACAGTTTCTATTTGGTATACTTTGTATGATCTGTTGATGGGATAACAAAAATCTGGTTTCAATATCCTTTCTTTTTTCAAAGTTTTGAAAACACTAGCCTTGGGTCTGTGCTTAACATGGTTCGTTGTTTTGTTAATGGAATTGAGATCATTTGAGATGTAACTGATCAAACACATTTTGATTGTCCACAATTTAGAACGCCAGTCCCTTGTAACATCAGGTGTAAAGCAACTATTTCCAATTACACGCTAAAAACTGAAGTGTTAAAAACTACACTTGACGTGCTGTATTCAACACTTACTAAGTGCTGAACCAGCACTTTGTTCAAGTGTAGATATCCCAGAACTTGACAGGTGTTACAATAATACCACTTAACAAGTGTAATGTCGCGACACTTAAAAGGAAATAACGCAGATGATGCGGATCAGGCTCGAACTCTCGAGCCTGATCCGCGTCATCTGCGTTGTGTCCTTTTAATTATGTACCCACCAAGCGCAAATCAAATTATGGACGATTCTGGAAAAACCACCAATGCTAGACACGTGGGAAGTGCCATTCATTCAAGTTTCAGATGTCTGACGATTGTAATGTCTAAGTGCTTAAAGCATTGCACTTTGAGTGTTAAAATCAAACCCTAAGAGTTAGAATGGGTTTAACACCTTGAAATTATCAGTTTTAACACTTTAGTTTTTAGTGTGTGGGAGCGAATTAGGTGTGAAAATTAATCTAACAGTCCAAGCGAAATTGGAACAATGGGTTAGATAATCTTGGCAAACTAGTGCATTGAATTTTGAAACAAGATTGAAAAAACCTTCAAATATGTTTCAAGATTTTTTCTCTTAAAAGTACAGAATTTGTTAACAAATTCCTTTAAAAGTCATATCAAAAGAGTCTACACCAGGCAAAGAAAAGCGGGAACAAATTTCAACAAATAAATCCAGAGATATTCACTTGAAGCAGGAGTTCAGAAATCTGTGACCACACATGGTGGCAATAAAATCAAGATTTTTTACGACCATATGATTTGTGGTCATAAGAGAATGCCACTGTTGAGCTCAATGGCAGTGCCATTTATAACGTTGTGCTACTACAACGTATTCTGTATTTTTCTGATGTGAATTCCCCTTTGGTACTATCAACAAATCTCAGTCAAGTCATATACCGAACACCGAACCGATACCACGGTATATCCCCCTAACAATACTGATACTGAACTCAAAATACTAATACCTCCCATTTCTATAAATGACGGGAGTGACCATGAGTTTTGTAGGGAGTTGTTGGGTTAGATTAGTTGGTTGTAGATGTGTGATCTGTGTGTGTGTGTAACCTAAATTTTGTTATTACCTACAATGACAATATCTTGGTCATATGCAGCGCCATCAGACTTTCGATTTTCCAATCGTTTGAAACATTGATTCTTACGAGATAACAGTATCCAAACACACCAAGAATAAAATAATGTGAATAATAGAAGTAAAAGGATAAATATGTGGTTTTAAGGATATTTCCATGCTTAGTTTTACTGTTTATGTGTTCTGCAAATGTTCAGCTTGCTAACAAAATCAGCAGCCAAGAAACAGGATTAGAACGTCCTTGGAACAAGAGCCATCTACACCCACACAGTACGTGATTGTTCTATGGCACCTGTCTGTTTCAGCTAACGTTTTCTGAAAATTGATATCTCATAGTCCTTAACCCTTTAAACTCCGGTGGCATTTTCAATGGCAGTAATCAAAAGAGTACATAGTCATAATTTGTGGGTAGCAATTAATATTTTCAACGTGCAGCCTTGGGGCTGCACGTTGAAAATATCGATTGGTCTATCCCACACATAACTTTAGCAGCCATCCTATTTAATGAACTTATGAAGTATCATGTGCCCGGCCTTGGGGCTGTACGTTGAAAATATTGATTGGTCAACTCCACACATTACCTTAGCAGCCATCCAACTTACAGCACTTATGAAGTATCGTGTTCCTGTGTTGGAAACGCAATCTCGCGGGGTCAAAGGGTAGAATTTGTAATATTTAAAAAACTAAGAAACCACTTGGGACTCATTGGCGAACCAATCAGAATAGGAATTAAGACAATTTCTAAGGAAGCTACAGTGGAGTAAAATGTTCAACAGACTGACAGTGAAAGCGGGGTTGATTGCATCAAGACCCTCGTTTTCCTATTTCAGAGGATAAGCTGTCAAAAAAATGATAATATCAAAACCCGGTGTCAATGAGATTGTCGAGAGCAGAAGTGATAGTAGTGATGATGAAGAGACTGTGTCAGACGAGACGAGAGATGACTCCTCTTTACTTGGCAGAGTTAGTACGAGAGCATCGTGGCTCGAGATTGTGTATAGGTCAATGAAATAAAAAACATGAGATTCTGTCAGGGACACCTGAGGCCCCGTAAGGCCTGGGCTGACGTGGGGTTATTTAGTCCCGCTGATGAAGTTGCGGGAAAATTAGACCAACGTGAAGGGTCGGAATCCAAGTGTCGCGAACTCGGCGCAGAGAGCTGAGTTAGACCGACGCCGTGATTCCTTCTCTGCCAAATTGGCCTAAAATAGGTTCGATTTCTGTTAGGGGTGATTCCTAATCACTTCAGGCTGTATAATGGAAAGAATGATTTAAAGTAACAACGATTCCTTTATTTACACATAAAAATAAATCCGTTTCAATATTTCAACAATCAACAATTCGATTCTTTTCACAGAAAATGTGTCGCTACGGTTAAATAATTCTAAACAATCATATAGTCATTCTATAGCCCTGTACTGGCACTATAGTCTACACACTGGAAATGTTACTACCGTGAGCTCGCCATAAGAGCTTCACAAATCTGAAATGTTATTACTGTGAGCTCGCCATAAGAGCTTCACCCGCTTAGGCTCAAATGTCAACGTCTGCGCGTAACTGTACCTCTGGCTGTCGGAGGGTTCCGACCAGCAATGTTCGTCATCTATAAAGACACCGTACTTCTGATTTGGGTCAGATATTGTCTACTCATACCTTATGTGCCTTTTGAAAGTCCTCCGTGAAAGTCCTATTGAAATATTTACCGTTCCTGGTTGAATTCACGATTCACAAATGCCCTTTTTGTGCTAGGGCGAAATTGTCACTCACACCGATCTCCAGTCGGTATTACGATGCTTCGACAGCAAAACAAACTACTCAGAACGCAATCAGTCTGACGCTTCAAAGGGTTAATACGCACAATACAATTAACCTACACTTCTGACTATTGCAGGCTGATACCTGCTACTCGACAATCTAAACTTTAACGTTTCACCTGGGTGTTCCTTCTCAACGAAATTCGGCTCTTGTGGCCGCCTATCCACCTTAAGCTAAATCATTCATGGAATGCCCTCTCTGGCGATTCCAGCCGTTTCAGGGTCCTGTGATCGAAGGTACCCCTATGCCAGGAAACAGAGTCCGCCTGTCCTGGACTTCACCAACGTGTGTGTGACCCCAAGTGTGTGTCTAATGCTCTGCTCTTCGAGGTATATATACTTTTTACCCTAAACTGTCAGGTGGACCGACGCTCATCTGTCCACCTGTCAAAACGGTGGGAGATGACATATATCGAGACAGAATCAATACAAGTCATCTCGCGTGTGACTTAACGTTGATTTCACTTGTCAAGAAAACCGATTCGTTATTGCTACCTTATTATCAGGTGACGATACGATAGACATTTCTATCGTTTTAGAATCTCGTTTCTTAATTGACCGTGACGATATCTTGACACCAACCGATTACGTCTCGTAAGACTCCGACTACTGTATAAATTAAATGAGATTAGACCTTATCTAACATACCGTTTCTCCCCTGGGTCCCTGCGCTAAAGCTGGATATACACCACGTGTGTTTTTTCCAGCTTTACAGAGAAGTGAAATTCATGTAGGTTTTTCGCCTTGATGCGGAATATATTTTGAACTTGCAATATCTTTAAATATGAGGCCCCTTGCCCCTATATTTAGGCTGGCTTTGCCCTGACAGATTCCGAAACAAGAAGTGACACTTTTTCTTTCAAATCTACTAAATGCCAAGCCATAACGTAAGTGCCCAAGCGTCCCAGCAAAGAATGTGTATGAAGGAGACGTCAACGACTAAAGAGAATGGCTGACATATTGTTTTAGTGGAGGAAGATACTCATTTCTAGACATTGTTTTGTATTTGCCAAAGTTTTTTTTAAGTTTATATATTGGCTGACTGGTGTTTAAATATCATTTACTTCAAACTTTAAGTGGATCTGTTCACTCAAAGTGATTTCATCAACACGTTTGCAAGTGTGTGTGTGTGAGGTGGGGAGGGGGGAGGAGGGGGGGGGGACAAACTCGCACAGCCTGGCTTAGAGCCGTTTTAATACGGTGTGTGCCCCCTTGAATTTATAACTAGCGGTGGAGGTGGGAGTGGGTGTGTGGGAAATACTTTCCAGGCATTCACATCTTAGAACTAGGCATCCCTAAAATTTGAGGTAACCAGGGAAACAATAATCAGGGTTTTCACCAGAGGGGAATTAAATATGATCGATATGGGGCGGCCAAGGGTCGTCGGTACCACAAGCCGACCAGGGTCCGGCCCGTGGTTTCACAATTTTGAATTCCGGGCTTACAAAAACCCCGTCTCCTTGCATCTGAGTGGATATTTTGAGGTTTTTCATGTACTGATGGCTGTCTATGTTTTCATCGACACAGATATTAGGACAAGCAATCTACAAAGCTACAACCTAACCCCCATGGACCTAACCCCCCTACGATTTTTATTCCATTTTTTGACATATTTCGAGGACCAAATAAGAGAATGTGGGGGGATCCCCCAATCCCCCTTCCTCGTGGCCACGCCACTGATCGAATTAGCGTTGCTACACAGTGACAGTCTCCATTCTACTATGCTTTGGGGTTTTGCGTCCAATTCAAAGACAATTCCCATAACCATTTAGACTGGCTTTGGTCTGTCAGCCCAAACATGGTTGGCTAAAAAAGAAATTCTGTGTGGTTATGCACTGCCTTTGTATTACCTATATAAAATAATGATGATAAAACGTCACAAAGGCAGTGCAAGTGGAAAAAAGCAATTTTAAACCAACCATGATTCAACCTGTCGTTCCAAAGCCAGGAGAGGTGGTTATGGGAGTTGTCTTGGAGTTGAACGTAGAACCGAAAAGCAGGCTGTACAAGAGGCTTTCACTATGCAGCGACGATACTTCAATTGTCTTCATCGTAATCATTTTCCGAATATCACTGAGAGGTGTGAAAGCTACTAAACGTCGAGCACAAGACTCTTACTGGGCAGTTGAAATAAAAATGTTCATAAAATCATCTGGAATTAACATATCCGCTTGAAACTTGACATCTGTGATTTTTATTCCCCAATCTACTAATTGGTCTACTTTATTTGACTCTAGTCCCATTATTTCATTTGTGTTCTGTTATGTTCGATTGTGTTCGGCGCTAAGTATCATCGTACAACAGGAGGAGAGATAAATGCGGGGCCGAGGCTCGAGCCCACGATCTCTAGCACACAAGTCGACCGACGTTCCACGAGACTAAGAGATCCGGACCAACCTGACTGGTTGGGAAGTGGCCTTAATACCTCGACCGCTACACTACTCTCCCCCTTCCCCTTTTTAAGATTCACCACATGGGAATATCACCCAGATTTTTCCCTCAGAGCGGTCGAAAACCTCACAGTGCCCCGTACTGTTGAGGATCGGATGAGCCACCAAATGTAACAGGGGGAATAAGCAATGTGGGAACCGATGCTAAAACCCACAGTCTCCAGCACAGAGGTCGACCGACTTATCACGAGACTAGGAGATCCTGACCAACCAGGCTGATTGGTAAGTGGTCTTTATACCTCGAGTGCTACAAGCGTAAAGTTTTTTTTTTGTGTTTTACAAGGAATTTTCATAGCATGTTTACAGTAACTCGTGCATTGACGCATGAACTCGGAGGCGTGGGTAATATAAAGTAAAATCGATCGGTCCTTTAGGATTGTTGTTTAAACAAAGCGATGGACTTTTAGCGAGCTCCCCCAGAATGGGCGAAGCCCGGTCGGAAGCGAGCTCTATGGGTTAACACGTGTAATCGAGTTAATTCTTCTGAAACTCCTCTACAGCTTTGATTTCAAAATTTGTGTCTCCGTGCCGGCTGCCATTTTGAAATCAACAGTATGTTTGTAGGATGATGGGAAAAATATTTTAGAAATACTAAAGTTTTAACTTTTTATCCACCCATTGTAAAACATTCAGGTGAAAAATCGGGCAGCGAAGTTCATTTAAGTTATTTTTGGTTTTTAATGAAACAATACTTTCAAATCCGACTTGACACGGAAATCACAATCGTGATACAACAACGTTTTGAAGTGTAGGCAGAGCAACGAAAGAATGAATGCTCATCTGACGTCATTTGACAGAGTGTCACAGTAGGCGGAGCAAACTAGGTTCCCCGGAGACGAATAAGTGATTTGCATATTTAGCAGCGGGATTGTGGGAGGGACATAGGCGTTCTTTGGAATAAATTTTGTTGTGTGTATTTGTTGATCAGCAGAACAAGACGTGTTTTCACACAAAATTTTCGAAACTCAGTTGACAAATTCTTTTCATTGCTTGCAAAATACTTTTGTAACGGTGAGTGATTTGGTGGAACAAAAGAAATTTAAATAATTTTTGAAAAAAACTATTCCAATTTCAGTTCATTAATTTGATTTTTGAAAGTTGAATTCATTCTCAAGACATGAAAATTGAAATTAACGATTTTATTGACTTGAAGTTGAATGAGACTACTTGCGCTGGCTTTTAGGTAGCACCTATTTCATATTAATAATAAACAGGTAAGAAATCAAAATTGATCCGGAGCTACTGTAACAACTGCATCAGTTGGAGTATGAAACTGCAAATAGTCCTGAAAACGTGCTTTGAGGCGAAGTGCTTTTACAAAATACAGGCATATACAATAAGCTACTTATCTCTCTTCCAGCAACTACACAAAATGACGATGAGAAAATGGCAAATAACTCGATATTACGCCAATTGTTTGACCTGACCAAAAATGCGGGAAGAACGACGAGTGCTAAATTCTTAAGATTGGAAGTCCATTTATAGATCCACATTAAAACACTATCAACCGGAAGTTACGATAGGACTTGGACACCGTTTTGTTGTTTACCTGGCAACGTCGACTTCTTCAATGTTGTAGTTTTTAGTTTCTTTCCTAAATATTGGTATTGATAGAAGCTGCAAAAACTTAAAATGTCTGCTGTTATGT
The DNA here is from genome assembly GCA_031216915.1 of Pictodentalium vernedei. Taxonomy (NCBI): domain Eukaryota; kingdom Metazoa; phylum Mollusca; class Scaphopoda; order Dentaliida; family Dentaliidae; genus Pictodentalium; species Pictodentalium vernedei. The sequence continues at coordinate 293,866,752 of CM062288.1, forward strand.
ACGGCAGAAGAAAGGGACAGGTCCGATGTAAGTAAATGCACGCGATGCCAAGATTAATGATCAAAATACGCCTTTTTTTTAAATTGAATTATGCAGTTTTGTGGAACCACTTGTCTAAAAAAACATCCTGCCTTCCTCAAAATAAGCATCGGGATTCGTCAGTTCAGATTTTCGTAAATGAGTGGTTGCAGATTCTAACATGCACATATGCACGTGGAATGTGAATAATGGAAATCATTGATGAAATATTGTTCTCTAATCTAGAAGTGTAATTTGTAAAGCCGGTATTGCTGTAACTTGGTGAAAGGGTGAAGGTGTGCCTTCGACTCCAGTCCTCAAAATTACTCTCTCAGTGGGGCTATCAGTGTATCACTCAAACGTGTATTGGCCCAGAATTGATGTGTACAGAAATCAAATATTCCCTTAATGCGAAGGTGTTGACGAGATATTTTTACCTATATGTTGACGTATAAACCCATCTTCTTTCGAATTAGAGAAAGGAAATCTAATTTCTATTTCATTTTTCTGACTTATATGGTGGAAAATGCCCTTCAAACACACTATTAAGTGTATACAGAAAGACTATTTGGTCATGTGATTTGTCTCTTTATTTCGATCAGCGGTGTTATGAATCTTATATTTTCAGCAAGTTCTAGAAGGAAACTGGTACGAGTTACACCCGTAAACTTCGGTAGTAATTTTGTTTTGTATCTTTATAACTTGTGTCCAAATTTTAATGTTGTACACACATTATTTATCAAGTTATTATCGATTGAAGAGCCTGAGAAGAAAATCATCAACAGCTGAGTCCGAGAAGGTGTATACAGAAATTACAACACTAAAAAGTGGAATTACACCCAAACCGGCCTCCACAATTTCGCCCAAACCGGCCTCCGCCAGATTTTTTTTTTTTTATTTTTTAAATCTTCTACAATTTTATTTCATACCCATTTCTTTGTAATCTTTGGAAAAAAAATTAACGACGAGATTTTGGATAAATAGTTAAATAAAAAAAAATGCCTACCTCGTTTTACAGAAAGTGATGTCCTCCTATTAAAAAGTGATAAAAATCCATCGGAACGTTATATCCTTTACGAAATCTAACACAACCTGTTGGTTCCATATCCCTGATGGTTGTGAAAGATGTTTCCCGATAGGCAGTCTGTTGCCATCCAAACTGGATGTCCTTTTCAAACAGGTTGAGTTGAGAAATGCTAGCGTGGTCGGAATCATTATCAAAACAACCTGTCATACTCATCTCACACTGAACTGGTACAAACGGTTGTTTTTACAGCATTCAACAGTCAGCTTCACGGTCTTTTAAATGAAGTGTCATGATTACCCTTATCCGAACTTCAAAGGTGTTTGTTGAAAAATCACTGAAATGTCACCGAAGAAATAGGCCGGTTTGGATGATCAATGCTTAACTGTCGCCGACGGGGGCGCGGTGGCTCAGTTGGTAGAGGTGCAGGCTGCAAGCCGAGAGGTCCTCGGTTCGAATCCCACCTGCGGCAACCGCGTTGTGTCCTTGGGCAAGACACTTCACCCCGATTGCCTACATGGGGGCACGATGACGCTGTGTACTGAGGCGTACTGCACGTCGATGGTGCGCATGTCTTCAACCAATCTAACCCTGCCTGTGCTGCGGTGCAGAGTTCAGAGTTACGATGTTGGAGAGCTGACAGCTGCTCGTCGTTGCTCGGTGGTTCTCTCCGGGTACTCCGGCTTCCTCCACCCGTAAAACTGTCACGGTCACGATTAGCCATTGTGCATAAGTATGTGACCTTAAACACCAATAAATAAATAAATAACTGTCGCCGACGATGAAAATATTGGAGGCCGGTTTGCGTAAAAATGTGGAGGCCGGTTTGGGCAAAAATTTCGGATGCCGGTTTGGCTGGAGGCCGATTTGGGCGTATTCGAAAAAGTGTACACAGCTGCTGAAGCCAAATCACTGGAGTTCAACTTCAAGTCAGGTTGTACACAGTACATGGAGGGTAGATTATAAACAAGAGACCTTTATCTCCATTTTAATTCCTGTCATTGTGCGAACACAGGTACTCGGCACAAGCGGGTAAATCGAATAAATAATATTGGAATCTGCCATCCATAGACAATGGGGCCTCGAATTATTTGTAATAAATCGGATAATTGTCACTCGTAATCCACATTCCACTGTGGCACTATCTTCTCCGACTAAATGTTTTTCGGCCTTTTCTGTGACTTCTCCCAATTATCATGAACAACCCAAGAACACCCAAACGGTCGTGTAATACACCACTGTAAAGCTTATTCATTGCCCTTTCCACTGATACTGGATACGTTGTGTGAATCAAATTTGAGGGGGGTATAACGAAGATTGTGCTGTCGTTTTCGAAAACCGAGTTGTGTACCTTGTTAATATTTATATACTGGTACCATTATAGGGGCATGTTGGCATCGATTCAAAAATGGTATCAAATATCATTTTTCTTTCGATTTCCCAGCTTGTGCTGAGTACCTGTGTGTACGAAGTGAAAAAAGTTTCCAAACCCCTTTTATTTGAATTTCAGAGAAACTATCCAAAAATGTCATTTTCGATCTCGGTCTATTTACCATGATCGATATTTACAAGGAGTACTTCAAAGCACAGATGCCGACAACTGTTGCCATAGAAAACAACTCCAGGGTGTGTTCGATCTATGATGTAAGCTGTATAGCGCCATTGCTCACACATAACTAATTGATTCGCTTCTGGCAATTAGAACATGTTAGAGTGAATTTACCTGAGATTAGAGCATGGAACCGACTACCTTCCAGTCAATCAAATTACAGACTCAGAAAGAACAATGAGGGCGAATTTAACTGATGAATTACAATCAAAAATAGAGAATTGAATGAAATTGAATTTCTCAGTTGCGACTTTGTTGAAATTCTGTTTTTATCAAATCACCTAAAGACCACTTAAATTGTGATCATAGTATTTTCAGGATGTTCCAAACTAAAAAAATGAATTACAGCCTTACAGTCCATGTTTGGAGATGGCAGACATAAAGGTGAGGGGTGCCAATGTGAATGAAATAACTGGATTACGTTGTGGCAAAACCACTATAGAATTACATATACATCGTTTGAATATGTAAATCCTTATTTGTTGATATGCAAGTCATTATATAAATGTTTGGAACTTAACCTGTGGATGTAAATATGTGAAAACAACAATAAAAATAACTAAACAGAACTATTTTCTTTAACCCTTTACCCAACGCAGACGATATCAAAATTTATTATTTGAAATAAAATTTTTTACAAAATTTCAACAAAACCATATCATGACCCCCTCATCGGAACTCGTCCCAAAGAGGGGTCACATGATATGATTTTGTTAAAATTTTTTGAAAAATAATATTTTTCCAGTTGTTGAATTAGCATATTACACAGGCGGATGTGGGTGATTCATTGGGTAAGGGTTAATAATTTTAATAAAGTAGACAACAGGGAAAACCCTAGTTCTTGGCTACAGAAGTGAGAGTGGCACTTTTGAAAACCATAATTTGGACTGGCACTTTTGAAAACCATAATTTGGACATGTACACGTCTGTGATGGAATATTTTGGGTGGGTTGCGTTTGCTTCCCAACTAAACCTCTGGCAAGAGCAATAGCCTAGTTCGGAAATAAAGCACCGGTTTGAAAATTATCAAAACAGTTTAACTGTGAGGTAATAATAATGCAAGTGTTTAACCTACAAAATATGTTGTGTGTTTCAGCCCCTCCAGAAATGGCTCACAAAAATGGTCAAAAGGGACATTTGTTGCCCAATTCTGTTGACTTACGGCAAGTGACTGTTTTATCAAAGGCAGATTGGGAGGCAATTCAGCAAACTCTGAACAAGAAGCAAATAGAAGAGGCCAAATTAAAACAGAAAAGAGAAGAAAGAGAAGCTCTGAAACTTAAGTCCAAGGAAATGGTAAAGGACTGGGGTAATACCATTCAGGTAGGTATAAAACTGTTACTATATAAAACGGATCTCGAGCGAGTATCCAGTTTATATCTAAATTTATAAAATAAGTTCAATTAATTAAGGCTGGACCAAGCTTTAACCCTTTACCCAACGCAGACAATTTCAAAATTTATTATTTAAAATATCATTTTTTAAATTTTTTCAAAAAGTTTCAACAAAACCACATCATGTGACCCCTCATTGGAATGAGCTTTACAAGCTCGTTCCAAAGAGGGGTCACATGATTTGGTTTTGTTGAAACTTTTTGAAACATAATATCTTTTCAGCTGCTGAATTTGCATATTACGCGGGCGGTTGCAGGCGATTTGTTGGGTAAAGGGTTAATGAGGGCCAGACCTAATTTATTGAGCAAGGTTTGTAAATTTTGATATAAACTGTGGGCAAGTTGAAGATTCTATTGATTATGTGATTAAAAATTCCCACAAAGGACACTTATTTATTTATTGGGGTTTAAGGTCACATATTTCTGCACAATGGCTAATCACAACCATGACCATGACAACATACTAACTCCATACAAGCAGGGTTAGCATTGGTTGAAGACAAGTGCACCATCGATGTGCAGTATGCCTTAGTACACAACATCACCGTGCCCCCACATGAGCAATGGGGTGAAGTGTCTTGCCAAAAGACACAACACGGTTGCCGCAGATGGGGTTTGCAGCCTGCACCTCTACCTACTGACCCCACCCCCCCCCCCCCCCCCCAGAAAAAGACACTTAAATGGAATGAGAAACAAGCAGTGGATTCTACAAGACAGGCTTATTAACCCTTTACCTAATGCAAAAAGCAGACAACACTTGCAAATACAATTCTTGAAGCACTAATCTTTTGTCCAAGAAACATAGCTTATGACCCCCCCATTAAAATGAGCTCATTCCAATGAGAGGTGATAAGCTATGTTTTTGTGACAAAAAATGAAAAAGTAATAAGAATTGTATGGTGAATTTTGTGAACAGTGCTGGTCGGTTTTGGCCGTTATGTTGGGTGAAGGGATAACCCTTTACCCAACGAATCACGGATCCCCCCGCGTAATAAGCAAATTCAGCGGCTGAAAAAATATTATTTTTCGAAAAATTTCAACAAAACCATATCATGTCACACCTCTTTGAAACGAGCTCGTCAAGCTCGTTCCAAAGAGGGGTCACATGATATGGTTTTGTTGAAATTTTTTGAAAAAATTTAAAAAATAATATTTAAAATAATAAATTTTGAAATCGTCTGCATTGGGTAAAGGGTTAAGCAGAAGAAGGTACAGTTCATATTATAAAAATGAATAGGCCTAAAAAAAATTACAAATCTTTTTCTCAGGCCCTCCTACATGGTCATTTTGGCTGCCGTATGCTCTCTTTTTTTAACCAATGCAAACTTAAAAAAATAAAAATTAAATGGTGTATGCCTCATATTTCACCGAAGTTAATAAAATTGATAAATTTGTCTTTTGAGTGCAACCAGGCATTGCAATCCTTTTGCATTGCAAAACCTTCTTGCACGCAATGGATGTAATACACCCCCACCCATGATATTCTGCAGATTATGAGGCCTAAAACATAAAACAAACCAAGAACATGAACTTTTGATGGCAAAGAAATAATTACATAAGTGAAAAATGAAATAAAAAAATGCCTGCCCACATGCAACTTTAACAAAAATGGGCTGAGTTCTAAACAGAAGATCCACTTTGCGAGGACACAGATTCTTGAATCTCTTAGTTTATAAATGTGGCTGGGCAGGTATTTGCCTCTTTTCTTATTTTCAGATCAGGAAGGTTAAAGCTGTACGCTTCAAAATGATAAGTCTGACTTACAGTACATGGGTGTCACTGTCATGACAGTTGTACATACAGGCCTTTAGGTTACCCCAATTTCACACTGATTACATGTGTGCCCAAATTAGAAAAGGTGTGAAGACATCAAGAAAAATTTATAAATTCTCTCTGCCTCTTCTATATCTGAGAATAACGTTCGTCATAATATGACCGTAGAAACACAAAGAAAGGCATGGAAATAAAACATAACAGGATAAGGCTGTTATTTCTGGTTTTAATGTGCCCAAATTAGGGCAAAAAGGGTGTGCCAAAATAAATGATTTTAAAGGCCTGACATATTAAAATAACACTGATAAAAGCTTCCAACTTTGAGACAATTACCTGATACCAGTAATAAGTCATTCTTAGTTTTTCTCAAAGATAAAGAGTTTTACCAATGACTGAATGAATTTATCTCTGTGTGAATCCCGGGAAGTGAAGCAATGTTTGTTCACAGTGGTAAACAAGCTAGGTTTTACTGGTAGAATATGACCCGGTTACCAATGCCTGGGGTGGAATTCCTCTGAAATGGGCAACATCAGTATAAATGATTGTCTAGACTTGACTTTATATCCATGTTGCGGTCACGATTTAACCATTGACCAGAAATTTGTGACCTTAAGCATCAATAAATAGAATGAATTTGGTATCAGTGGTTACCTCCTTGCATGTTGCCAGCCGATATTCCTTTCCAGCACCAGGTTTCTCTTGTCAGTGTGATAAGTATAATTTGGGCGCATTTAATCATATTTTCCCCTTGTAAATTGAATGAATTTTTTCACCAGTGAATTCTTGTGTTACATATAGAATACTTTTTTATCAAATCTTGTCGTGGCTGCTTCACGGCAGCCATGACTAGATTAATTTTGATGAAAAATATCTTGAAAATACCCAGCAGGTTAAGAATTGAAGGGTAGATTACCAAATTATTTGTCATCAAAATTTGTTTGCATGTCTTTGCCTTGTTACAATAGACACTTTCCCATAAATTGTAGCAAGGTCAATTCATATGAAAGAAATAATTTCTCTTCAAAGATCTGAAGATAATCCACAGAACTTCAAGTCTCAAAGTTGTACCTATGCTGATACAGATGAAATAATTTCACTTCAAAGATATGAATAAAATCTTGGGCTGCAAAGTATATTGGTAAACTGGTAATTACCAATACAGTGGAACCCTGTTAATTGAATAGCCACTTTGCCAATGAAAATTATTCAATTAACAGGAGTATTCAATTGTGTCACTTTCCTGTATTCTAGAGATAAACTTAGCATTTATTCTATTATATCTTGTTTGACAGAGCTCCATGAGCTCTGTCAAACAAGATATAATAGATTAAATGCCTGTATTGGATGTACTCAGACGAAATAGGTCTATAAACAAAGGAAAACTGGGGAGAGTAAGGGTAATTACCTGACAGGTTGTAAGATTTTTTATTCTATTAAGAGGAGTTTACTGTATAACTTATATTCAATTAATAGGTCAAATTTGTACTGGAAGTATGGTAAATGGTTTTGTGTTAGGAAATTATATTCAATTAACAGGGATATACAATTAAGAGATATCCAATTAAGTGGGCTCCACTGTATTGAGAATGATACCAACTGAATACCAGTATTGTTTTAAAAGTACTGGTATATCATAAGAAACAATACTCTATCAATCTATCGAAGTTGAGGCCGATATATTATTGGAATAAAAAACAGTCAGTGCTTTCTATCATGTCTGTTATTCCCCAGATGTCAATTTAGAAAACAGATGAATACTACTTGAAACTCATCTCGTACTGACAACTCGTGTTGTAAAGTGAATGTCAAAATCAATCTTCATTTGACCAATGAAAACACAGTTTGTGGTGAACTTGAGCTGCGTAAGTTACAAATAAGTATACCTGTACCAGCAATTTGAAACTGAAAGTTGAGTTTAATTTGGGGAGCATTTTTGTAGAGAAAAAGTGTGACTTATACACTGGCTGAATAAACTTGACTTCAGGTCTGAAAATATCTTTTTTATTCATGATATCCCTTGTATTCAATATGTGTTTGCCATATTTTTGCACATTATTTATATTTTTATTTCAAGAAAACGAGAATTTCAAATCATAACACCGGACCCCAAAATTGTATACCGTTACTCACAGTATACCGGTATTAATTTTTGATGGACTGTTTTGAACCGGTGACGATTTCAATACCGATACCATCCAGTATACCGTAATAACGTGCAGCCCTACCTTGGTTCAGGTTGAGGTTCATAGAGGGTACATTTAGTAATGCTACCTGGGGACCTCATTCACCAGATAACAGTCTGCTTATTTCCTGGCTTGTTCATTGGTATGTGTGATCAATTATTTATTAGATAGTCACTATGGGTGGAGGATAAGTGCTATCACACAACTGTCCCGGTTGATTCCCACTAGACCAATTCCCTTTAGACCAATTCCCACGAGGCCAATTCCCAAAAGACCAATTCCCCTTAGACCAACCGATGTGTTCTACTTTTAAAATAATTCAATATCAATAATTTGATATATTTATAAATATTTATAAATGTATTTAATGTTATTGATATTCAAGCCTGAAAATAAGCAGTCTGACATTTGCAGAATGAGGTCCCCAGAGGGTGAATTTGATGATGATATCTCATACAGTGGGCCAATTTATCCTCTGGGTAACTTTTTCTGTTTAGTTTTGAGACCCTGATTCAAACTGAGGTTCACAGAGGGTAATTTAGTGATGCTACCCTGCTGTGCAGGGTAGCATCACTAAATTCACCCTCTGGGGACCTTATTTTGCAGATGACAGTCTGCTTATTTTCTGGCTTGCTTGACTTTATACATGTGTTGCGGTCATGAAGAAGCCACAACACAGAAAGTAACAAGTGTTCCACAATCAAGAACTATTTTTTATGTGAATCTACAAAGATTTGCGTACTTGGAGATTTGAGTGAATCTTTACGTGAATTGATTTCTGGTTTCTTGTCAAAATTTTGCCCCGGCAATATTTGTTAATTAGTTCAGCAATCTGAACACAGTCATCAGTATCAGTGACAATCAGTCACAGATCCAAATAACTTTGTTCCAATTCTGAACTAGTCTTCGATATACCAGTATATCACAGTATTTTTTTCAATACCGCTACCAGTATTGAGATTTGAATAGAGTGCATCCCTAAATATAAAGTCCACAGAATTTCAAGCCTTTACATTGTAGTACCTGTACTTCTTAATTAGTTCTGAAATGGTTAACCGGATAACCAGTTTGAAACCGGTTACCTACCTAACCAATTTGAAAAACCGTCAACCGGTTAACCGAAATATCGATAGTGATCGTCATTCCACGTTTAAAACGTAGTAAGTCTGCCGCTTCTCCTTTGTGACAGATTACACATCGAAGCTGCGATGAATATCTTGAGAAAAAATCAACTTTGGTGTTCAAGACTTCATTAATGATAGGCAGTTTCCATGAGTAATGAGTAATCGCAGAAACTATTCCGTAGTGTGTATCCAAAAGAACGTTGTCGAGTCCTCGACAACGTTCGTTTGGATACACATTACGGAATAGTTTGAGAATACTGCTTTCCAATTCCTATAGTTTTGATCCTAGATTCGGTGAAATAATGGCTATGGATAACCGGATATAATCTGGTTATAGCTCGCGGTTAGTCGGTTGTGAAAATGAGCCAACCGTTTCAGCCCTGTTCTTGATGGAACCCTGCAAATATGGTCTTCCAACATTCATTTAGTTAAGGAAATGAGAGTAAAGGTTCAAAATCTATGTTTATACAAACAATTCTGCTATAGTTGTTATATCTGTACTTATAGGGGCAAAGGCAGAGGAAACTTCAAGCTAGAAAACTGAGGGAGGAGAAAGAGGAGGCTGAGAAAGTGCAGATTGATATAGAGGAAGCAAAATTTCAGACACAACAGAGAAAAGAAACTATAGATCGAGCTAAACAACAACAGTATTACCAGACAGACAGAGTTAAGAACTTCCACGTAAGAAATATTTTACAATATATTTTAGGAGCTCTGCCTTTAGGCATACTGGATTGTAATAATTAAAATATTGATGTTTTTTTATGCCCCTGAGAGAGGCATCTTAAATCTGGGTTGCATGTGCATCCATCTGTCAGTCCATCCATCCATCCATCCAACTTTATTTGTCTGTCCGGAGCCATAACTCTATAATGTGGTGGATTTCCATAAGGCCAAATAAAAAAAATGAATTGATTCTCAGGCAAATTTTTTTTCAAATCAGTGAGGGAGGGAGGATTTTTTTTTTTTTTCATGTAAAGGGTTGGGTATACTCAGTAAATCTTTTTGCTGTCTTTCCACTTGAAAAAGAGAAAAGGTTGTATATTTTTATACTGTACCAATGACCCAGACATAGCTGGTGCTAACTCTTAAAATATAGGGCCAAACACAAATTTTGCCCCCCAATCCCCAAAATTTGCATCTAAAACTAAAGAAAACATGTCCAGAAAGGCCCTCCACACCTCGCCCCCACTGCGCATGCGCAGTGTCAAGGACGTTCCGAAATTGGCGCCATTTATCATTCTAAGTTTGGCCCTTCATCAGTTAACATCTGACTGATCTTTGTGCTTTTAAATCTCAGTTTAAATGATGCCAGACACATAAATATTAGTGAAATGGTGATTCTAAGGAGGATAGAAAAGGAGGAGAGGAAAAGAATGTGTGACAGAATATTATCAGGGCTGTAACTTAAAATTTTTTAATGAAATTATGTTAAGTTACCTATTTTCAAGGCAGCAGCCATTTTGTTGTCATTCTGATTATTTAGTTACACTGTTTTTTCAAGTGTTTTTCCTCTCTCCCTGTCCTTTAAGTTCCCCCTTGCTATTCTCCCATGCTTTTGGCATAGTTTCTGTAATTATTATTACTAAAATTTCTTGGGAGTTTTAGCTTAATAACAGAATGTATTCTGTTCTTTCCCCATGTTTACGTCTTCACCTACGGGTGGTTAGGCGTTGTGTTCTGCATCTACCATCTGATGTTCTGCAGTTTCTTCCCTGGAAGTCTCTGTTTTGCATCAGATGGTGTATTTTTGGTAACTGATTTCGGGCCTGGGTGCCTGGAGTCTTATTTTAGTGTTTTTACACTCATTGTTTACATTTACAACAGCCCTCTGTGTGAGGGGGGGATTTCTAAATATTAATATCTTTATGTTATTTTAATCATAACTAGATACATTATTATTGTTCGTAAGTGTTGAATAAATTGTTTAAAATATTTTTTAAATTTTTGTCCACACTTAGGCTTGGGATCCATTGGGGCTCAACGTTACTTTTCAGAAACTTGGGCTGTTCTGAAAAAATATTTTTTCAAAATATTTTGATTTCAATTATTTTTTCTATATTAATGGATCATATTATTATTATGTATTTGATTGCCAGGGGTTAGTGCGAGTACCAGGACTTGTTTTCTTTTCTCATTGAAAAGATATTGATCAATTGTTTTAGGAGGAAGTCTTCCTCTGACCTTATTATCATTCTTATGTGGTCAGTGTACTCGCATTAACTCCTGTTCTGTATCGTATGATTTCGATGACAATATGGGAAGCGTATGTCACGGTATGTTGTTGGGGATTTGGACACTCCGGTCCTTTCCCCGCAGGGTCACTCTACTTTATCAATTTCTATTTCAGACGATCAAGATTAGGGTGATGTATCTGTGATGTCTTCCAACAGTGTGCCTCCGTCGTCACAATTAATGAAGGGCTAGCGGAAAAGTGCTCATGTAATACGCCAATTGCCTAAGAGGACCCTAGTAGGTTCGACGGCCTTTGACGTCCGCTAGCTCGCCCGGTGTAGCGTCCATTCACCGAATGGTTCGGCAGCCGGGTTCGTCCGTTGCGGTCTAGAAGGAATTTTGGGGTGATGCGAGCACTATAAAATTAACTTAATGCACACCCAGTGACGGCGGATCGGAGGGAGAACGGAGGAAGCCTTTTAGTCCGGTTCATAGCTCGTTCCGGTCCATCCGGACGGCAAGCGAGAGAGGCCCCTCTCTCGTTCAACAACATCTGGCCCCAGATGTTGTGGTACAAATGTGTTGTTAGCGGAGCATACGTCCGTCGCTCGGGACGCTCCGTTGTATAGGCAGTCCGCTGAGACTGCTAAGGCTTCCTCTTCTCATCAGCGCACACGACCGCACCTTGGCTGCGTGACCGCCGATATATTACCAGCTTCGCCGATCGAGGATTCTTCGGCGACCAGGTCACACCATCCGGCAGCCAGGGATTCGAGACCGATGGACTCCGGACGTTCGCATAGGAAGTATGCGGGAGCCATCTGATGCGGAGCTGCCCTCGGCGAAGCACCGATAGACTGCGCCTCCGCAGGTCTCGACGCCGGACATTCTTGTGCACATAGCACAGCTTATCGCAGCATCCCAGCAGCCGACAGAAACGGTGTCGGATCGAGAATTATCCGACAGCGCTGGGTCGGTAGCCGGGGACTCGAGGCCTGCAGACTCCGGACGTTCGCATAGGAAGTGTGCGGGAGTCAACGTACACGGAGCTTCCAGCGGCAATGCATCGTAAGTCCGCTACTGCACAGGCCTCGGGAACGGACGTGCTTTCCTTAATAGCACAGTTTATTGCAGCATCCCAGCATCAACTGAATCTGTCGCATATATTTTATCCGACGATGCTGGGTCGGGACGCTCCGCGGAAGCGGGTACGGACGTCCGAAAGTTTCATCCGGTCCGACGGGATACCGAAAGGGATTCGGTGGATTTCAAGCTTTCCCTTTCGGAACAACATATGCTGCGATGCCGGATAAGAAACTGATAGCGTCGGTGGACTTAGAAATTTTTGGTTCGGTTCAGGGACATCGTCCCTCAGTTCCGACATAGTCCAATAATGTCACACAAACTTTCGAATTATTGAACGACGCTATATATATTATTATTTTATGCTTGCTATCCAAGCATTTCTGGTTTCTTGTTCGAAGAGTTATGGAGATGTCTTTCAAAAGTGTGCCTCTGTCGTCATAGTTAATGAAGAGTTAGCGGCAATAAGTGCTCATGGAATATGTCTATCGCTTACGGAATGACATTCGCTAGCTCACCCGGTGTAGCATACATTCATCGAATGGTTCGGCTGCCGGGTTCGTCCGTTGCGGTCTAGGAAGGAGATTTGGGTGATGCGAGCACTTTAATTACTTTAGTACTCACCCAGTGACGGCAGATTGAGGACAGATCGGAGGAAGCCAACAACATAGGGGACCGCATGTTGTGGTTCAGATATTTTACATTCGGAGCATATGTCCGTTGCTCGGGACGCTCCGTTATATTGACAGTCCGAGAGACTGTCTTTAATGCTTCCTCATCCTCACAGGGCACACGACCGCACATTGGCTACGTGACCTCGAGTATCCGATCAGTTTCGGCATTCAGTGATTCCACAGCGAATAGGTCGCGCCATCCGGTAGCCAAGGGACACGAGGCTTATACACTCCGTTCGCTCGCATATTGGAAGTATGCACGGGGTAACGATCTCGGAGCTTCCTGCGGCAATGCATCGTAAGACCGCTGCTCCTCAGGCCTCGGTGACGGACGTGCTATCCGAGTTAGCACAGTTGTTTCGCAGCATCCCAGCAATTGACGGTTTCTCGGTCGAATCAGGAATTATCCGACGGCGCTGGGTCGGTGCGGTCCGCGGTTGCATCAAGCTACGGACGACCGAACGCTTTATAGGGTCCGACAGGATGGCGAAAGGGATTCGAAAGATTTCGAGTTTTCCCTTTAGTAGTATCGGAAGATGCCTTTCATATCTTCTGGCATTTCTTCCAGTGATTATTTTTCGGACTTCATTGCTGCGATCTTGGATAAGAGACTTATAGCGTCATTGGACTCGGATTTTTCGATCGGTACAGGGACTTTGTCCCTGACTTACCGACGCAGTCCAATATTGTCATTACAACATGTGTTTTATTTTTCGACGCTATATATTATATATATATACAAGCCTGCTTCTAAGCATGATAGTTTAGTTTCTTGTCCGCGTGGCTCTTTTCTGCCATTTTATCTTTTTTACATATAGTTTATTTTGGCAGAGCAGGGCATACCGAGAGTTCATATGCGTCTAGACGGTGTGATTAAAGACTGCATATATTCTTTTTCGCCGTTTATGTCTTTTCCAATTTCAATATTGGGAACGACATTATGTATAGTAGACTTAACTTAGACGCTTTATTATACGTAATCCGCCTTACTGAGGCGTTATCATTACGTCTTCAAGAAAAGATTTACGGGATATTATTCTCAATGTAATTTCTTTTGAGGGCAGTATTTTGTTCACGTATAACTCCGCCCTTCAGTGGCTGATTGGAGTTGGTTAGACGTGATGCAGCCCTAGCTACATCCACGCGTGGATAGTAGGTTAAGAACTCTCTCAGAGTCGCTTCGTTCTCGGAGGAGCTTCTCTTCGACGGCAACTTTCCGGCAATCCATCAATTGCTTGGTTTATACATTCTCTTGTCTATCTAGTGTTACAAGAGATTCAGACTGGGGCAAACATTCGGTGGTTGACTCAGAGAGTGCCGCCGCAGTTGCCGGACCCTAGTGTGGCTGTTATGACGGTTGCCAGTCAAACAGATTGGGATATATACTGATCCCTACGGATTCGAAGTGCCAGGGTCTTTGGGTTCCGCAGTCTTTTAGCTATCAGTTTAACTTCCGCGGAATAATGTTTTTTAGGCTTGCTTTATGTCATTGCATGAACATTATTCAGAAATGCATGCCCAAATTCCTGTCCTTTAATTCGACAGTAGTGGCGTATCTCCGGAACCAGGGAGGCACTCTTTCGTTTCCGTTATTCAATTTAATGGAAAGAATCCGTCTGTTGGTTATAGTACACCAAGTTCAGTTTTGGTCCGTCATATTCGGGGTCGTCTGATTGTTTTATCGCACTCCCGTTCTCTTACGGGTCGCTTGTTGCTGTCAGAATGGACTCTCAACAAACAAGTATTTAATCAGATTTGCTATCTATGGGAGCGCCCAATGATGTTTTATTATGACACAGCTTGCTAATCAATTGCAGACGTATGTGTTGGCTTGTCCAGATCTCTGAGCTAATACTCTTAACGCTCTATTGATCTATAGGACGCAATGATAGGATACGCGTATCCTCCGGCGCTGTTGTTTTAGCAGGTATTGCTAAGATAAACAACCACAATACATTTCTGTTGATAGCATCTCTATCTTCACAGAGATCATGAGTAATTTACTCTCTTGTCTACTGTGGATCTTAACGTGAAATCTTCCTCTATGTAAGGATCTTTTTTCACTGGGTAAATCGTGTCATCTTTATCACAACCAGCAAGGTCGCAACCTTCATGTATTCCGTTGTGTGGTCCGTATTGCATTGTAAGCACTGTACTGGACGAGCTTTGGACGCGATTTCTTGCTATAGGAGATCCTCTTCTTCGCTATTCTATGCGACTAAAGTGGAGGCTCTTCCGTCGTGGTGTAGGGATCATTATGTTCATATGGTTGATCCCTCCATACTACGCATTGCTAGTTTTTAGTATACTTGTTTCACAAGATCTACTGCAGCCTGTTGTTATTTAGGTTATAGGTTTATGTTACCTCATACCTATGCACTCTACGATAGTTTACAATTGAGTCTTTTGTCTCTTTATCTAAGTCAGTTAGTAACTTTTTGATAAATAGACTTAGAATCTTTAGATTAAAATTCCTATACGGATTTTAACTTCGGTTCTTATTTAGCTAAGTAATCATTTGAGCCTCTGGAAACAGTAGTTTTCAAATTCTGACCTTTTAGACAGTAATTCTGTTGGTTTCTCTTTTACTGTAGAGTCAGTGAGTTTCATGCACTATCGATGAATGATTTTCACTTTCATAGTTTCGGAATCAATACTTCCGTTACTATTTAGGTTGGATTGTTGCATAAGAGTTAGGCTCCTATTATCCGGAACCTATTATTTTAAGGTCCTTCCGTCTTCGTATGGGCATAGGCCTTTACTCTTTCCGGGTACAGTTTATGTATTTATAAACAGATATCTGTTTATTACAAGGGCGTAAGCTTCTTCTGTCTTTGATGTCTAGTAGAAGGACGTTACGCTCCATTTTATTGTTAATCGATTCTATTAACTAGCGTACTGCTTGTGGTATATCATTGGCTTAGCAGTTGTGCTTAAGATTTCGGCTCTTGAAGTAAGAGTTCTTCTACTTCTTGGGCTTACATTAATAGTGTTGCTATTATAGATTTTTGTAGGCTGCTCATTGCGCTCAGCCATCCATTCATGAATTTTATCTCAGAAATATCGAGTCCATTTCTGGAGGCCTCTATTGTTAGGTCTATTATCTACTGCTCAGAATGTCATTCACTTAACAGTTGCTACTATAGCTAGGTAGGCTGTCTGTTTCGGCAGTGTCTCCGTTCGGCTGCCCTCTTCGCTCTGGGCTATTTGACCCAGGGCAAGAAAAAGGGGGGGGGAGGGTGTTCCCTTGGGTCACCTGTTTTTACTATGAAAACAAGGGGATACCTCCTCCGGAGTTAGTAATTCTGAGCTGTTATTGGGATGGTTGTTTAGTGAGAAGTTTAAGTTTATAAAATTCATTCAAGTCTTAGTTTTTAAAGTATAGCTTTTGAATATTGCATATGTCAACGGACATGATTATGCAATTCTCACACACTTTTAGGAGTATAAGAGTCTCTATTCTCTAGACTTACTTTATTATTGGCTTACTTTAAAAATTATTAGTATAAGGATTATTGGATATTAATAGAGTACATGGATATATGAAGCTCAATTTTTGGAAGGTGTTGTATCTTTCTAATTTATCATAAATAAGAAAGATACATGTAAGGCCTATTACTTCTTTTCCCTACAGGGGATGACTCTATTTTATTTTATTGAGCGTATTCCATTTTGCTCTATGTCCTTGGCCCTCCAGCCTTTTTACTATTCAGCTATGTCTGGGTCATTGGTACAGTATAAAAATGTTAAAAAATTTATAGTAATTTATATATTTTTTATACTTACCAATGACCCAGACGGGGATGGCCCTCCCAGGAGTTGGGAACTCTTGCCTCCCCGCTGAGTACATAGCGCTTACCAGGCACTGGTTATTAGAATGATAAATGGCGCCAATTTCGGAACGTCCTTGACACTGCGCATGCGCAGTGGGGGCGAGGTGTGGAGGGCCTTTCTGGACATGTTTTCTTTAGTTTTAGATGCAAATTTTGGGGATTGGGGGGCAAAATTTGTGTTTGGCCCTATATTTTAAGAGTTAGCACCAGCTATGTCTGGGTCATTGGTAAGTATAAAAAATATATAAATTACTATAAATTTTTTAACTTTAGTAGAATTATAGTATACCTTTTATAACTAACTGCCGTAACAACAGCTAAAAGGATTTGTATTTTATTGTTCTTTTTGATGGTATATATCTGTCAAACATAGAATAGGCCCCAGTAACCAATGCTTGGGGTAGGAGTCCTTTAAAATGGGAAACATGGCTCTAAATGATTGGTTAAACTTGAGTTTATATTGGTGTTACGGCCATTATTAGCCATTGTGCAGAAATATATGACCTTTACCACCAGCAAATAAATAAGTAATTAAATCATGATCCAGTATATCAGAATTTGCCTTGTTACAGTATATGGGAGAGTGCCTCTGGGCACTCTCCCATAAACTGCAACAAGAAAAACCAATTTACTGCAAACACAGCTAAATAATTATATGTCGAGAAATGTGAAAAAATGACCATTCCATGTTTTCACAAATTGTTAAAAAAACATGACATAATAAAAATGTCTAATGAGGAGGTTTAAATCCAACGAGGGAGGGCCTGAGAATCAAAACATCATTTTTTTTTAGCCTAACACATTACACAAGGATAAAGACCAGTGGAGGGTCTTTTGCACATCAACACCATGCTCAAGTGACAATGGTCATGGTCGGATAAATGGGAAAACTTAATTCTCTTACAGACTGCATTTGTCCTTCCAGAGCCATAATTTTATAATGCATGACTAACAAAGTTGTCATCTGCTTACACTCTGGTATTTACAATTCCTTTATGTAGGCTTTCATTGTTTAACCCTTTACCCAACATAGACGATATTAAAATTTATTGTTTTAAATATCATTTTTTTTAATTTTTCAAAAATTTTCAACAAAACCATACCATGTGACCCCTCATTGGAACGAGCTCAATGAGCTCGTTCCAATGAGGGGTTATATGATATGGTTTTATTGAAATATTTAATTTTTTCAACTGCTCAATTTGCATATTACACGGGCGGATGCGGACGATTCGCTAGGTAAAGGGTTAAAAGGTTAATCTATATCGGGTATCCCTTTACCCAAGAAAGCTTTTTTTTTTTTAAAAAATAAACGAAATTCCACTCACAGGGGAAAATTTTTATTTCTATTTTCCAATAAAACCATTCACATATCATTGTCAAAAGAACTTGCACATTACAGTACATATCAAAATAAGTTGTAACATAACAGCAATAAACTGAGTATATTGCTGCTTTGAGAGCTTTCCAGAAAATAATGCTATTTCTGGTCTTATCAGTATAGGAAACGAAAGGTACATACTTTATAGTGGTTATCCTACAACTTTATTTTGACTTGTACAGTGTGCCAATTCAAGTGATATCCATATGTGTATGGTTCTGTTGAGAAAGTTCCAACATATTAGTGGCTTATGAAAATGAGGTCAATACATCTTAATATCTGCTATCTTCAAATGTATTTTATTAAATTCAAAAATCTTTTGGTCTATAGTGAGCACCAAATTCAACACAAAACTTTTCATTCCAGTATTATAGGCCATTTGGCCACAGTTCGGGGCATCTGTGGCCTGGCAGTCACCGTTACTCTTGTTAAACCCCCACAAACAAAGTTCAGGAGGGTAGGAATCACTTTGTCTGTTTGTCTGTCTGTCTGTGCAAGTTGTGTCCGGCTCAGAACTTTTGATGGCCTAGAAGGATATTAATGATATTTGGTATTAATGTTGTACACCACCAGAGGGTGGTTGAAATGCATGTCTACAACATCACGGTCGCAGACTCAGTTCAAGTTCACATACATGTACTCCCACATCCAAATCCAACTTTTACAAGCCGAGTCCGACTCAGAAGTTTTAAGTGTCTCTAAGGATATTAATGGTACTTGGTATTATTGTTGCCCACTTTCAGAGAGTGTGTCGCAAGTAAAGTTGGAATGTCTATCCTCAAGGTCAAGATCACAACCTTAGTTACACTTCACATACCTATATCCATAAATGCACCGTCATGTTCAGCTTGGAACTTTTGATAGCCTTGAAGGATATAAATGAGACTTGGTATTATTGTTGCCCACTATCAGAGAGTGTGTCATAAGGGATATTCTTAGTCCCAAGTTGGGACAGGTCACATC
The DNA here is from genome assembly GCA_031216915.1 of Pictodentalium vernedei. Classification (NCBI taxonomy): domain Eukaryota; kingdom Metazoa; phylum Mollusca; class Scaphopoda; order Dentaliida; family Dentaliidae; genus Pictodentalium; species Pictodentalium vernedei. Next base: position 293,885,985 of record CM062288.1, read on the forward strand.
TAGTTCAAAATTATTTCTTAAGCTGAGAGACCTATTTTATGACCCAAACTCAATGCTTCATTTCTTAGGTATGCTTTTGCACTTGGCCAGCACCTTATTTGCAGCTGAGGTACGGTGAACTTTTCTCATGCTCCTAAATTATCAATAGTAGAATATATGTCATAACTTTCCCCATGGGAACCCCGGGAAGTGAAGAAGTGCTCACTTACTGCGATGAACAAGTGTTTTCCTGGTAAAATAGGACCCAGTCAGCAATCTTAAGGTGAAAGTCCTCGCAAATGGACAACCTGGGTATAAACAGTTCACTAAACTTGACTTTATCCCCATGTTGAGGTCATGATTAACCATTGTGTAGAAATTTGTAACCTAAAACACAGTTAAATAAATAAATGTGTACACGTAATGTTACTTCATCACTTGCATATATTCTTCCCAACATTGTTAGTTTTTGTAACAAGATTCTTGACTTGTACTAAGTGTTAGGGCCCTGCCCTCCAAACATGGGGGGTGGGTGGGGGTGGTCAGTTGTCCAAATTTCAAGTTGTTGCTATTAGTTGACTAATTTGCCATTTGTTAGTAAGAAGCCTCAGCAATCACCCACAACCACTCCAGACTCGGCCAGGACCAAACCCTACAAACCTCACCAATCACCATCAGGCAGACCACCAACAACACCAACTGCCACTGTCTCTCCTTCCAAACCTCCACCTCTGAAAAGAAGTAGAAAAGACACAAGCGCCGCTAACAACCCACAACTTCTCCTTTACCACTACAAAATTCTACAGCCAAAGATGGTCGAAAGGGGCTTGCTTTCCAAACCATCCCTGTGCAACTTCGGCGCACAAAACCATTTGGTCCAGGTCACAGTGGTCTCTCAAGACAGGTGGTCTCCCATAGCAGGTCCATTATAGAGTAAAGCCAATTGGTGCCTGACAGGTGGTCTGTCAAAACAGTGGTCTCTCAAGACAGGTTTTACTGTACATTGAGTAAAGAGTTGATATAGATGAGATTTATACCAAGTCTGTACAGTGCACAGGGTTAGTTACTCATTTATTTATTTATTTATTGGTGTTTAAGAACACATATTTATGCACAGTGGCTAATCATGACCGTGACAGTTTTACGGGTGGAGGAAGCCGGAGTACCCGGAGAGAACCACCGAGCAATGATGAGCAGCTGTCAGCTCTCCAACATCGTAACTCTGAACTTTGCACCACAGCACAGGCAGGGTTAGATTGGTTGAAGACATGTGCACCATCGACGTGCAGTACGCCTTAGTACACAACCCCTCCGTGCCCCCACGCGGGCAATGGAGATGAAGTGTCTTGCCCAAGGACACAACGTGGTTGCCGCAGGTGGGAATTGAACCGAGGACCTCTCGGCTTGCAGCTTGCACCTCTACCTACTGAGCCACCACGCTCCCCTAGTTACTCAGTTAATTATGAAAATATGTTTATAACCAGAAAGTGTTCACGACTAACCCTGTGCAATGCACAGGTTTAGTCACACATTCTGGGTATAAAGAATTGGTAACTGCAATATCGCATTCTTCATGAAAATATACACTGACTAAGGCTGTAAATATGTACAGGGTTAGTTGGTTGCATGTTACCTAGGTTACAGGATTCAATGAACAAATGTATAGAGGATCTCAAACGAGTGATGTTTGGATATAAGATTTTTTGAAACGAGTTTGATGAATTTGATTCACAATGAGCCTTTAGGCGAGTTGTGAATCGAATTCATCAAACAAGTTTCCAAAAATCTTATATCCAAACATCACGAGTTAAAGATTCTGTATATCACATGAATTTTGGGATGTTTTTTTACACTTTTTATTTAATTCATTGTCGCTAAATTCTCCCAAAACAACCGACAATCAGTTCGTTGGCTCAGACGCTTCACACCATGACATCATGAATGCGCTTTACTTGCACCTGTTGTCATAATTGACGTCATGTGAACTACGCACAAGAATACAATGCTGCTGTTATGGAACCATGCGCCGATTAGACACTAGTTGATAATCAGGAAATAAGATGTGGGTTGTTACGTCGAAATTAACGATGTTTCATGTGATATAAATATTTATACTGGATTGTGGAAATTTTTTTGAATTGAATTTCCAAAATGAAAACATAATCTATTTTCAATTAAGAGCTTGTTCCATGTCATTTTTGACCAGAGCAGTTGTTCTAGTTGTAATTTTCAATCAGAATTGTTGGGTGTGACAAAAAATGAGAAGATGTCCCAGTGTGCCTGTGTTGGGACTGGGGACAGTGGTGTCTTCCCACTAGACCAATTCCCTTCAGACCAATTCCCTTTAGGCCAATTCCCAAAAGACCAATTCAACATAGACCAACTACATACTGTTATTGATTAAGGGTTGATTAAGGATAATTAAGAAAACATTTATTTATTGATAAGCACTTTATTTGATGAAAAAAATAATAAAAAAGAATCACAGCCTTTGAAAGTGTGTGATTACTATAACAATTGTTATGAAAAATCTGCCCAACATCTATAAAATATCAACAAGCCAGAAAATAAGCAGACTATCGTCTGAAAAAATGAGGTCCCCAGAGTGTGAATTTGGTGATGCTACCCTGCACAGCTGGGTAGCATCACTAAATTTACCCTCTGTGAACCTCAACCTGAATCAAGGTCTCAAACATAAACAGAAAGAGGTACCCAGAGGATAAACTGGCCCACTGTATGGGATAGCATCAGGAAATTCACCCTCTGGGGACCTCATTCTGCAAATGACAGACTGCTTATTTTCAGGCTTGAATATCAATAACATTAAATACATTTATAAATATTTATATATATATCAAATTATTGATATAGAATTATTTTAAAAGTAGAACACATCGGTTGGTCTAAGGGGAATTGGTCTTTTGGGAATTGGCCTCGTGGGAATTGGTCTAGTGGGAATGAACCGGGACAGTTGTGTGATAGCACTTATCCTACTCCCATAGTGACTATCTAATAAATAGTTGATCACACATACCAATGAACAAGCCAGGAAATAAGCAGACTGTTATCTGGTGAATGAGGTCCCCAGGTAGCATTACTAAATGTACCCTCTATGAACCTCAACCTGAACCAAGGTAGGGCTGCACGGTATTACAGTATACCGGTTGGTATCGGTATTGAAATCGTCACTGGTTGAAAACAGTCCATCAAAAATCAATACCGGTATACCGTGAGTAACGGTATACAATTTTGGGGTCCGGTGTTATGAGTTGAAATTCTCGTTTTCTTGAAATAAAAATATAAATAATGCCTGAAAATATGGCAAACACATATTAAATACAAGGGATATCATGAATAAAAAAGATATTTTTGGAGCAAAAGATAGAAGTATCACTTACTGCTCTGGGAAAATGAGTGATTTGAATGGAAGTCGACAATAATCTATGTCTACAAAGTTATTGAACCTATTGTTTAATACGAAAATAAGCCATAAAATTTTCATGGGTTTACTGGCTTTCATCTGAATCTGGGATACAAGTTAATTAGTCTTTGTCAATTTAATTCCTGTAAAAACAAAGTCAGCCTCTCTTGACTGATAAGCGTTTAATAACTGAGCCAGTCAGTTGTCACATTGTGTTAATTGCGTATGTGTGGCTTAGGGTACGGACCCCCCCCCCCCCCCCCCCCCCCCCCCCCCCCCCCCCCCCCCCCACCTTCCTCCTGGGAAAAAACCTCCTTAGGAAAAAAGCCCCTTGGTAAAAAAACCCTTGGAAGAAACCCCCTCGAGAAAAGAAAAACCTTGGAAAAAAAACCCTTCATGTTGACAACAGAAAAACGTTTTCTTTAGTGACTTTATTTTTGTATGACAACATGTTCATTAGTGAAAAATACATTAACATAATATTATCTGTATGTTCTATAGTACAAAATATCAAGGGGCTTTTTTCCTAAGGAGGTTTTTTCCCAAGGGGTTTTTTTCCTATACTCGTGTGGCTTCATGAAAAACAGTGGCAAACAAAACTTTTTTATCAAAACAACGCGTGTCCAGTTGATGGAATTCCGAGGACCTGGTTACACAAAGAACCAGTAGTAGCTCCTCCCCTTCTCCTATCTTCCAGCAGTAAACTTCCTCAGCTGACCATGTCATCTGTCACAATCATGTCAGGCCAGTCGGTCTATTGATATCAAGTACGCCTCCAAGACCTGATCACCCTACAGTTTCATGATAGCCTGCAGGTGTCAATCACCAGCCGACAATGTTTTCACCCAGTGATGGCGTCATGCGTCTGTCATATTTGACAAAAATTGTTGTACATTTCGCAGTTGTGAATATGTGTGATTTGAAACATTTTTGTGCCAGATTGCTGACAAACAACGAATTAATGAACTTCAAAATTATTTTACATCCAAAGTAAACTCAAAACTTAGAATGTACCGAATTACATGAGATGTTTTTCACCTGGGACCTTGTACATAACATTTATCAAGCACTTTCATAAAAGTAAGGAGTTACATGTATTTCAGTTTTATTTTGTTTTCAATCTGAACTGTTTCACCGTATACCAGTATACCGTGGTATTGTTTTCAATACCATCACAGGTACTAAAATCCGAATACCGTGCAGCCTTAAACCAAGGTCTCAGATTTAAACAGAAAGAGGAGAAGTAACCACAGGATAAATTGGGTGATTCTAGCCCACTGAATGGGATAGTATCAGCAAACCATCTTGGAACCTAATTCTGCAAATGACAGATTGCTTATTTCCAGGCTTGCCAATGAAGGTCCATAATGTGTCCATAAATAATGAAGAATGGTTTAGTAAATCTTGATTAGAGGGAGTGTGAAAAGTCGCGGATCAAATGGTTGGTTTCGCGTGACGAAGGTGCACATGGACCTTTTGAGGAACAGGCCCCTTTTGACCCTGTATGGCTGTATAATATTTGTGCTATGTCTGAGCGTGGCAAAGGAGGGAAAGAGTGAGGGTGATCAGCGGCGTCTATGTCTCCTGCAGTTTTTCTTGTTGGGAGGAGGATGTGTCGGAGAGATTGATGTTGGTGGCATTGTTGGATCTGGAGGAGGAGTAGGTTTTTCCTTAGCAAAGAAAGGCCTGACCCTAGCTGCTGTTTCTTGGGATTTTTTGAGATTGATTGAGAGGATTGTCCTGATTGAGTGTGCTTGAAATTTTCTTTCGATGAAGTAGTTGTAATTGTCCTGGACCGTGGCTTGGGTAGTGTCATCCTGAATCTCCTCCCCAAGGAATGCCTCTGCAGACTCTGGGAAGCTCTCCTCATGGTTGGACTCCTGGTCCAAAGAAGCAGGAGGGGTGGAAGCAAGAGCAGGAGGGGTGGAAGGTGCGTCATCTGGGACAACATCCTGCACCATAGACAGATCTTCCTCCTCCATCTCCTCTTCAGATGAAGAATCAGATGGGTTAGAGATTGATCTGTCACCTGACGACCCACAGTCCTCTGGACCCTCCTTCTGGGAAGGGGGTGCCGAGCTGGACAGGGGTTGGTCAGGGTTGACAGGTGTTGAACCTATGACGCCCTCGCTTGCCTCCTTCTCTTCCTTTTCCTTCTTCTTCTTCTCCAGGAACTCCGTCATTCAGCGGGCATCTCGTCATCTGGCAGAGGGTCCCTTCTTTCTCTTCCTCATCTTCTTGGTGGTGGCTGTATCGCTCCGGCGATCTTTATCCAGTTTGTCAGTGTCACTAGGAAGGTGACCAGTGTGGGGGGAATCCCCTCAGGAAAGGTGCTACACCTCTCCAAGGACGGCGATTCAGGTTCTTTGTCAGAATCAGTCAGGTGAAAAATCATTCATGAAGATAATTATAGGGGTTTCGGTTTATCACCTAGAATAAAGCTTCCTTGAAATGAATCTGACAGTTCTTTTCTTCTAAATAGTGATTCATGTGACAGGTTTTGAACAAAAAATGTGTGATTTTTCCTGGTTGAGGGCTGCATTTTGTTTGGTGGTCTGAATTTGTTGATCAATTTTTTTACTAAAAATTATTGAAGAGTGCCCACAGGCACGCTTCAATAATTTGTGATAAAACAAGATTATACAGTGGAACCCTGTTAAATGAATAGTCACTTTGCCAATTTAAATTATTCAATTAACAGGAATATTCAATTAACAGAGATTGTATCATTTTCCTATATTCTGGAGATAAACTTAGCATTTGTTCTAATATATCTTCTTTGACAGAGCTCCATGAACTCTGTCAAACAAGATATAATAGATTAAATGTCTGTATTGGATGTACTGAGGCCAAATAGGTCTATAAACAAGAAAATTGGCTAGAGTCAGGGTAATTTCTCGACAGGTTACAAGATTTTTTATTCATTTAACAGGAGTTTACTCTATAACCTATATATTCAATTAACAGGTCAAATTTGAACTGGAGGTATGGTAAATGGTTTTGGGTTGGGAAATTATATTCAATTAACAGGGTTATTCAGTTAAGAGATATCCAATTAAGTGGGCTCCACTGTATAAATAAAATATTATTTGAATTTAACTGAATAGGAAACACGAGCAAGGAAAATTTTGGCTTTTGCTCTGGTACCCTTATTTTTTTTTTAAAAAGCTCTGATAGTGGCCAGTTAAAATGAATCTTGGGTATGTTTGTTAATATTGTTCAAATTTGTACTTATAAAAACATATGGTTAAGCCTAAAAAAAATAAAAATCTGTTTCTCAGACCCTCCCACATGGTCCTTTTGGCTGCTGCATGCTCTCTTTTTATAACCAATGTAAACTTTTAAAAAATCAAAATTAAATGGTTTATGTGTGATATTTTACCAAAGTTAAAAAAAGTTATAAATTTGTCCCTTGAGTGCAAGATGGCTTTGCAATGCTAAAGCATTGCAAAGCCTTCTTGTTCTCAAGGGGCAAAATACACCACCTCCCATGCTATTCTGTAGATTATGAGGCCTAAAACATAAGCTAAGGTACAAACTTTTGATGGCAAAGAAATAATTACCGAAATAAAAAATAAAATAAAAAACCACTCGCCCGCATGCAATTTTACAAATAATGGCTGAGAAACAGAAGATCTACTTTGTGAGGCCTTACCTCTGTATTTCAGGCAGCATTATTGGTCACGGAAGTTCTAAAAGAACGGGAAGCTCAGCTTGAACTGAAAAGACTGAAAGATCGAGCTAATGATGGAAAAGATTCAGAATGGCTAGAAAAAGCTAGACAGGAATATGAGCTTGCAATCCAAAGGGATCAGGATAAAGCGGCTGACCGAAACAACAGAGCCAAAGCAACACGTGATTTCCAGAAGGCTCAGTATGTTTTTGTTTGTTTGACTTGAAAATATTTTACACACATAGGTATTTGACCTCAAATCCAGTGTCTTCTGAACCATAGTCAGCTATACATTTAATTTTGCCTGCAGTGACACTACACTGTTAACCCTTTACCTAATAAATTGCCCGCATCTGCCCACGTAATTTGCAAATTAAGCAGTTGAAAAAATTATATTTTTCAAAATATTTCAACAAAACCATATCATGTGACCCCCTCATTGGAACGAGCTCATCAAGCTTGTTTCAGTGAGGGGTCACATGTTATGGTTTTGTAAAAATTTTGGGAAAAATTAAAAAAAATAGTAATTAAAATAATAAATTTTGATTTTCTCTACGTTGGGTAAAGGGTTAAATTCTAAGTTAACCCTATAGCCAACATAACAGTGAAAATTCAATTTTCATTATTTCATTTTTTGACACAAAAACAGAACTTATGACCCCTCATGATCATAAGCTATGTTGTTTTGTTTTTTTTGACACAAAAAATGAAAAAAAATAGTCATTCATTAATTTTGTTTGCAAGCGCGTGTGCTTTTCATGTTAGGTAAAGGGTTAACAAATATCACAAAATTTTTTAAACAACTGAAAATTTTCAGTTTTTTCGTTAAAAACAGGTTATGACATCTCACTGGAAAAAGATCAGTGAGCTTATTCCAATGGGGGGTGGCATGGTTGGAGGCCATAATGTATGTTTTTAAGATAGAAATTTAAAAAGCACAAATTTTCTGGCCTTAAAATTTGCCCTATTTTTCACAGATTGTTTCTGATTTTCGTGATCTCCTGCTGCACGAATCAGTTTTCAGTTCTTAACCCTTTACCCAAGTAACGGTCAAAACTGGCCAGTGCTATTCTCCAAAATCGCCAATTAATTTTCAGTATTTTTTCATTTTTTGTCTCAAAAATATAGGTTGTGACCCCTCATTGGAACGAGTTCATTCCAATGAGGGATCATAACCAATGTTTTTGAGACAAAAAATGAACAAAATTAGTTATTCAAGAATTTTTTGGCAAGTGTCGTCTGCTTTTCATGTTAGGTAAAGGGTTTAATAATTTAAAATTTGAGAGAACTGTTACACCCTTCATTGGAACGAGCTCATTCCAACGAGGGATCATAACCTATGTTTTTGAGACAAAAAATAGTTATTCAAGAATGTTTTTTGCAAGTATCGTCTGCTTTTCAGATTTGGTAATGGGTTAACCCTTTACCCAGTGCCCACGATATCAAAATATGTTATTTCACTTATTTTGTAGTGTTAAAATGATTGGGATTCTGGGGTTGATTAGTCGACATTCAAACATCGAGTGAAAGTTGACTAGTCAGTACCCCACTTTCTATTGCCAAGATTTATGTAGCAATACCTCGGCAGTTGAATATTTATCTTCACTTATGCAGATAAACTTAGCATTTATTCTATTATATCTTGTTTGACAGAACTCCATAAGCTCTGTCAAACAAGATATAATAGATTAAATGCCTGTATTGGATGTACTGAGGCCAAATAAGTCTATAAACAAATGAAAACTGGGGAGAGTCCGGGTAATTTCTCGGCAGGCTGCAAGATTTGTTATTCAATTAACAGGAGTTTACTCTATAACCTATATTCAATTAATAGGTCAGATTTGTACTGGTGGTATGGTAAATGGTTTTGGGTTGGGAAATTATATTCAATTAACAGAGTTATTCAGTTAAGGGATATAGGCCTTCATGATATCAAATTTTTGATACCGATTTTCGGTATTTTAAAAATACTGCGGTATGACTGAATACCGAAATTGCCGAAACGAACAAATATATTTGACCATTTTTCTTAAAAAAAATTTTGGCATGTCTAAAACAAGGTGCCCTCTCCGTGTTCAAACCCATTCCTCCAATTTTGAAAACTTTATAAGTCTGCCAGTTCATAGGTGAATTTGAAATGAAATTAAGTGAGTAGCAAGGTGTTGTCATTACCCAGAAGATGGTGATGATTTCCTTTTCCATCTTATGTTCAAGAAATGCATTGTTACAGGTCTTGATATGTCAAAATGAGGTAAGTGGTTTCATTGTATTAAAATAAAATTCATTCTGAAGCAAAAATGGTGTTTTTATTTTCACAAATTCACTTTGCTGAAGATCAACAAACTTGACAGAGATATCCAGTTAAGTGGGCTCCACTGTATACTCTTGAGTGCCTAATTATATAATCATACATGTATGATTATTCTTTTTCAAACAAAATTCCCTCCTGTATGATCCTTATTTGACCCTGTATGATTATTAATTTTTAGCAATCAAATGTGCAGAGCGGCCACTTATCTCAAGAAGTTCACCAAATCAAACTAGTAAGGTACATGTTACACACAAGCAAACACAGGATGCAATGGAAATGTTAATTGGTAGTGTGCTGGAAGCATATATTTGGGCTTTAGTCTGAGGTACTGCTAACATAACTCTAAGACCTAGTACCCAGTGGATGTGCTTCATACCATTACTAACACAGAATTAATTAGTCTATAAGGGTTTGCCTTGGTGCAATTTATGGGAGAGTGCCTGTAGGCACTCTCCCATAAATTGCAACAAGTCAAATCCATGTGAAAATTATGATAACCGAAAGTAATTTAGCTCTTCACCACTTCAAGAGCATCAGACTTCTGTGTTATATAAAAATGGCTCTGAGCATAGCGGCTGGCTCACATCTTGGAATTTTCCACCCTATACTATTATTTGACTCTATACTATTAATTTTCAGGAAATTTTCCACCCTGTACTATTATTTTGCCCTGTACTATTATTAGGCACTCAGGAGTAGCCTCATCCCAGACTTATCTTCCATCACTTGTATTTCCACTTCAGAATAAACCAACATCTGAAGGAAGCACACCAACAAGCTTCAGAAGACCAGACTGAAGGAGAAGAATTGAAGAAGTTAGCTTTGCAGTATGAAATAGAGAAGGAGAGACTAGAAAACATCAAGAGAGATGAGCGCAGAATGATGATGATGGAGAACAACAAACAGATTGACGATGTGAAAAAGATAAAACAGATGCAAGCAGAACAGGAAGCAGTATGTATACAGAGTTTACAGATATAAATGGTGACAACTGAATAGCAATTTTGTCAGCTGTATTTATATTTTTCTAACCAAGTCCCACAAATGTTTTCACCCCTCACAATGACAGAGCTCAACAGTGATTCTCGTGGCAAAGTTGCTTATGGAATATTTATGATGTGCCCAACTTGAAAAGTCGAAAGGTATCTAGAGGAGACCTCAATCCGTCCGTCTGTACCAACATTTTCCTTTTTATCTCAGCCACTGCTTCTCCGATTTGAATGATATTTGGTGTTGTTATAGAGGACCCTGAGGGAACGGTACCTGTGTAGCATGAGTATCTTCCACACATTTTTTCCAAAGTTATGGTCACTTCAGGTCGAACAGTTTTATGGGTGGGGGAAGCTGGAGGACCCATAGAGAACCACTGAGCAGTGATGAGAAACTCACTCCACAATGTACTGACTCCACACAACAAGGGTTAGCATTGGTTGAAGATAAGTGCGCCATCAGCGTGTAGTATGCCTTAGTACACAGCACCATCATGCCTCCACTTGGACAGTCAGCATTAAGTGCCTTGCCCAAGGATACAATGCAGTTACCCCTGGCAGGGATCAAACTGTGAATTTCAGTTTGAAGTCCAGTGCCATCATAACTAAACCACCGTACTCCCTATATATGTGTTCATATAAATGAATCCATGATGAAATATATGTATCTCCTCACAACATCAGGTGAGGAGATTGCTCATGAGTTATCACTAATCCACCTTCTCCCTCTTCCTCTTTTCTTCTATTTCTTTTTTTTCGTTTTTTTTTTGGTCTTTCTCCCCTTCTTTCACTATCTTTTACTCACTCTCACTCTTTTTGTGAAACTAAAATATAATTTTTTATTTAGTATTTTGTTTGCTCTGTAATGTATGTCTTTTAACCCTTTACCTAATGAATTGGCCATATCCGCCCACACAATATGTAAATTCAGCAGTTGAAAAAATATTATCTTTCAAACAATTTCCACAAAACCATATTATGTGACCTCTCACTGGAACGAGGTTGTTGAGCTCATTCCAATGAGAAGTCACATGATATGGTTTTGCTGAAGTTTTGTGAAAAATTTTAAAAAATGATTAAAAATATGTGCATACACTTATTTCGCCTCAGTACATCCAATACAGGCATTTAATCTATTATATCCTGTTTGACAGAGCTCATGGGGTTCTGTCAAACAAGATATAATAGAATAAATGCTAAGTTTATCTGCATATGTGATTTATAATAATAAATTTTGATGTTGTCTGCATTGGGTAAAGGGTTAAATTTATAGGAGAGGAGGGTTTGACTAACTGTTTAACACAAGCTTGACCTCCAATCCAATTTGCTCGAAAATGTAGCAAATAAAATATGTTTAAACTACATATTTCTTGTGTCGACTGATGTGATAAGCGTGGAGATCCCCGAAGAATGATCAAAGAGAAGTTAGGCTGAACCCAAGGGAAATACTTACAGACATGGCTTTATGAGGGGATTGGTGTTGTACAAACTATCGAAGACTTTTTTCCAAGGTAAAGAACCCGAAGGGTAATTATACCCCCGCAAACAAAGTTTGGGGGGGGGGGTATATAGGAATCACCCTGTCCATCCATCTGTCCATCTGTCCATCCTTATAGCGCAACTCCTCCTAAACCGTTTAAAGAATTTTCATGAAACTTTACACAATGGAAGAACTCCATATGAAGTTGTGCATGAAGCAATATAATTCTGTTCTGACATTTCCAAGGGGAGATAATCTAACTTATATTATTTCAATTGTAATTTACTATCTGTTCTTAACCCTTTACCCAACGTAACGGCCAAAACCGGACAGCACTATTCTAAAAAATCGCCAATTAATTTTCATGATTTTTTCATTTTTTGTCTCCAAAACATAGGTTATGACCCCTCATTGGAACGAGCTCATCGAGCTCGTTCCAATGAGGGGTCATAACCTATGTTTTGGAGACAAAAAATTAAAAAAATTAGTTATTCAAGATTTTTTTTTGCAAGTGTCGTCTGCTTTTCATGTTAGGTAAAGGGTTAACACACAGAAAAACCGAACCAAAACCAAATCTGAAAAATCAAAACCTTCCAGCTCTACTCTCATCCCTCCAAAATTGGTAGATCACATTCTACCAGGAAGTTATTATTTTTACACATAAGTCCATCTATTCACAGGAAGAAGATGAAGAATGCAGAATATTTGCTGCAGCCAAGAGGAAGATGATGAAACTTCGAGCTGAAAAAGAAAGAGATTTGGCTATGTAAGTAACGTTTTCATAGTTTTGCTCAGTCATGTCAGATGTTGGTCAAATTATACAAGGGCTGTATCTTTCCTCAAATTATAGAGTCTTGTTCATTTCATCACTGAGCTCCAATTAATATTGCCTGAAGTTAGAATTGTGATGTTATGGTGGTACAATGGAACCCTGTTAACCAGTAGAACGCCAAATTATTTTTGGTTTTCAGAATTTTTTGACATATTCCAACCACACCCAATCACATATGAGGCGAGAATAGAAATGAGATGTTCAGTCTATACCAGATAGCACCAACAATTTGTCTCTAGTTTAGTCCTGGTTGAAATAAGTTTTCTGCTTTCATTCATCCTGGCATGCGAGTATTAGTTACCATCTCCAACATCCAGTGGAAAGGTAGCATTAAATTCGGTTTTAACCCTTTACCTAACATGAAAAACAGATCATACTTGCAAATAAAATTCTTGAAGCACTCATTTTTTAAATTTTTTTGTGTCAAAACCATAGCTTATGACCCCTCATTGAAATGAGCTCATGGATCTCGTTCCAATGAGGGGTCATAAGCTATGCTTTTGGGACAAAAAATGAAGAAGTAATAAAAATTGAATGGTGAATTTTGTGAATAGTGCTGGCCAGTTTTGGCCATTGCATTGGGTAAAGGGTTAAATAAGTGCAATAAGCCTTTTAATTTATCTCCTGGAGATGGTACATATTGACTTTTGGGGCAGGACATATCAACCTTTTAGGTGGTACATATCGACCGACACATAATACATATTGACCACGATACATATCAACCATACCCCAGGCCAATGGGGAATTCATAATTTTGGTAATTAGTTCCAGGCTGATGTAAAAGTTGGAGTGCAGGCCTACAGCAAAATAATAAATACTGTTCGATGTCTTCAATGTGTCATCAATTCCCCATTCCAATTTATTCCATATCTCTCTCCCTATCCTGAATGACGTGACTGTTGAAGCCACGTTTCTCAAGGCTTATTTTGCTTTCATGCACTGCTGCTTTGTTCTCCATGCAGGGACCACGTTGGGAACAATATCGTCTCCTGAGTGCTAGAATGTTCTATGTCCCATAGGGGACAGAGTACTCCCACAGGGGACAGAGTACTACCCTATGGGATATAGAACATTCCAGCATTCAGGCGATGATCAGCTGAAGTGATTTTTGAAACCCCTCCATTCCCAAAGCCGATGCTTGTACCCATGAGAGTATTCAATATCCCTTATTCAAAAACAAATCGAATCGCAAAGTGAAATATTTGTAGGGACCAAATTAATTTTGTTCAGTTGAAACTAGAAGTCCTGTGATTGTATTGTGCACTATTTAAGGAATCGTGCATGGCTTAGAGTTGACTACGCCCATATAGTACCCAGTGAGGTGGTGTAGTTCCCGACGTGAAGCGGAGGGAACTACACCATCTCACTGGGCACTATATGGGCGTAGTCAACAACAAGACATGCACTAATCCTTATATTTTATCAAACACCCATCAAGGAAAACCTGTGTCTGATTTGTTAATCTATTACCAAGGTAGCAGCCCTACCAACCAGCATTATATAGAAAAAAATACCATGCAGTCAAATCAATTGCAGTTTAAATCACTATTTGAAGCTGTCATTCTCGGTACGAAACGCTGACTTGGATTATTGATATGAGCAGAAGACAAATTTTGAATCGGTCGGGAAGGGTAAACAAAACATTTCCCCTAACCGGAACTCTGTATTCTAGGATCGTGCAACTCGCGAATGAAAGCAAAAATTTTCAAAATTTGACAATGCAGTTTGATAATTTCCACACATTTGTCACACATATACATTACCAAATGGGTCAGTACGGGATACAAAACTCCAAAGATTCAAATGAATTCCATTATTTATTCGTTTACTGCCCAAAACATACAATTAAATAGCAAAATAATATGAGCAGCAAAACAATCGATTTTTCATATCCGGACGTGTTCTCATGAAAGTTGTACCCAGGTATGGATCATTCTCTTCGAAAATGAGATATGGATCATCTTCTCAAGGAATAAAATGAACGCCTTGGAAAATGTGACTTCAACAATGGAAAAGCGATACATTTTTCCCACAATCATTTCTTTCCGGGTCGTTTTGTGGATGTTGTGCCTCTGTGAATCGATATTTAAATATAGCCTGATTAGTTTTTTTCGCCCAGTATGAAAAGAAAACTGATATAGTAGTGTGCTAAAAATAGAAAACGTGTAGTGCCTGGGTGTAGTGCCTGGTCAGTTCTGTGGATGCAAACTACACGAAATAGGGGTGCAGCATTCATCCAATCAGGAGCCTAGAAAGTCACATGAGATATAATATTTTGAAATAGTAGCGCACTGAGTACGTTCACTTTTTTCCCTGTCAAACTGCACCATTAGCATAACTCCGTTCCTGTAGAAAAACAGCGTGCCCAACTCTGTACAATTCTATACTAGTAAATAAAGATCATTAACATTATTCCTAAACTCTACTGTGATACATGTACATGTAATGACGTAAATAGATATTAAAATTTGACTGCATATACAGAATGAAGAGAGTGAATTACTACTTAATTGCAGAGCCATATATTCTCCACTCAAAAAGTGTTTATAATTGTTCATAACAGCACAACAAACACTTGCAAACTTTCATCACAGGGACCACCGGGTTGCACCCGGTGGTCCATGTGATGAAAGTTTGCTGGTGCTTCTTGTGCTTTGTCCTCAGAAGTTGTGATTAATTTATAAATGAAGAATCTATCCCACGGCATTAGGGTTAATCGGTTATGATTTCCATAACTGGTTAACCATCCTAGCATATAACCTATACCAACCCAAGTGGAGTTAAAATGATCGTGAAGAAGCAAATGAAAAACATCAATGCTGTTACAGGATACGCTATTTGAACTAATGCATGCAATCTATTTCTTCATCACGGCAATGCTTTGGTCATTGTTAACAGTCTACTTACCTCATTGCATGTACATGTATCGCAGTAAAGTTTAGGGATGATGTTAATAATCTCTATTTACTAGTATAGAATTGTACAGAGTTGGGCATGCTGTGTTTCTACAGTTAAGATACATACAGAGGGCCGATAATTTTTACATAAATTATAAAATCACTTCAACTAAGGATAACTTGATGAGAAATTTATTCCGAGTTATCAGATGAGAATGTAATACAAGGCTTGTGTGTTTATTTTGCAGTTCTTGAAATTTGCCATCACTTTCTCGGCAAAAAATATGCAGATGAGCAATTTGGAGGGGTGTAGGGTGCTATCAAATGGAGCCTTGATATGTGCTATCAAATGAAGCCTTCTGGTGGCTTTTCGGGAGCAAATGCACTTGTTTTTTGGGGGATGGCAAAATTGTTGCCTTTTGACGACATGTCTCAAATTCCCCCCAAATCCCTGTTCATCGGCGGATATTTCGTAGTTTTGTTTTCAAATAAACCAGTAATGACAGCTCCTCTGGTTTGTGTATACTCTATTCTAAAATGTACTAACCCTGATAGAATATTGAGTAAATTCAAATTCAGTTTAAAGAGGTTATGTGTATTCAAATTATTCTTGGGGGAAGGGGGGTTGGGAAGGGGGCACTCCATAGTATACCGTATTTACTCTATATATTGGGACACTCTATAATTTGGGACACACATTTTTTCCAGAAAAATATTTTTTTTTTGTGCTCCAATGTTTGGGACACTCAGGAGACTTCTTTCCAGTTGGCTCAGTCACCTGAAAAAAAGTTTGTGTTTAATTTTCCTTTTTAAACAATAAAAAAATTGATAATACATACTGATTTGTGTTGTTTTTATTTAAATCTGTTCCTAAGTTTTAATATTTACAGTCCGGACTGACATGAGGAAGACTATTTAATATTACATTGTGACAGTCTTCAACCCTTTGCTGAACGCTAGTGGCAGATGACACTCATAAGAAGAATTCTTGTGTAACTAAAAATTTTCATTTTTTGCTTCCAAAACATAGCTTATGACCCCTCATTAGAACGAGCACAATGCGCTCGTTCCAGTGAGGGGCATAAGCTAGGTTTTGGAAGCAAAAAATGAAAATCTAAAAAAAAATTGGATGGCGATTTTCATATATAGTGATGGAAAACGAATCACAAACAACCTGTTTCAGCATCAAAAAAAGACCAGGTTGTGTTTTTTCCCCATTTTCCAAGATGTGGGACATCTGTGAAAATATTTATTTTTAGCTGTCCCAATACATAGAGTAAATACGGTAGTTGTATTTGCATATTTAATAAACTTTCTTTGAAATGATGACCAATGATAAAAATCTCCTCATTTGGCGTGGTATTGAAAGTATGTGTTTTCTGACAGAAATAAAACATGTATCGAACTACCACATTGACCACATACTTCACTTAAATGCAATATTCCATGCATCTGCTGGCCACTGTCAATAATTTTTATGTATACGTTTGAATGGAGTTTAAAAAAACTGTTGTACGCTATGTTTGCACAAACGACATTTTCATGACAGTAGGCCAAGATTTGGGGCTTTCATTACAGTACACGAAACTCAACACAATAAATATTAATATTCATGACCTTTCAACACCAATGGTGAAACAACGTGAAATGTTCATCTGTTTATCAAAAGTGGATTCTTTTGCTGAACTGGAACTTATCTCTTACTCCCAATTTATACTGTCTGAAAGATTTATTTCTCCACGTAATTTTGAAAGCTTAAACTCCAAAATCGGTTTCAAATTCACGGTTGAAGTCTGATGGAAATTTAGGGGTTACAATGAATTAAATGAGCGACTTTTACTTGATAAACTTTTTAGGGTTGGTTGGGTTACCCAAAACAGGTGGGGTTTTTTTGGGGGGGGGGGGGGGGGGGCGGGATGGGGGGTGCTGGCATTTTACAACATTATACCCTCGGCAATTTTTTTTTTGCTGACAATGTGCATTGCTACACAGCATTTTCCTCGGTGCTGCCAATCACCAAGAGTGCATTGCCAGGACTGATTTTGGAAGTTTTCAGTTTGATCTCTCCCTCAGTTAACCTACTGAAGACATAGGCCAGTGGTATTCTTTAGATAACCATATTAACCATGCTTATCGGAAGCGGATAACCGGTTATGAAAATCCTGTAACCGTTTCAGTCCAAACAGCAATTTAGTAGTAATCCACCCTCCACATACTGCAGCCTCAATATTTTTTTTCTGATGGAGTGGTTCAGTTTGTGACTTCAATACCGACCTCACAAATAGCACATTATATTTGCATTGCGCAGTGCAAACTCTTTTGTGTATTTCAGACTACTTCATTCTTCTGTAGTAAGGCATGCATTAACCCTTTACACAACAAATAGGCCGCATCCGACTGCATAATATGCAAATTCAGTAGAAGAAAAAATATTATTTTTCAAAAACTTTCAACAAAACCGTATCATGTGACCCCTCATTGGAATGTGCTCGTTCCAATGAGGGGTCATATGATATGGTTTTGTTGAAATTTTTTGAAAAATTTGAAAAAATGATATCCAAAATAATAAATTTTGATATCGTCTGCGTTGGGTAAAGGGTTAACTGATGAGCATTCAACTGTTGTTGGCAAGCCAGAAAATAAGCAGACTGTCATCTGCAAAATGAGGTGCCCAGAGGGTGAATTTAGTGATGCTACCCTGCATAGCAGGGTAGCATCACTAAATTTACCCTCTGTGAACCTCAACCTGAATCAGAGTCTGAAAACTAAACAGAAAGAGATACCCAGAGGATAAATTGGCTCACTGTATGGGGGTAGCATCATCAAATTCACCCTCTGGGGAGCTCATTTTGTAAATGTCAGACTGCCTATTTTCAGGCCTGGTTGTTGTTCAGTATTTCACTGCTGTGATCCTTAAAATTGATTATGCACTCAAAATTCTGAGCAAACAAATTTAGTTTTGATATCATTTTAGGAACAAACAATCCTCTCTGGAGAAAATCAGGGAGAAGCTTGCTGCACAGATGAAACAGAAAACTGATGATGAGGATGACAGAATCAGGTATGCTGTGGAGGAAGCTGAAGCAAAACGAGGTAAAGAAGAAATGGAAAAGGAAGAAAAGATTAGGAAAATGTTACAAGAGGCAGCTGAACATAGGACTGAGCAGGTATCTTGAAAAAATTCAAATAATTTAGTTAACTCTTTACCCAACATAATCGCCAAAACCAGTCAGCGCTATTCTCAAAAACAGCCAATTAATTTTCATTTTTTTGTCTCAAAAACATAGGTTATGACCCCTCGTAGGAACGAGCTCATCAAGCTCATTACAATGAGGGGGTCATAACCTATGTTTTGGAGACAAAAAATGAAAAAAATTAGTTATTCAATAATTTTTTTTTTTTGTCTGCTTTTCATGTTAGGTAAAGGGTTAAAGAACGTTCTTGACCTTTCATTTACATTTATCATTTATATTTACCAATTGTATTGACCAAATCTTTTCTGTGTACTCATTGAGCTCATTCCAATGTGGGATCATAAGCTATGTCTTTGATGCCAAAAAAGAATATTTTTGTTAGCTGTACAACATATTTTTTGTAAGTGTCGTCTGCTATTGGTTGGATTGAAAAGGTTAAAATTATGGCCTTTTTTGGAGGTGCACACATATTTGAAGTCAGGCCCCTGACTTTCCTCAGATATCATTTTAAATGGACATAATATCAACTGCTGATAAAAGTATTACGGGCTGGCATAAAAATTAGAACCATTTGGGAAATTTGAACTATTTCATTTTTCTCCAAACTCAATTGAAAAATATAAGGTCTTGTGGCTTGTTTTAAATGAAGACTCAAACATCATAGACCAAATCTACCATTGGCAAAACAAGGCAGCTACCATTAAATTTTGTTATTTTTTCCCCATTTCTACTACCTTATCAGACTTGATGGTCCCTCATTGAAATGAGCATGTCATACTTGTTCAAATTTGGATCATAAGCTATGTTTAAATATATTTTTCAAATTAAAGGCAGAGAAAACAAAGAATGAAAATATTGAGTTATTTTGACAAACTTGTGTCAAGTGTTGCCCTCTATTTTTGCAGATACCAGTTAAAAATGTTTCTTTCTTCCTAATTTTCAAATTTCATTTTTCTTCTTTCAAAAAATAGTTTATGACCTCCAAATTAAACAAGCTCATAATTTGTTCCAGTGAGAAAGGATAAGCTATGCTTTTGTACAAAAATTCAAGTTTAAAATCAAAACTTTATTATTCTTTCATTTTTTTGCTTCCAAATCATGGTTATAATAACACTTTGGCCAGCCGCTGATTTGTCGTGGTTAAAATGACCATCATTGGAGCATGCTTGTTCCAATGAGGTATCCTAGGCTATTTTTGGAGGCAAAAAATGAAACTTTTTTTTCATTGAACAATTTTTCTGCCAAGTATTATCCACTATATATGTAGGTAAAGGGTTAACCATTTACCCAATGCAGACAATATCAAAATTTATTTTAAATATTTTTTTAGGCCTAAAAAAGTTAAAAATCTGTTTCTCTGGCCCTCCCACATGATCCATTCAGCTGCCGAATGCTCTCTTTTGATAACCAATGCAATCTTAAAAAAATAAAAATTAAATGGTTTATATCTGATATTATACCCAAGTTAATAAAAATTTATAAATTTGTCCCTTGAGTGCAACAAGGCTTTGCAATGCTTTAGCATTTCAAAGTCTTCTTTCACTCAAGGGACGAAATTCACCACCACCCATGCTATTCTGTAGATTATGAGGCCTGAAACATAAAACAAACTAAGAACATGAACTTTCGATGGCAAAGATGGCAAAGAAATAATTACAAATATATTAAAATAAAAACCTACCCAGCCAAATGCAATTTTACAAAAAATGTCCCGAGAAACAAGAAACAGAAGATCTAGTTTGTGGGATGTTATCAAATTTAAAAAAAAAATTCAACAAAACCATATCATGTTCACCCACCACCCCATTGGAATGAGCTTGGTGGACTTGTTACAATGAGGGGGATCACATGGTATGATTTTTTTCAACTGCTCTATTTGTAAACTACATGGTCTGATGTGGCCTCTTTGTAAGGTAAAGGGTTAACCCTTTGATACTTTTGTACATCTTAAGACATACGAAGCAAACCATGCATTGATACTTTTGTACGTCTTATGATGAACGAAATCAAACAGCGCATTGATACTTTGTGGTCATTTGTTTTGTTATTATTTTTCGATTTATTAAAGTTTTAACCTCAATTCTTATTTTCTCCCGAATTGTGCTCAGTGACAACAGTTGAGCCAAATGTTATCGCAGCTTAAAATACAAATATATCCTGCTGTAAAGACTTCTTAACTGGTTGAGTGCTAGAAGCCACTATCAGGGCTTTCAAAAAATGAGGATACCAGAGCAAAAGCCAACACTTTCCTTTCTTAAATTTCATATTCAGTCAAACACAAATAATATTTTGTTTATATAAATTTGTTTTATTTCAAATTATTGGAGAGTGCCTGTAGGCACTCCAATAATTTGTAATAAAACAAGTTGTGAATAACAAATTCAGACCACCAAAAAATAATCTAGTCCTCAACCAGTTCATCACTATGTGAAAAATATCTTGTTATTTGTACTTTCCGACGTTTGAAGAAACTGAATTCACAGTGACGTTTGAACGTCAGGATTATTTTAAAGTCTCAAAGGGTTAAAGAAGTTATTCTTTTACAGATGAGAGAGGCCGAGGAACGTAAGAAATTAGAACGTCGTCAAGAATTAGAACTTCTGAAAGTTCGTGAAGCTGCTGATCAAATATTCCATCAAAATGAAATGGAGAAGCGATCCAGAAAGTATGATGAGGCAAAGTCCCTCAGTGACTTCCATCTCTTTCAAGCAGTAAGTGTTTCAGATATACAGTATACTTCAGTCGATTTAACACTATCACTTTGTGGAAGTTGCCCAGCATTTCAAATGCAGGCATACAGATTTCCAGTGGTTCATTATCCAGGGGCACCATCCATCGCATGTCTGCTTATAAACATGTTTAAGATAAATGAAGAAAAAGTTTGGATTTATATCACCACTCTCAACACAGTGGAACCCACTTAACCCCCCAGCATTCTGGTAGCTCAACAGAATTTTCTCCCAACACTCTGTTCTTTTCTTGTTTAACTATGAATTTAACCAATTATATCTTGTTTGACAGAGCTCACCGAGCTCTGTCAAACAAGGTATATTTGGTTAAATATCAAACTGCATTTCGGGAAATATCTGCTGCTGAAAACTTCACCATTTTGACATCAGAGTGCAGAGGGTTAATTGGATATTGGTTCATTGAATAGCTCATTGAATGTAGGTAGAGGCGCAGGCTGCAAGCCAAGAGGTCCTCGGTTTGAATCCCACCTGCAGCAACCGCATTATGTCCTTGGGCAAGACATTTCACCTCCATTGCCCACATGGGGGCACGGTGGCGCTGTGTACTAAAGCATACTGCAAGTTGATGGTGCACCTGTCTTCAACCAATGCTAACCCTGCTTGTGTAGAGTTAGTAAGTTGGGGAGCAGACAGTTGCTTGGTGGGTCTCTCCAGGTACTCCGGCTTCCTCCACCCGTAAAACTGTCGGGTCATGATTAGCCATTGTGCAGAAATATGTGACCTTAAAATAATTAATAATTTGAATGGTGCTGCTGACGAATGATTACTTCCAAACACCAAGCCATTTACCATACCTTCAATACAAATTTGACATGTTAGTTATAACCCCGCTTCATAGAATTAGGGGCTATATTGTCGCTACCCAGTGCATCTGCATGTCCATCCATCTAATATTCTTGAGCATGCACCTTCTACATTTTTTAACCTATTTTAATCTAACTTCTCGAAGATTATGACTAACAAGTGGACATGAGCATATTCCAAATTTTTTATCTACCACAATTTTAACCAGGTTATCTCCCTTGAACCTAAAAGATTTACAGTGGAGCCCACTTAAATTGGATAACTGAATAACCCTGTTAACTGAATATAATTTCCCAACACAAAACCATTTACCAAACCTCCAGTACAAATTTGACCTGTTAATTGAATATAGGTTATATAGTAAACTCCTGTTAATTTAAAAAAAAATAATCTTGTAACCTGTTGAGAAATTACCTTGACTCTCCCCAGGTTTCCTTTGTTTATAGACCTATTTGGCCTCAGTACATCCAATATAGGAGTTTAATCTATTATATCTTGTTTGACAGAGCTCATGGAGCTCTGTCAAACAAGATAGAATAAATGCTCAGTTTATCTCTAGAATACGGGAAAGTGATAAGATCCCTGTTAATTGAATACTCCTGTTAATAATTTTCATTGGCAAAGTGGCTATTCAATTAACCGGGTTCCACTGTATTATGGATTTCCAAATTAGATTCTTGTATGCATAGCCCCTCCTACATTAATGAACCGATTTTCAATGAAACTTCTCAACATGTCCACAAATGAGTGAATATGAGCATGTTTCCAAATTTTCCATCTGTGATGAGTTAATTGGGCTACCTCCTCTTCAAGATTATTGCGTGCATCCACAACTCCTCCTTGGAATTTTTGATCGGTCACAATTTCATCTTTGAACTTAATTTATTTTGGATCTCCAAATGAGATTCTTGTGTGCAACTCCTCCAACATAATCCTTTACCAAAGTTGTGGCCCAAACTGGCTGGCATTATTCACAAAAATCACATTTCAGTTTTAAGTATTTTTTCATTTTTTGTCTCAAAAACATAGCTTATGACCCTTCTTTGGTACCAGCTCTTTATGTTCATTTTATTGAGGGGGTCATACAAAAAAAAAATATAGTTTTTCAATAATTTTGTTTGCGAGTGTCGTCTGTCTTTTGTGTTAAGTAAAAGGTTAATGAACTGATTTTTATGTTGTTACACCTACATACCAAATTTTGTTTGAATCAGTCAACAGCAACTAAAGTTATCATCAGGAAACCCCCCAAAAAGAATTTTCTAAGTCGAAAAAGGGGCATAACTCTGGCAAGTCCCCTGAAAATAAAAAAAAATTTTCAGGGGACACAAAGATCAGAAAATATTTAAATGGATAGAAAACATGAAGTTTTCCCAGACCATCCCAATTCACCCTGGTTTATGGTAAATCTAGCTCTGTCAAACAAGATATAATAAATGTAACTGTACTATAATGTTTTCTGCAAATAAAGCATTCATTCATTCATTCATTCATAGAATAAATGCTAATTTTATCTCTAGAATAGAGGAAAGTAACCAAATCCCTGTTAGTTGGATACTCCTGTTTCCTGAATGATTTTCACTACCAAAGTGACTATTCAAGTAGCCTGTATTCACTGTACCATTAACTTGGATTTCAATTCCACAATCTCTTCTTTTCATGAAAATGCAGGATGTTTATGCTTCTTTTGTTTTTTTCTAGGATCAGATTAAGCAGGGTGCTCTTAATGCTAAGCAACAGCAGCTAGCACTCGACAAAGCTAATGTAGATTTACTTGCACTAGAAGAGCGTCAATTCCAAGAGTATGCTGGCAAAGTAATTGAACATTGTGAACAAGGTGGTCGAAATGTGTATCCACTGAGAAAAGCTGCCAAAGAGGGTTCAGGGGGAGGAGCTGGACCCATTTTCACTGGCAAAGGTGGAACCCGACCCAGTTACATGGTCTCTGACAATTCTGGAGTTCAGATGCCCCATTATCAGAAAGATACCACAGAAGAAGTAAAACAACAAGTCAAAGGAAATTCTGGAAAGAGGCTCGGGTTTGTTTGGTGAATCAAATAAAACATATGGAGCTTTGTGAATATTTTTTTTGACTTTTTCGTTGGAGAAAACCAAAGCTGTCGATATTTGTGACGTGTTACATTTTTTATGAAAACAGCAGTATCATTATGAATATTCAAAAATCTGTTTTCTTTTGCTTACTCAAGTTAAAGACAACTGCAGAAATATATTTTCGTAGTCACTTTAACAATATTTTTCCTGAAACATAGCTTGTTTTTTCTCTTTGGATCGAACACTTCAAGCTTTTTCCAGTGCAGGCCTGGCATTCTGAGAAAGACAGGAGGGCTAACAATCGCTCTCCTGACATGGACCAGGACTGCCAAAAGCTCTCACCAAGCTTACAGTTTACGAGAATGTGTAAATAGAATAACTTACTGGTAGATTCAGCAATACTGAATCCCGGTCAATGAATATTGCTAGAGACTCTTGTGGCAGAGAGTAGTCTCTGTAAAATGGCTATATATTGCCACTCTCCAACTCTGAGGCTCACCCCAGGGGTGGGGAGTAGCATTATATAGCCATTTTACACAGATGATACCATACTTTTAAATGTAACAATACAGGTTTTAGAAATACATCACAATAGTAGGTACAATGCCTGCGAGAGCAGGAGGGCAATTTTTCTCTCTCCTTATATTTTTTCAGATGAGTGGTAGGCAAGCGAAAAAGTCAATGAGAGTTAGGCCAAACAAAAATGTACATTTCGTTCTTGAGGAATTAATTTTTCAAATTACTGGGAGGTGGGCTTTTATTTTTTTGTTTGATAAACTGGTAGAGTGCCAAATTATTTGGGGTCAGTAAAATTTGTTCACATGTTCTTGCCGCGTTAAAATTTATGGGAGAGTGCCAATAGGCACTCTCCCATAAATTTTAACAAGGTAACCCCATACAAGCTAAATAATTTCACTT
Source organism: Pictodentalium vernedei (assembly GCA_031216915.1). NCBI lineage: Eukaryota > Metazoa > Mollusca > Scaphopoda > Dentaliida > Dentaliidae > Pictodentalium > Pictodentalium vernedei. The sequence goes on from CM062288.1 coordinate 293,911,285, forward strand.
CACAGATAACACGAAACACACTTACAGAATATGAAACCTTCAAGTTATGGTACTTGCATTTTAGAAAGAAGCCCAAATTTGGACTTCCAGCACTCAACAAGTTAATAAAGAAAAATAAAATTCATTTGTGATAAGTCATATTTATGAACCTTTTGTGAAAAATAAATTCTGTCCACATATTATTTGAGTTATATTCTGCAGAACACAGTAAACGGTAAATACATAAAACACAACAGAATAAGTAGGCTAGTACTGAAATGGTTAACTGGTTAACCGGTTTGAAACCAGTTACCCAATCAGTGAATTGAATAAGAAGTTCCATCACAGAACTGTTTATGTAGCCAGCTAGGGTATATCAATAAACCAATATATACCGGTATTCAAACCAATATTGATTGAATGCCGGTGTAATTACAAAAATATCCGTTTGTCACCATTATTTATTTACCCACAATTTAATTTTCAAGATGTCTCGAGTTTTAACTGTTGCTCCGAATGAATAATATTATCCCTTTACCCAAAGAATCGCCCGCATGTGCACGCGTAATATACAAATTCAGCAGTTGAAAAAATAATTTTCAAAAATTTCAACAAAACTATATCGTGACTCCCTCATTGGAACGAGCTGAGTGAGCTAATTCCAATGAGGGGTCACCTGGTATTGTTTTGTATAATATGCTGATTCATTCCGACTTTGATGCCTCAAGTCTTGATTGTGGTACTTATGTTCATAAATCTGAACAGTTTTCGATATACCGGTTTCGGCGGTAATTTTTTGAATACTGATACCGGTATTGAGTTATGAATATCGTGCAGCTCAATAGCCAGCAACTGTAAGCCTACCATCAAATCTTCAAGATCAATCTTTGTTTTGTACTTTCATGCAAGATCTTTGACTACAGTATTCTTCTTAGTGGAGTACTGTATTCAATGATCTTGAACAAAATCATGAAATAAAAATCATTCATTCCCGTTTTCCAACTGAAGTGGACTGATTAAAAATGAACTTGTAATTTGATATTTTTGTCTATATTTAGTGGTTGATAGGTTTAGAAATCTGAATGTAATAATTAATATTATGGTGCATACTGATTCCCATGTTCAGATATCTGAACAGTTTTTCGATATACTGGTATACTGTGGTATTTTTTTTCAACACCGATACCAGTATTCAATTTCGAATACCATGCAGCCCTGTTTTCCACTTCAGCAACAAACAGTAAATTCAAACAGTAACTTCAGTGAGAAATACTAAAAGCCAATTTATTTTTTCGTACTTCCAATTGGCTGTTATAAATATGTATTTAGTCCTTAAGGTTGTGATCGTTGTTTTTTTTTCACGTAAAGTTATATGCTTAATGCACTTGTCGAAGAAAAATGAACGTATTGCACGATTCCATTTATGATAAAGTCTGTTTTATAAGCTTTAAAATCAGTAAAGAATTTCAGTAGTTTACCAATAATACTCTCCAGTCGTTTCACTCACTTTGTTTGTACTTGGTGACCCAGAAATTCCCTTTCACAACAGTATTTGTTCTCAATGATGTCACTCCAACGAAGCCTGGAGACTTTGTCCCATTTTTTTATAGTTGGAAATGCTTGTCATACGTTGACCAACAACAGCCGGCTATTCAGAATCTGGTTTGGCAGAAAATAATTAGACTGCTTGAAGGCAATTAAAAAAAATTCTTGTTTCTCAGGCACCTCCCTCATTAGGATTGTAACGATTCATCGCAATTTCAATGCATCGCGATACATTTGTTCACGATACGCGTAGCATTTCATATGTATCGCGATACAAAACGATACACTTCCAGGTCGGCATGATGTAGTAAGAAGTTGCATTTTCAGGCCCAACAAGTCTATTTTGTGCTTTTCCAACTTATAATTCCACTTGTTCAATTGTATTTCAGTAAAATATCAACTCTGTGTAAATTATAAGCATACTTTGAGGCAACAGACCTCTCACCTCTGAATGGTCCAGACTCCCAGAGGTCCATTGGCTGAAACTCATTTGTCTTTCTCAAGCACTAAAAAAGAAATTAGATGTTACTCGTCAAATGTGCAGTTTGTGGGCCTTTTATTACTGATAATTCACTCTCAATGTACTGCATGTAACGTATCGTAAAAAATTGTATCGTGAATAAAATTGCGATACATATCGTATCGTGAGGCGTATCGTTGCAGCCCTATCCCTCGTCATAGAAAATCTGCCTCATCACTTCTTTTTCACCTGGAAGTATCTTCTACGATACTATTTTACACTTGTAGGACAAATATTTAACCAACTATACCTTGTTTGACAGAGCTCAGCTCTGTCAAACAAGGTATAGTTGGTTAAATTTTCAAGTAAATTATGGGAAATTTTCACTGCTGAAAACATTTGTTTGCCAAATAATAGTGTACTAAGTAGTTAGATTTCTGATTTCCACTATTTTCAGAACTGTTTTTAGTGAATACACAAGAAAACTGAAAAAACAAAAAAAAAGCCTCCCTCTCTCCTCATAAAATGGAGGAAAAATTGTCTGAGAAACAAGAAATTTTTTAATAGGCCTTACTCGAGTTTTTGTGATTTATCTGAAAACCTTATCAGCTTCATTGTTTCATATTTCGTACAGAAATTACAGAAACACTGGTGCCCTCTTATTAGATATTTCTTGACTGAATATGTGACCATTGAATGGCCCTATTGATTGAATGTAATGTACAAACACAAAAACAATTAACCTTTCTAACAGTGCAGATTTGACCTGTTAATTACATATATGTAAAAGAGCAAATTCCTATTAATTGACAATAACCAAATTCCCCTTGTTTATAGACTTATTTGAGTGCATCCAACACAGGCATTTAAGCTTTTATATCTTCTTTGACAGAGCTTCATGATATTATAAAATGCCATACCATACTTTTATAATAATGTTGTTTTGAAGAATTGGATTTTTGAGAGGGAGGGGTGGGGGGGGATTATTGAAATGGTGTTTGTCTGTTGGTCTGTCCATCCATCATAAAACTTTGTCCACTCAGCTCCTCTTACATTTTTCTTGGGATTTTTATGAAGTATCAGTTTGAAAAGTGGACGTGCATATGTGCCGAAATTTTTGATTTGACAAATTTTGCACAGTTAGGCCACATAAAATAAATCTGTTTCTCAGGTCATTATTTGTAAAATTTCATGCAGGCGAGTGGTTTTTTATTTTCTTTTTTATTTCTGCAATCATGTTCTTGGTTTATGTTTTAGGCCTCATATTCTACGGAATAGCCTGGGTGGTGGTTTATTTTGTCCTTTGAGAGCAAGAAGGCTTTGCAATGCGTTACCATTGCAAAGCCTTGTTGCACTCAAGCAACAAATTTATCAATTTTTTTAACCTTGGTAAAATATCAGACATAAACCATTTAATTAAATTTTTTTTAAGTTAACATTGGTTATAAAAAGAGAGCATGCGGCAGCCATAAGGACCATGCAGGAGGCCCTGAGAAACAGATTTTTAATTTTTTTTAGGCTCTCTATCCTTTGTAATATGTAAATTTCCAGCAAAAATGCTTGTCTGCTTAACTCCACCATTTTTAATTTTTTTTTTTTTTATAAAACTTTCGTATGAAGTACATGTCCAAGTCTGAAGTGTAGATGTGCATATGGGCAGAAATTTTTTATTTGGATATTTTTGTGTAGTTACAGCCCTTGGTAATTGGCAAATTTCCTGCACAAATGCTTATATATGCATCTTCTAGTAAATAAATCCAGCGGGGGATATGGAAGTCGTTAGACTATCTTGTTTGCAAAATGGTTTATGACTCCCTTTTGGAACATGCTTGTTCCACTTTGTGGTCATAGCTATGTTTTTAAGACAAAAATTGAAAAATACTACAAATTGGTTGTCGATTATACATGGTGGTGATCGGTTTGGGATGTTACATTAAGTAAAGGGCTAAATTATGTGATAAAATATACCTCAAATTCGTCTCTACTTTGTATGACATTTTTTGACCTCTTTCACTAAAACTGATCTAAGCCTTGGTAAACCAAACCTCAGATCGATTTTTGTGAATGAGGTTCAAAAATTTCATATGAAATTGTGACTCATTGTAGATCCTTTTATTAAATTTTAAGTTTTTAAGATGTGTATTACAGTATTTATTAATGTGATTCAGACTGTGATAAAAGATAATTAGTCAGTATGTCATCTGATTGGACAGTTGTTGAATTTTTTTTTGAGATGTGAATCTTTCTATAATTAAACTTGATAAAAAAACAGTTTCTCTGAACTTAATTTATTTACAACCCATGTAAGCTTAGATAAATGTATATATTGGGGTTTAATGGCACTTTTGACAGGCAGGGTCACCTCTTGTCAGACAGTTTTATATTGGAGGAAGCTGACCCCGAGCAACTGTCAAACTCCGCAGAACACAAACTCCACACAAGCATGGTCAGGCGCATTGACTGAAAATGTGCAGTATGCCTTGGTGCACAGCGCCACCATGCCCCCATGTAGGCAACAGGGATTAAGAGCTTTGCCAAAGAACACAATGCAGTTAGCTCAGACGGAGAACTATAGATCTTTTTGTTTGAAGTGCAATGCTGTAACCACAGAGTCACTGCACTCCCGAGCCTAGACAAATGAAAGTTCACTAAGAGTCATAACCAAATGATGGCGGTTTTGAATCTGTAAATTCAGCATGGTTGAATGTGGTTGTTCTATCCAAAAATTCCAGTGATGCAAATGTTCAGGTGATCAACTATGTGGGTCCATTTGTTTCAAGTGAAGGCCAGGTTTTTTTTTTAGCTCTCCAGACTGAAGGTCAGCAGAAAAGATACTAACTTCTCTCTTTCTGTTATCAATCACCATTGGTCATGGAGGTAGTGTTTGAGTCTTATTCTCCCCAAAATTCTGGCTCGCATCCAATAAAATGATAAGGGTGGGGCATTTCAATTTTGTTAAAATCAATGTGCTATCCCCATTGGTCTCTATACAACTGGATTGCTGGAACTTCAACAACAATCATTGCAACTCAGTCTACTCCCCTCATCCAGTTGACTGCTGGAAGCCCATATTTGGGCTTTATTCTGGAGTGAGATGACCAGACTTAGAAGCTTCATATTCAATGGATGCACTTCATATTATTATGTCTCTCCTTCCCAGAAGGGAGACGTATTGTTTTAGTGCATATTCTTCTTCTTCTCATACAAACTTTGTCCGGGCATAATTTTTTTGTCTTTTGACCTAGACCTTAGATATTTGGCATGTGGATGTAGCACCATGAGCCGGTATGTCGCGTACCATAGTGACTTCATGTGACCTTGACCTTTGACCTGAAGGTCAGATTTATGTGCTTTTTAAGGGAAACTTTGTCTGGGGCATAACTTTTTTGTCTTTTGACCTAGACCTTAGATATTTGGCATGTGGATGTGTCACCATGAGCCGGTGTGTCGCATACCATAGTGACCTTCATGTGACCTTGACCTTTCACCTGAAGGTCAGATTTATATTCTTTTTTAAGGGAAACTTCGTCCGGACCAGAACTTTTTTGTCTTTTGACTTAGACCTTAGATATTTGGTATGATTGTCAATATTATTCATGTATATATAATTTGCAGTGCATTAAATAGAAAGGAAGGGGAGACATATGTTTTAGTGTGCTAAAACAGTTTCTAGTTATCTTTGACTTGAAGTTATTTACTCTGTATGGAGTTGCCTATTTATTTATTTTATTAGGGTTTAACAACACTTGAACAGCCAAGGTCATATCGTGTCGGTGACAGTTTTACGGGTGGAGGAAGTAAGAGTACCCGGAGAAAACCACCGAGCAACAATGAATAGCTGTTAGCTCCCCAATATCGTAACTCCGCACTGCAGCGTTAGATTGGTTGAAGACATGCGCACCATCGACGTGCAGTACACCTTAGTACACGGCATCATCGTGCCCCCATGTGTACAATCGGGGTGAAGTGCCTTGCCCAAGGACACAACGCGGGAGTCCGAATCGATCGCTCAGACGGTCACCCATCCAAGGACTAACCGGGCTCGGCTTCGTTGATCAGACGAGAACCGGTTACCACAATGCCACCTTGCCCCCCTTGGATTTGCCTTGTTACAATTTATGGGAGAGTGCCTTTACATAAATTTTAACAAGGCAAAGACATGTAAACACATTTTGACAACCAAAAGTAATTTAGCACTCCACCAGTTAACCCTTTACCTAACACCGGCCAAAAAAGGCCAGAAAATTAACCAGAATAAGCCTACCACAGCCTAAGATATCTCGGAAGTTTCTCATTAAGACCATACAATTTTCGTCAGGCTGGTTCTAATGATAACCATATTTGTATGGTCTTAGTGAAAAATTGTGAAATTTGTTTTCGAAAAATGTGAAATTCAATTTATTTCTTAAAAATACTGTGTTAGGTAAAGGGTATTAAAAGTTGGCATCATGTTAATCAATGCAGTTACTCCTCCCATCAGTGGTATTTGATTGATTTATTTATTGGTGTTTAATGTTCCACCACTTAAAATCCTTTGGTATTTAGTGTAGATCAAGCTTATAGGGGTCTAATTCAAATTGGTTCAAATCAAATCCATGGTTTAATAAAAGACTGCTCGACCAACGTACCCCTAAAAAAATTGAATTTTCTGAAGTCAAAAAGGGACATAACTGTGGTGAAAAATGTCGGACCAAACTCCGATTTGAAGTTGACCTGAATTTATGTTGTTACCCTACACAACAAATTTTATATGATTTGGTCAATTATAGCTCAAGTTATTGGTTGGAAACTAAAAAAAATAGAGTTTTCAAAGTCGAAAAAGGGGCATAACTCGGGCAAAAATTGTCAGACTGCAGCTGCTTCAAGCTTAACCTGTATTTTATGTTGATACACCTACATACCAAATTTCATTTGATTTGGACAACTATAACTAAAATTATCATCGGGAAACCAAAGTGGGATGGATGCACAGAGACACCCGCAATTTTAATAGTCCCCCCAATTTTTTTTTTCGAGGGACAATAAGTTGGTTCCTTATAGGAACTCTAATTTTAACTTTTTTGAAAGTCTTCATCAGATCCACCTGGCAGAAACTTATATTTAATATTCATCATTCTTAATGGGGTCGGATTCAGATTTGTTCAAACCAAGTTCCTGGATTCATGTTTGGCTCACTATGGCAATCCAGATTTTATCTTATGGTAGTTAAATATGTGGATTGTTCTTTAAAAATCTTCTTTAGATCTATCTTTCAGAATCTTTGGAAATTTGATACATGGCATCAGTGGCGTAGATAGTCTTTCGCTGGCGGAGAGGCAAGCCCCAAATTTTCCGACAGGCCGAAAATTTTCCGACAGTGTAACAACAACAAAAACCCAAACAAACAGAAAGAATCTGTTGTTTACTGCAAATGTACTGAAAATTGGTCTTTTTTACCCAAAATTTACCCCAAATGGCATGTTTTTATCCCCAAAGCCAGCATTTTAATGTTATTAGGCATAAATTCGCCTAAAAATGGTCCCAAAAAATTTCCGACAAAACTTCTGGTGGGGGGGGGGGGGGGGGGGGGGCGGGCTACGCCCCCCCGGCCCTCCTTTATCTACGCCACTGCATGGCATCCTTCTCCCATTCAAGTTTCTTCAAATTAAGTTCCTTTAGGTTTATATTTGGGCCCCTTTGGAACTTAAATTTTAACTTAGTGCAATATGCGAAAAATTCTCTAACCCTTTACCTAACATGAAAAGCAGACGACAGTTGCATACCAAATTCTTGAATAACTAATTTTTTTTTCTTTTCATTTTTTGTCTCAGAAACATAGGTTATGACCCCTCATTGGAATGAGCTCGTTCCAATGAGGGATCATAACCTATGTTTTTGAGGTAAAAAATGAAGAAGATCAAAATTAATTGGCAATTTTTGTGAATAGTGCTGGCCGGTTTTGGCCATTACGTTGGGTGAAGGGTTTAAATTCTTCAGATCCACCAGTCAGAATCTTTTCATATTTGGTATTCAGCATCCTTAGGGTGGTCAGATTCAAGTTTATTCAAATGAAGTCATATGAAGGATCATATTTGGGCTCCTTATGTGAGCCCCGGTTGAACCTTAAGGCTATATGAGGAATATTAAAGATCTTCTTCAGATCCACAAGTTAGAATCTTGATATTTGGTATAAAGCTTCCTCATAGGAGGCGAGCTTCATGTTTACTAAAACCAAGACCATGGGTTCATATTTGAGCTCCTCAGAGAACCCAAATTTCAACTCACTCTTCGTCCAATATGAAGAAAATGCTTAAAATGTTCTTCACACCCACCTATTACAAATGTTTCATATTTGGTGTTTACCATACTTTTGAGAGTTGATTCTAGTATGTTTGAATCAAGTCCGTGGGTTAATACTTTGGCTTCCATGGAGCCGAAATTTTAACTTACTGCAGTTTGAGGAAAATGCCTCAAAGATATTCTTCAGATCCACCAGACAGATATTTCTTAAGAAAACAAACTTTGTTTCAATTGGATATTTTGTTTTCATTAATGACTTCATCTGTTTGTGTGCAAGGACACACAACCAGAAAGTCCTAATTTGTCTAAAAAAAACGCGACATCGATGCCGTAGCAGCGACGGGTGGTGCAATCTCACAAAATTCTAAGTCCATCAAGGGCCATAACTCCAAGAAAAATATTTGGAACAAAACATGCATTGAACAGTGGCTAGACATCAATAAGATACACTTACATGCCAAAGTCATTCCATCAAGTATTTCAAAAGTTATTGAGTTTTGAAACTCATTGGTCACAGACAGACCGACCGACCGACAGACAGACCGACATTGCCACTTACAGAGCTGCTAGTCGCAGCTAAAAAAGAAACTCTATCTCAATGTTGTCCTTGTTAAATGCAATTTCACTCCTATTTCTTCACCACACAACTGATGGCTTCCAAGAATATTTCACCAAATTTAAACCCAAATTTTAATTAACCTAGATGTCTTTTCAGAGGGAAGCCCTTTTGTTATTTTTGAACATATATTCAAGCCTAATGTAGGGTGTGTGCTGTGAGTGGGGAGGTGGGTTGAAAAACAGACATCACTTTTCAGAACTTTTTTGGAGACAGTCATTGCAGTTGGCACACATTTACATGGTGACACTTACTTTTTGCCTCCGTCTATCTAATCCCTCAGTACTAACCAAGCCAGAAAATAAGCAGACTGTCATCTGCAAAATGAGGTTCCCAGAGGGTGAATTTAGTGATGCTACTCTGCACAGCAGGGTAGCATCACTAAATTTACCCTCTGTGAACCTCAACTTGAATCAGGGTCTCAAAACTAAACAGAAATATGTACTTGGAGGATAAATTGGCCCATTGTATGGAATAGCATCATCAAATTCACCCTCTGGGGACCTCATTCTGCAAATGTCAGACTGCTTATTTTCAGGCCTGGTACTAACGAATACTAGAGATGGTCTACTGCATACCGCCTAGTATCGGTTACTGAAAAAGGGCATTCAATTTTTCTTAGTAAAAATCCAATATGGCCACCAGTCGGCCATATTGAAACTGACTGGGAAAAAAAATGATGTCACACACTTTCCATTTTTGTGAAGTATCATGAAAAGGGGCCAATACTGTGGAAGTTGTTTGCTCCACAAAGTTTACATAAAAAAAAATCCAATATGGCCACTAGTTGGCCATCTTGAAATCGAGCGGGAAAATAATACTGTCACGCACTTCCCCTCATCATGTTGATCATTTTTGTGAAGTTTCATGAAAATGCTGCTAAAAGTGTGGAAGTAGTTCACTCTACAAGTTTACATGAAAAAAAAATGCAATATGACTGCCTGTCGGATATCTTGAATCCGATCAGGAAAAAAATTATGTCACGCACTGCTCCTCATCACGTTGATCACTTTTGTGAAATTTCATGAAAATGTGGCTAAAACTGTGGTAGAAGTTCGCTCGATAAGTTTACATGTGCAACAGACCGACTACGACGACCGACTGACAAGTTCACTCCTACATACCCCCCCAATTCTTTTTGTGGGGGTATAACCAGTACCAATACCCCTATTCCTTGTAGGCAAATTAATTCTGACTTTTCCAGATTTGCTGGAACTGTAACCACTGGAATTAATCAATACACAGCAAAGAGAGAAACAAACTTTTGTATTTACAGATATCGTCTCAAATTTGTCTCAGAAGAGGTTACAGTTGAAATATGAACTTCCATCATTTTTTAGATTCAAGCCTCTTCCAGACAGCTAGTTAAGAATATCATTGTCCTCACACAATGAGACTCCACTGCCTATCAAATGGTTCCCCAACACACTTATTCACTCGGCAACCACATTCTTGAGAGAGTGTGGTGGACAAGTGTGCTCATCTCTGCCAGGGGTTTTGGGATCATTCCTCTGTTGGGAATGTTCTTAATTGTCCAAACAGTTTCTAACAGCATCATCTAAGGGGTTCATGCAGTCATAGTGCAACATCCTATCGCTGCGGATGCAGGGACGTAATTTAGGTGTCCCCTGTAGGAAGAAAGACACATTCTGTGCAGGCAAAGTATTTGTTTGTTGTTTGCAATGGAGAGAAGAGTTAAGCCACAAAGTTGCTGCTATGGAGGTTATCCCACAAACCCAAGCCATTGGGCCGAGAAGAGGCAATGATCTTAAGTTCCAGAATTTGCTCGGCAATTCTTGTGAAATTAATAATTATTATTATTTATTGGTGTTTAACTCCTTACATGCTGCTGGCGGTTATTCCCACCCAGGATATAATTTCTCTTGCCACTTAATTGAGGATAATTTGGGTTCATTTAATCAATTTTTCCTTCAGTAAATTGAATGGATTTTTTCACCAATGATTTTTTGAGTTAAATTTAGTTTAATTTTTCATCAAATCTAGTCATGGCTGCTTTACAGAAGCCATGACTAGATGTGATGAAAAATATTTTGAAAATACTCAGCAGGTTAAGAGTTAAGGTCACATATTTTTTGCACAATGGCTAATCATGACCACAACATTAGTTTCAACTCAAGACCAGGGGTGAGCGTTAATAAGCCATGTTGCTAATTTTTGAAAGGGTTTGCACCTCCAAAGCATTGCAGGGGTGGCTCCAGGGATTTCTCGACAGGGGGGCTGACCTCTCCGACAGGGGGGCTATAATATTTGACCTCCCAAACGAAGGAAAATGAGTGAAAATTGGTAAATTGGAGAACCAAAATAGAAGCAAATTGAGTATGTTTGTTGATTATTTAATGTAAACATATAATAAGGTCAGGAAATATTTCATCTATAAAGCCAGTTTGATGAATGACAATAAGGAATTTCGTGAGAATCACTATTCTCTATCAAAGTTCCAGTGCTGCACTGGTTCGAGTACACCCTGCACCACATTATAGCAGAACGCCATTGTTGTTTAGTTTCGATAGATTCCAAACTTTTACCATGACGATAATCGATGCTTAGGTATGGAAATAATGGAACGCCAGTTGGATAACAACTGTCATAATGCCTAACAAAGAAGAACCATATACCTCGTTCTTGATCGACACAAGACGAGATATCTACATTCGATTGTCGGAAATTTCTTGTGAAGTCGGGTTTACGAGACTCTCCAACGGACTGACTAAAAATCTCCGACGGGGGGAGGGGGGCTACACACACACCCTGATGCCACCACTGAAGCATTGGTGACTGGGTCCTATTTTACCAGTAAAACAGCCTGTTTATCGCAGTGAATGTGAGATTAATATAACTGAAACTAATGTATCATAAAAACTAAAATGGTTTACAGATGCTCAACCAAAATGTCAAACAAAAAGAAAAAGTTTCCATTTATGTATTATTTTATTTCATTCACAAAGAAACAATAAAAAATTACAAAAATATACTCCACAGTATCGGAGCACCAACAATATTAAGGCCTATTAAAAGAATCTCTTGTTTCTCAGCAATGTTTTCCTTTATCATGAGAGGGTGGCTTTTTTTGTTTATCCACAAAAAAAATTATATCAATAAACCTAAATCCACAGTATTGTGGAATGAAAGTGTCAATGACAATATAGCTTAACTTGTCTGTGTTACGTTTGATGAAAAGGATAATGTTCAATGTTTTTGAAAGGATTATGAAATAAGACAAGAATTGTGATAATTGGGAATATGTTAATTTCTGTTCCCTGTATGCTATGTTTTCAATAAAAATAATATGGGGTGTAGACTATAATAAAGGAGTGGGTTTATGTGGCCCTCACAGTTAACTGGTAGAGTGCTGGAAGCCCATTTTTGGGCTCTATTCTGAGGTGAAATTACTGCAACTTGAAGGCTTCATACTCAGTGGATGTGCTTTGTATTATCTTTGAAGTGACATTATTTAGTCTGTAAGGACTTGTCTTGCTACAATTTATGGGAGAATGCCAATAGGCACTCTCCCATAAATTATAACAAGGCAAAGACATGCCAACAAATTTTGATGGTTAAAAATAATTTAGCACTCTACCAGTTAATGTATGTAGCCCTCACAGTTAATGTATATCAACGAAAGTTACCAATTTACAGTGAAATTATTCCAAAAAAGAGTCATCCTATCAAGTTACAATGAAATCCCTTCATGGCCTGTAGACTGTGCTAAAGATTTTTGGGCTTCGGGCGCCTGTAGCCATCATGGTAGACCGATCGCAACCAAAAGGGGGCGTCCTCATCTAGACATCCTACAAAGTTACAATGAAATCCCTTCATAAATATGACTTGTTTTCTGTGCTAAAGTTTTTCGTGTTTTGGGCTCGGGCAGCCATCATGGTTGAATGATCACAACCAAAAGGGGATGTTATCATCTAGACATTATATGGAATCAACCTACCACGTTACAATGAAATCCCTCCATAAATACAACCTGTAGACTGTGCTAAAGGTTTTCAGGTTTTGGGCTCGGCAGCTGTCATGGATGAATGATCATGACCAAAAGGGGACGTTCTCATCGAGACATTATCTGGAGTCATCCTACCAAGTTACAATGAAATCCCTTCATAAATAAGACCTATAGACTGTGCTACAGGTTTTTGGGCTTTGGACCCTGTAGCCGTCACAGTTGACCAATCGCAACCAAAAGGGGACGTTCTCATCTAGACATTACATGAGGTCAACATACCAAGTTACAATGAAATCCCTCCATAAATACGACCTGTAGACTGCGCTTAGGATGTTGGGGTTTTGGGCTCGGGCAGTCGGCACAGTTGACAGCGACCAAATGGGGAAGTTCTCATCACATCATCCGGAGTCATCCTACCAAGTTACAATGAAATCCCCCCATATTAAATATGACCTGTAGACTGTGCTAAAAGTTTTTAGGTTTCGGGCTTGGGCAGCAGTCACAGTTGACAAATCATGACCAAAAGGGGACGTTCTCATCTAGATATTATACATAGGCATCCTTCCAAGTTACAATGAAATTCCTTCATAAATACAACCTGTATTCATTTATTATCTATTTATTGGTGTTTAAGGTCACATACTTATGCACAATGGCTAATCGTGAGCTTGACAGTTTTATGGGTGGAGTACCCAGAGAGAACCACCGAGCAACTGCCAGCTCCTCAACATTCAAACTCTGTTCAAGCTCTGCTCAAGCAGGGTTACAGCGGTTGAAGACATGTGCACCATCGATGTGAAGTGTGCCTTAGTACACGGCGTCATCGTACCCCCATGTAGGCAATCGGGATAAAGTGCCTTGCCAAGGACACAACGTGGGGCATCCCGGACGGGGATCGAACTCGGGACCTCTAGCATAGAAGTCCAACAGTCTACCACTGAGCCACTGTGCTCCCAAATATGACCTGCAGACTGTGTTAATGGTTTTCATGTTTTGGGCTCAGGCAGCCACCACGGTTGACCGATCGCAACCAAAAGGGGACTTTCTCATCTAGACATGACCTCAAACACGCAAATGAAATTTTGTGACGATCGGATAAGAACTACGGGGTGTAGCCTGTACTAAAGGAAAATGTGTACAGACTCACACACTAACAGACTTCCGCACGCATGATGGCAATAGCTTATCTTGACTTTGACAAGTTAAGCTAAAAACCAATGTTTCAGCAGTGAAAATTCCCCATACTGCAGTTGCAATTTAATCGACTACAAATTGTTTGACAGAGCTCAATGAGCTCTGTCAAACAAGATATAGCTGTTAACCCTTAACGTAAACATGAAAAGCAGACGACACTTGCAAACAAAATTCTTGAATAACTAATTTTTTTCAATTTTTGTCTCAAAACTATAGGTTATGACCCCTCATTGGAACGAGCTCAATGAGCTCGTTCGAAAAAGGGGTCATAACCTATGTTTCTGAGACAAAAAATAAAAAAAATAAAGAAAATTAATAGGCGATTTTTGTGAATAGCGCTGGCCGGTTTTGGCCATTACTTTGGGTAAAGGGTTAAATTTGTAGCCCAACAAGTGCAAAATACTATCAGTGAAGACATCTGCAGGAAAACAAAAAGAAAGTCTTCTAATTTTCAACGACAAGGGTGTGCCTAAGAAACAGAAACAAGTATTCCTTTTTAACAGCCTTATTATCATACACATGCTTCAACCTTCAGAATCATCCTTTTCTTCACCACAGGCTCCACAGCCCATCCAAAAAGCCAACAGATGAGATAAAAATGATGGACAGAAGATGTCATTTTTGTCAGAAAATTATTGTTGTTATTATTTATTGATGTTTTTGGTCACATATTTCTGCACAATGGCTAATCGTGACCACAACATGGATATAAAGTCAAGTCCAGCCAATCGTTTATACCCATGTTGCCGATTTTAGAGGACTTCCACCCCAGGTATTGGTTATTTATTTATTGGTGTTTTAGGTCAGATACTTCTGCACAATGGCTAATCGTGACCACAACATGGAGATAAAGTCAAGTTTTGTAAATCGTTTATATCCATGTTGCCTATTTTAGAGGACTTCCACCCCAAGTATTGGTGACTGGGTCCTATTTTACCAGTAAACCAGAACTTGTTTACCACAGTTAACAAGCACACCTTCACTTCCCGGGGTTCCCGTGGGGACAGGTATTGGTTACCATGTCCTATTTTACCAATAAAGCAGAGATTGTTCACCACAGTAAACAGTCACTGCTCGTTTCCCAGGGTTTGTCGACCAATTACTTCTTTTGAAAATGTCATCAGTGGAAATAATTTGTGTGAGTTCATTTTCTCCATCCTTTGCTGTTCATTCTTTTGTGAATTCATTTTAAAAACATTGTAAAAAAACAACATTAATTTGAAAATAAGAAACTGATGAAAGGCTATGTCCAGAGGGATTCATGGGTGCAAGATTTCTTTGCCAAAAGAAGTTTGTGGTTCTATAGTTTAGCAGGATTCCTTTCAAGGACTTTCAAGCATCCCCCCCCCCCCCCCCACCTCACAAACTCTCGCAAAAAAATGATCTAGTTACAGAATAGGGCCCTGCGAATTGGGAAATTTATGTTCGAATCGAATCTCGAATCGAATCGGGACTGATGTCGAAATCGAATCTTGAATCGAATCGGGATAAACTCGAGAAATAACTATAACTGGCATTATCTTGTGCAGAAATGTCCGGAAAGCACTGCGAGAAGAGATCTTTGACATAACTGGACAACTTGGCATCGTTTTAATTTTCTTTCTCATTGAATGGCCATTCAGATGTTCACTTGGCCCGACAATAAATTCAAGACATAAATATGGACAGAAATTAAGGTGTTACTGCCCAGAGACATTTGAGACAAACCACTAAATTGAAACATGAGAATTAAAAGCACAAATGTAATACAAGTGGCACCTTAATTCCCATGGGTTGAAGTCGGCTACAGCCGCTAACTTCATGTACGTTAGCGTGGCTAAATACATGTACATCTTATAGGAACCTCATTATTGTAATGTTTGGTTGTTGTTGTATTATCAGGATTCGGGTCTTGTAGATTGCAGTCCGTTCTCAACTCAATAACTCAGAATACATCAAAAGCAGCGAAGGCATTAAACTGTGTTAGTTTCTGCATTAGTTAACTCGAATATTGACGCAGTGCTCATTCACACAAATTGCTTTTACTTCATTCCAACTTCCAAGTACCAACGCCGAACAATGCAAAGAAACTAAAAAGGTTTTCCTCCCACAGTTTTCTAACATAATAATGGGAGCGCTCCAGGCGGCATGCCCCCATTATTGTGTTAGAAGATTCTGGGACTGGGAGCGGGCCTTAGGCCCATTGCTGGATATTTTGGTTGTATAGATGGGGCATGAATAGGTTACAAGTTAAAACAGCTCCAATTTGCAAAACGAACGTTTAATTTCTCGTTCTGAAAACTCAAAATGTACATTGTCGAACACTGATTCATTTTCCTCGAAGCTTCGTTTGACTAACGAATCGGCAAACTATTCGAGATCGATATACGAATACCAAAGCGATGTCGACATCGAATCGAATACTCGAAACTTCGCAGGGCCCTATTACAGAAAGATAATTTTGTGCTTCATCGGGGTTGCTATTTCAGGAAAAATTCAAAGCTTTTAAAAGCCAATTCAGGCCTTCTGTTTTCAGAATTTTGTGCAACTTATTTATTGTTCACCTCATTTGGGCTTTGGTAACCTATGGTTCGTTCCCCTGTACTTGATAACCCAGTAGGTAACCTAAATATGTGCTCAGATACAAATTAGTTGGAATTATAGCCTAATCTTGGGATGAGCTAGCATGCTGCTGAAGAGTATGGCATCCGTAATCACTATTTGTGGCAGAGCCATTTCCTGATGTAGTACCTATGCTATATCTTACGATGATAATCAGTTTAAAACAATGATAAGAAAAGAAATAAACCATGATACAGTAGAATCCTCTTAACTGAATATCCATTTTGCCAGTGAAAATTATTCATTTAACAGGAGTATACAATTAACAGGGATTTGGTTACTTTCCTGTGTTCTGGAGGTAAACTGAGCATTTATTCTATTATATCTTGTTTGACAGAGCTCATAGAGCTCTGTCAAACAAGATATAATAGAATAAATGTCTGTATTGGGTGTAGTGAGGCCAAACAGGTTGATAAATAAGGGGAATCTGGTGCATGTCACAGTAATTTTTTCGACATATTACAAAGATATATATACAATAAACAGGAGTTTACTCTACAACCCATATGCAGTCAACAGATCAAATTTGTACTGAAGGTATGATAAATGGTATATTCAATTAACAGGGATATACAATTAAGAGATATCCAATTAAGTGGGCTCCACTGTACTGTGAATGTGTTTTCTATAAACAATCTTCATTCCAAATTTCAATGAGACCCGATAACCAAAACAAATGATTCGAGGCGAACAGAAAGAAAATTAGCTATTTTACATGGCTAACAGCCAAATTATTGTCTTTGATTTACAACAAAATTGAATTTACCCCCCCCCCCCTCCCCCTTGAGGTAATTGTGAGGACCCGAAACACCTTTTACTGAAGTCTAGTGATGATCAAACCATCTACATAAGAGACAGAGAAGAAAGACATAATGCCACATGTGGGGAGGTGATTTGCATGTATTTTCTCCGTTTTACTGCAGGGACATGACTCATTTGGAAGCATATCCCATAAACAATCTTCAGTCCATATTTCTTGAAACCTGATAACCCAAACCTGAAATATGAGATATTTTATGAGGCAAACAGCGAATTTTCAAAGTTAAAAAGGGAGATAAGTGTGACAAGGGCAATGCCCCCCGTCCCCCGACCAAGATGGCAAATTCAAGGGAGCTGTTAGGATGCAATTTGTTCCAAGAGCATGGTCTTTATGAGAGGTAAAGGGTGTTAATTTCAATCAAATGATCAAAAGTAAAGTTATCATCCGGACAACACAAAAAGTGTATTTTATAAGTCAAAAAAGGGGAATAACTCCTGTAAAAATAGACAGAGCATGGCCATTTTTTAACTTGACCTGTATTTCCAATCAATTAAACCACATACTTAGTTTCGTTTCAATCAAATGATCCAAAGTAAAGTTATCATCCGGACAACACAAAAACTGTATTTTCTAAGTCGAAAAAGGGGAATAAATCCAGTAAGAATCAGTGGAGCATGCCCATTTTCGAACTTGACCTGCATTTCCACCCAAATAAGCGGCATACTAAATTTCGTTTCAATCAAATGATCCTAACTAAAGTTACCATCCGGACAACACAAAAACTGTATTTTTTAAGTCGAAAAAGGGGAATAAATCCAGTAGAAATCAGTGGAGCATGCCCATTTTCGAACTTGACCTGCATTCCCACCCAAGTAAGACACATACCAAATTTAGTTTCAGTAAAATCATCCAAACTAAACTTATCATCCGGACAAGGGTGTGACGGATGGACGCACAGACACATGCACAGACAGGCAGACGGACGGACGGACACTGCTGATTACAATAGTCCCCCGAAGGGTCGGGGGACAAAAAGTGAATAGTAAGAAATATTATTCGAGACTTATTTGAAAGCCTTTTCTATAAACAATCTTCATTCCAAATTGTATTGAGATCCGATAACCCAAACCTGAGATACGACGAGGAAAACAGAAAAAAATAGGCTATTTTTGTATATTCAAAGGGCCATAACTCACAAAATAATATTTCAACAGCAAAACGGCTGATGTTCTTTAAAGATCTCATGATAGTGAACATGTGTAGAAAATTTCATCAAAATCTGAGCAGGAAAAAAAGTGGGGGTATAATGATGTTGAGTATCAACCAATCATCAGAACAGATATTTGCATCTGCCTGAAGTATAGCTTTGGGTAAAGGGTTAAATTTGTAGCCCAACAAGTGCAAAATACTATCAGTGAAGACATCTGCAGGAAAACAAAAAGAAAGTCTTCTAATTTTCAACGACAAGGGTGTGCCTAAGAAACAGAAACAAGTATTCCTTTTTAACAGCCTTATTATCATACACATGCTTCAACCTTCAGAATCATCCTTTTCTTCACCACAGGCTCCACAGCCCATCCAAAAAGCCAACAGATGAGATAAAAATGATGGACAGAAGATGTCATTTTTGTCAGAAAATTATTGTTGTTATTATTTATTGATGTTTTTGGTCACATATTTCTGCACAATGGCTAATCGTGACCACAACATGGATATAAAGTCAAGTCCAGCCAATCGTTTATACCCATGTTGCCGATTTTAGAGGACTTCCACCCCAGGTATTGGTTATTTATTTATTGGTGTTTTAGGTCAGATACTTCTGCACAATGGCTAATCGTGACCACAACATGGAGATAAAGTCAAGTTTTGTAAATCGTTTATATCCATGTTGCCTATTTTAGAGGACTTCCACCCCAAGTATTGGTGACTGGGTCCTATTTTACCAGTAAACCAGAACTTGTTTACCACAGTTAACAAGCACACCTTCACTTCCCGGGGTTCCCGTGGGGACAGGTATTGGTTACCATGTCCTATTTTACCAATAAAGCAGAGATTGTTCACCACAGTAAACAGTCACTGCTCGTTTCCCAGGGTTTGTCGACCAATTACTTCTTTTGAAAATGTCATCAGTGGAAATAATTTGTGTGAGTTCATTTTCTCCATCCTTTGCTGTTCATTCTTTTGTGAATTCATTTTAAAAACATTGTAAAAAAACAACATTAATTTGAAAATAAGAAACTGATGAAAGGCTATGTCCAGAGGGATTCATGGGTGCAAGATTTCTTTGCCAAAAGAAGTTTGTGGTTCTATAGTTTAGCAGGATTCCTTTCAAGGACTTTCAAGCATCCCCCCCCCCCCCCCCCACCTCACAAACTCTCGCAAAAAAATGATCTAGTTACAGAATAGGGCCCTGCGAATTGGGAAATTTATGTTCGAATCGAATCTCGAATCGAATCGGGACTGATGTCGAAATCGAATCTTGAATCGAATCGGGATAAACTCGAGAAATAACTATAACTGGCATTATCTTGTGCAGAAATGTCCGGAAAGCACTGCGAGAAGAGATCTTTGACATAACTGGACAACTTGGCATCGTTTTAATTTTCTTTCTCATTGAATGGCCATTCAGATGTTCACTTGGCCCGACAATAAATTCAAGACATAAATATGGACAGAAATTAAGGTGTTACTGCCCAGAGACATTTGAGACAAACCACTAAATTGAAACATGAGAATTAAAAGCACAAATGTAATACAAGTGGCACCTTAATTCCCATGGGTTGAAGTCGGCTACAGCCGCTAACTTCATGTACGTTAGCGTGGCTAAATACATGTACATCTTATAGGAACCTCATTATTGTAATGTTTGGTTGTTGTTGTATTATCAGGATTCGGGTCTTGTAGATTGCAGTCCGTTCTCAACTCAATAACTCAGAATACATCAAAAGCAGCGAAGGCATTAAACTGTGTTAGTTTCTGCATTAGTTAACTCGAATATTGACGCAGTGCTCATTCACACAAATTGCTTTTACTTCATTCCAACTTCCAAGTACCAACGCCGAACAATGCAAAGAAACTAAAAAGGTTTTCCTCCCACAGTTTTCTAACATAATAATGGGAGCGCTCCAGGCGGCATGCCCCCATTATTGTGTTAGAAGATTCTGGGACTGGGAGCGGGCCTTAGGCCCATTGCTGGATATTTTGGTTGTATAGATGGGGCATGAATAGGTTACAAGTTAAAACAGCTCCAATTTGCAAAACGAACGTTTAATTTCTCGTTCTGAAAACTCAAAATGTACATTGTCGAACACTGATTCATTTTCCTCGAAGCTTCGTTTGACTAACGAATCGGCAAACTATTCGAGATCGATATACGAATACCAAAGCGATGTCGACATCGAATCGAATACTCGAAACTTCGCAGGGCCCTATTACAGAAAGATAATTTTGTGCTTCATCGGGGTTGCTATTTCAGGAAAAATTCAAAGCTTTTAAAAGCCAATTCAGGCCTTCTGTTTTCAGAATTTTGTGCAACTTATTTATTGTTCACCTCATTTGGGCTTTGGTAACCTATGGTTCGTTCCCCTGTACTTGATAACCCAGTAGGTAACCTAAATATGTGCTCAGATACAAATTAGTTGGAATTATAGCCTAATCTTGGGATGAGCTAGCATGCTGCTGAAGAGTATGGCATCCGTAATCACTATTTGTGGCAGAGCCATTTCCTGATGTAGTACCTATGCTATATCTTACGATGATAATCAGTTTAAAACAATGATAAGAAAAGAAATAAACCATGATACAGTAGAATCCTCTTAACTGAATATCCATTTTGCCAGTGAAAATTATTCATTTAACAGGAGTATACAATTAACAGGGATTTGGTTACTTTCCTGTGTTCTGGAGGTAAACTGAGCATTTATTCTATTATATCTTGTTTGACAGAGCTCATAGAGCTCTGTCAAACAAGATATAATAGAATAAATGTCTGTATTGGGTGTAGTGAGGCCAAACAGGTTGATAAATAAGGGGAATCTGGTGCATGTCACAGTAATTTTTTCGACATATTACAAAGATATATATACAATAAACAGGAGTTTACTCTACAACCCATATGCAGTCAACAGATCAAATTTGTACTGAAGGTATGATAAATGGTATATTCAATTAACAGGGATATACAATTAAGAGATATCCAATTAAGTGGGCTCCACTGTACTGTGAATGTGTTTTCTATAAACAATCTTCATTCCAAATTTCAATGAGACCCGATAACCAAAACAAATGATTCGAGGCGAACAGAAAGAAAATTAGCTATTTTACATGGCTAACAGCCAAATTATTGTCTTTGATTTACAACAAAATTGAATTTACCCCCCCCCCTCCCCCTTGAGGTAATTGTGAGGACCCGAAACACCTTTTACTGAAGTCTAGTGATGATCAAACCATCTACATAAGAGACAGAGAAGAAAGACATAATGCCACATGTGGGGAGGTGATTTGCATGTATTTTCTCCGTTTTACTGCAGGGACATGACTCATTTGGAAGCATATCCCATAAACAATCTTCAGTCCATATTTCTTGAAACCTGATAACCCAAACCTGAAATATGAGATATTTTATGAGGCAAACAGCGAATTTTCAAAGTTAAAAAGGGAGATAAGTGTGACAAGGGCAATGCCCCCCGTCCCCCGACCAAGATGGCAAATTCAAGGGAGCTGTTAGGATGCAATTTGTTCCAAGAGCATGGTCTTTATGAGAGGTAAAGGGTGTTAATTTCAATCAAATGATCAAAAGTAAAGTTATCATCCGGACAACACAAAAAGTGTATTTTATAAGTCAAAAAAGGGGAATAACTCCTGTAAAAATAGACAGAGCATGGCCATTTTTTAACTTGACCTGTATTTCCAATCAATTAAACCACATACTTAGTTTCGTTTCAATCAAATGATCCAAAGTAAAGTTATCATCCGGACAACACAAAAACTGTATTTTCTAAGTCGAAAAAGGGGAATAAATCCAGTAAGAATCAGTGGAGCATGCCCATTTTCGAACTTGACCTGCATTTCCACCCAAATAAGCGGCATACTAAATTTCGTTTCAATCAAATGATCCTAACTAAAGTTACCATCCGGACAACACAAAAACTGTATTTTTTAAGTCGAAAAAGGGGAATAAATCCAGTAGAAATCAGTGGAGCATGCCCATTTTCGAACTTGACCTGCATTTCCACCCAAGTAAGACACATACCAAATTTAGTTTCAGTAAAATCATCCAAACTAAACTTATCATCCGGACAAGGGTGTGACGGATGGACGCACAGACACATGCACAGACAGGCAGACGGACGGACGGACACTGCTGATTACAATAGTCCCCCGAAGGGTCGGGGGACAAAAAGTGAATAGTAAGAAATATTATTCGAGACTTATTTGAAAGCCTTTTCTATAAACAATCTTCATTCCAAATTGTATTGAGATCCGATAACCCAAACCTGAGATACGACGAGGAAAACAGAAAAAAATAGGCTATTTTTGTATATTCAAAGGGCCATAACTCACAAAATAATATTTCAACAGCAAAACGGCTGATGTTCTTTAAAGATCTCATGATAGTGAACATGTGTAGAAAATTTCATCAAAATCTGAGCAGGAAAAAAAGTGGGGGTATAATGATGTTGAGTATCAACCAATCATCAGAACAGATATTTGCATCTGCCTGAAGTATAGCTGCTCTGTTGGCCAATAATTGGCCAACAGAGCAGCTATACTTCAGGCAGATGCAAAAACATGCGCAAATGATGACTGGTTGATGCTCAACATCATTCCACCATTCATTGGTACAAGATCATTCTATGCTGTGAACCAGCGACAATTTGGTGTGAACATGTTTTTCATTTTAGGTAACCTCCACGTGACCCAAATGGCCGCTCGCCTCAAATTGACAGGCCTGCCATTTCACAACATTTTTCACTATTTTCAAGGCCCTACAAAAAAAAGCCAATTCAAGCATTTTCAAGGTACTGCCTACATAAACTATGGCATATAAAACTATACAGTTACAAAAAGGTAATGAAACACTTCAATGGCATTGCTATTTGGTGAAAATTTAAGGCTTTTCATGGCCTCCTAGCCCATATTCAAGATTTTCAAGGCCTTGAATGGCCCGTAGTCAAATTCAATGCCATTCCTTTAACTGGTAGAGAGCTAAATTATTTTTGGTCCTCAAAATTTCTTTGTGCATCTTTGCCTTGTTACAATTTATGGGAGAGTGCCAGTGGGCCAAATTGTGACATGGCAAATCCTAACGGATAAAATAATGTCACTTCAATGGTATGAAATGCATCCACAGAACAGGGATGTGGCGACAGGGGGTGGTGGTGAAACACTTCAATGGCCCCCCCTCCCCCCCATCCCCTCTACCCACATCCCTGCCACAGAATATGAAGCTTTTAAATTGTGGTACCCTCACTTCAGAATAAAGTCCAAATACAGGCTTCCAGCTTCCAACGCTGTAGAACCTGCTTTAGGAAATCTCACAAAATCTGAAATTGATTCATCAGTTCAAAAATACATCAAGTGCCAGAAAACACAGTTTAGACCATGCTTAATATGTGACTGCAACAGAAAAAGTGTTAAGTTGTTAACAGTGGACCAGAATAGCAATGTTATTCAAGTAATACCCATAATTTTCTAGTATGCATTTTGAAAGAACTGCATTTAATTCAATGTACTCCCCAAAAGAACCCTGGAAAGTACTGCAGTGCTTGTTTACTGCAGTATTTATTTAGTAATTATTTTTGGGGTTTAACAACACTTTCAATAGTGACCTCACCAATATCTAAATTTATGGTGCACAAAAAAGATCACTGTGACCTTGACCTTGGAAAATGAGCAGACAAATGGAGCGGACAGATACATCCTCCTGAAATGTTGTAGGGAGGTAAAAACTCACTGAGTCATCTTTTTCCTAGTGAAAACGTAAACAGAGTATCTCATGGGTGTCAAGTCATTTGGTCCCAAATCCTTATATCCTACAGTCTGGTTGGTCATAGTTAAAAGAGGTGGAAGCCGATTTATATGGATTCAAAAGGTCAAAGACATTTTTAATATGATGCAACAATTAGAAATTCAAACAGAATAAATACTAAGTAAGTTATGGTAGCAATATTAAAATTTCAACAAAAACGCAATATACAGAGGACGATAACTCTCATGGTTTTAATCAGATCACGTTGGTTTCCAAACTAACCTTGTTAACCATCTGTACACTTAACCCTTTGAACATGTAAGACCGATTTTTCTGTCCAAGGCATAAGTTTGTCCCATTTTTGTCTTATTATAAGAGGTCTATACACGGGGCATTGATGATAAAATAATAACTGCAGACTGCAGTTATTATTTTATCCTCCCTGTATATTGATATTTGACTGACCTATCTCACTGTAAATGTACACAAAGTTGATACCATTCCAGGAAATGAGGGTTCAAAGGGTTGTGTCAAAATAAAAAAAATTTCCAGCAGCAAATCTTTCTCATAATGCAGCTAGGAATTCAATACTTTATCCAACGTAACAGCCAAAACCGATCAGCTCTATTCACAAATAATATCATTCAATTTTCATTATTTTTAAATTTTTTTTCCCTCAAAAGCATAGCTTATGACCCCTCACTCGGCTTGTTCCAATGAGAGGTCATAAGCTATCCTTTTGACGCAAAAAATGAAAAAAAAGAAGTTATTCAACAATTTTGTTTGTAAGTGTCGTCTGCTTCCAATGTTAGGTAGAGTGTTAACCAATTCAGTCTTGTTCGACATGGCTCACTGAGCTATTTAAGGGCCTATATAAGTAATGAAATTTTGTTTACATTGAAAATTCTCACCTCTCATATTCCTTAAATTCAAATTAAATATACACAAATTATACATCAAAATGAAGGTTGGGATCTATAGAACACGGAACACATATGTAATCAACTCATAGAGCTGACAGCAGGCACCACTGGCTCCTGGAAGTCTGCTACTGTATTCGCACCAGAACTGATAACAAAATAATATTTCAACAGAACAACTTGTGGCCAAATGTGCTTCATATATCCAAGAAAAAAGCTAGGCATTCAAAACACTTTCGAATACAGCGATAGGGCTGCATTTGGGAAAAGGACAACACTGTATGCTTTTTTTATTGAAGATGGTTTCCATGCTCGACAGACATGCGCAAATCACTCGATACCATGAATTTCCATCGAAAAACAAAATCGTAATTCTAAGAAATTTCAACAGGTATCATGATACCTTGCATTGAATATGGCAACTGTGCAATCTCTATCTAATAACAGTATACTGTATGAAGGCGATCTTTCTCATTATTTGATTTTAGACGGTGTTGTTTTTACATGCTTTTTCTGTCCGATGCCGTCGACCAGAAATCGAAAGTATATTCATACGTAAACAAAAGCAAAGGCTTTGTAATTTACCCCCATGCAGCTCTGTCACCGTGTTTTGAAGAATTTTGATCCCCTAGCTTTGTTCTTGAATATGTAAAACACATTTGGCCACAAGTTGTTTTCGTGAAATATTATTAAATTATCAGTTCTGGTACGAATACAGCAGCAGACTTCCAGGAACCAGTGGTGCCTACAGTCGACTCTATGAGTTGACTACACATGTGCTCCGTGTTCTATACATCCCAATTTTCATTTTGATGTATATTTTGTGTATATTTAATTTGAATTGAAGGAATATCAGAGGTGAGAATTTTCAAAATAAACAAAATTTCATTACTTATATAGGCCCTTAAAACATGCTTGATCTGGTCATCTTCCAAGTTGCATTATTGGAAACTTACAACATTAACATTTTATATTTTAACATCAGAAAGGAGAGAGTTAATATAAAGTTGTACAAATACACTGAAATTTATGAAACCTGATAATAACTATTCTTGTTATTGTATAAACATTAAATTTAAAGCAAAATCGAATGAACAAAACAATCTTAATATTCATAAATATATTTTTCAATATAATTACCAGCTTCCATTTTTGGCATACAAAACATAGCTTATGACCCCTCACTGGAATGAGCACAAGGAGCTCATTCCAATGAGAGGTCACAAGCTTTATTTCGAACCAAAAATAGAAAAAAAATACAAAAAACTGAATGGTGATTTTTGTGTCTAATGCCAGGATGATTGGTTCATTACTTAAGGTGGAGGATTAACCCTTTACAGAACGAATTGCCTGCATCCACCCACGTAATATGCAAATTGAGCAGTTGAAAAAATTAAATTTTTCAAATATTTCAACAAAACCATATCATGTGACCCCTCATTGGACCGAGCTCATTGAGCTCGTTCCAAATGAGGGTTCACATGATATGGTTTTATTGAACTTTTTGGAAAAATTTTAAAAAATATTTAAAATAAAAAATTTTGATATCGTCTGCGTTGGGTAAAGGGTTAAGGATTGTGCATGCAAATTTTTAAACATAAAACATATGCAAAATACTTCACTATGTACTGCAGGGTCAAGGAATCCTCTTGAATTTATTTGTAAAGATATTGCTTACATGCCATTATATTAGTTGAAGGGTTAACAATCATGCACAAATATTCTTATACAGAAAACACAAAAAAATACTTCACTTTGTAGTGCAGTGTCAAGCAATCCTCTTGAATTTGTTTATAATGATATCACTTGCATCTTGCTTTCCCATATATTAGGTGAAGGGTTAACGATGGCACATGCAAAAGTTTGTACAGCAAACAAACAAAATACATCACTTTGTGCTGCAGTGCCAAACAAACCTCTTGAATTTTTTTGTAATTATATTGCTTGTGTTTGATTGTCACGATTCAGTTTGCCTGCTGCCGTTAGACGTTAACCCTTGGGGCCTAATTCTACCTCTGATCACATTTTCAGCAACAGAACAGGTGCCCCTATATACAGTCTTTGGGTTAATTCACAAGTTACATTCTAAGTACCTTGGTAGTTGCTTTTAGGCAAGTCTTGGATGCCTGTAAAGGCAGCCAAGACTTACCAAAAAACAGCAGCAAAGCCACAGGATGAAGACTGTCGAAGTGTAGAACAAGAAGAATGTTACTTAGGTAACACATGCCCCCCCCCCATGACCTTCACCTTGCAGATGCGGCAGAACCTATTATACGCGACACACCTTCTGACTGCCCTTAACATTTGTAAAAAGTTTAACAATTGTACTATGATTCGTTTCCGAGTTATGGCTGAGACACGAATGTTGACCGATTTTTAGTGTGACCTTGAAATGTGACCTTGACCTTGAAGGTACGAACCCGGCTATGGTGTTTGACACATCCTCCCATGGTCCTTTATAATTGTGTGAAGTTTGATGACTGTGGCCCTAACAGTTTTCGAGTTATTGGCTCAGACGCACACACACTTCAATCACTATATGTAACCCGACCCAAGTCGGGGGGCATAAAAATGTGTAAAAATCTCCAGGCACAAAGGATTAAGACAATAAAAAACTAATACTTCATGTAAGTTATAAAAAAAATCACTTGCTTTTTGGTATTATTGTATACTGGTCTGAAATAATTTTGCTAAAAAATACCATACAATGTAAACATATATTTTACACCTCTTTCAAGGAGTTGTTCTCACACAGAAAAATGGAGGAATACTGACAAAGGAATAGTTTTACTTGGGTTCAAAGGCACTTTAAATAGCCATGGTTATGTCATGTTGAAATCAGTGTTCACACCGTCACCTGTGCCAATTCTGCAGATTGCACTAAAAAATTTCATTTCGCACCAAAATATCTTCATTGGCTAAAATTTTGGCACCAAAAAATAAAACATTGTAGGTTATCAACTTTACAAAAGGCAGAATTTAATTTGATAAATACAGATTATCATGATAATGTACTGGCTAAAGGAAGAACGTTGATACATAAATGCAGTATGTTCAGAGGTTATTGTAAATGGCAACTTTTTTCACAGAAATGAATACTAATCAATAGCTCTTACCTAAAGGTCTTGCCTAATGAGCACACCAAGTTCAAAAACAATCCTATGATAAATGTGTCCTGTCAGCCATGTCAAAGAATGTTGACGCAAAAATGCAATAAATTCAAAGATTGTTGCTAACAGCAACAGTTTTTGATGGAAATGAAAAGAAAATCGATAGCTCCTATCTTTGTCATCCTGCATAAGAATACAAAGTTTCAAAACAACCTGATAAGGAATGTGCCCTCTGAGGCATGCCAAAGGAAGATGTTAATGCACAAATACACTAAGTTGAAGGTCATTGCTTGTGGCAATGTTTTTTTGTTGCTTTTTTATGGAAATTCATAAATATACCCTGCAGCAAGTGCAAAAGGAATAAGCTGATGCACAAATGCAGTAAGTTCAAAGGCTGGTGATAACAACAATAATTTTTTATGGAAATGAAAAAAAGCAATAACTCACATCTAGAGGTCACCCCGAACATACATACCAAGTTTCAAAGTGATCCAATCATAAATGTGCTCTGATGGGTGTGTTAAAGGGAAATATTGAAGTCTGACTTAACTAAGTTCAAAGGTCAGTGGCAACATTTTTTGATAGAAATGGAAGAAAATCGACAGCTCCCATATAGATGTCACCCCACACAAGCACACCAAGTTTGCAAGTGATCCAATCATAAATGTGCCCTGCAGGGAGTGTCAAAGGGAATATATTTTTACTAAGTTCATCGAAGGTCATTGCCAGTGGCAACATTTTTTGACGGAAATTGAAGAAAATCGATAGCACCCACCTAGAGGTAACCCCAAACAAGCATACAAAGTTTCAAACCGATCTGATCCTAAATGTGCCCTGGGCATGCCAAAGGGATATATTAATGCCTGACTAAACTAAGTTCAAAGATCGTTGCCAGCGGCAACATTTTCTGATGGATGGAAATGGAAGAAAATCGATAGCTCCCATCTAGAGGACACCCCAAACAGGCATGCCAGGTTTCAAAGCAATTCGATCATAAATGTACCCTGTAGGGTGTGCCAAAGGAAAATATTGAGGTCTGACTAAACTAAGTTCTAAGAACGTGGCCGCGGCAGCATTTTTTGACGGAAATTGAAGAAAATCGATAGCTCCCATCTAGAGGTCACCCCAAACAAGCATACCAAGTTTCAAAGTGATCTGATCATAAATGCGACCTGTGAGGTGTGCCAAAGGAAACTGTGGATGTACTAACGTGAAGGGTAATTATTTTGATAGAGTTGGCAGACAGTATAAAACCATACAACTCTCTCCCACCAGTGGTGTAACTAGGAGCAGGGGGTACAGGGATGTAGTGGGTGTGCCCCCGTCACTTAGGACAAATTGGGTAATCCCCCCTCAACCGGTCATATTCGCTACACCCATCTCCCTCATGTACATATACACCTGTATATCAATGGTCAGAATTTATTTACTTATTTATTGGGGTTTAATGACACTTTTGACAGCAGGGTCAACTTGTCTCCAACAGTTTTACAGATGGAGGAAACCAGGGTACCTGGAGAAAACCACCAAGCAATGGCAAGTAACTTTCAGAATTCCAAACATACTAACTCCGCATAAGCAGGGTTAACATTGGTTAAGACATGTGCACCATCGACATGCAGTACGCCTTAGTACACAGCACAACCATGTACCATTTTGTTTGAAGTCCAATGTCAGTACCTGAAAAATTCAGTGATCTGAAAAGTTAGATAATTTTTTGAGTTATTGGGGAAGACATAACACGAAATAGCTAAAAACTTCAAATTAAAGAACAACAATTAAGCCTGGAAATAAGGAATCTGTCATTTGCAGAATGAGGTTCCCAGAGGGTGAATTTGCTGGACCTACCCAATACAGTGGTCTAGAATCCCCAATTTATCCTCTGGGTACCTCTTTCTGTTTAGGTCTGAGATCTTGATTCAGTTTGAGGTTCACAGAGGGTAAATTTATAAATGCTACTCTGCTGTGCAGAGTAGCATCACCAAATTCACCCTCTGAAGACCTCATTCTGGAGATGGCAGTCTTGCTTATTTTCAGGCTTGGTTGACAACAATGCTAAATAAACGGATATATCTAAAATAACACACCTCTCTTGTCCTCAAAAGTATACAACTGTATATAAAAAATCAGAAAAATCAATTTATAATTGTTGGGAGTTATCAGAAGACATAACTATGGAAATGGATGGATGACATACGATGGAAGAACAAATGATGTACGGTCAACTGTGAAATGACATTATGTGTACCATACAATACATGGGTTCAAATAAAAAAAAAACTTACAAAAATAAAATGGGATTTTGTACATTGTTTCCAGGTAGAGCTGGATTTGATTGTTTAGAATCAGTTTTGGTTTGGATTCAGGAAAAAAAACTCTAAATTTTGGTTTGTTTTGTCACTGTGTTGAGAACAGATAGTGGAGAACTCTTCAATTCCTTTACTTAAAAAAATCTGCATTAGTTTGTGAGACACCATTTACTGCCAAAAGCCCAGTCTGTAAGTATCTGCATTGGGTTCAGCTCAACTTTCATTTGATCACTCTTAGAGGTTCTTGAAGATCAGTTGCAAAGCCTATTCAGTCCGATAACACCCAGAAACACAGTAAAACCGTTCGGCCAGTTTTTGTGTTTTGGTTTTCTGGTTTGCTGCAAAAACCAAAACCGAGTCGGAAAATCAAAAAAAAAAATAAAAAATACCCAGCCCTATACCTAGGCTGATAGTGAACATGATAACCTCTAACATGAACACAAGATACAGTTGAAACTAGAAGTCACAATTAGCACAGAAAATACTCGTTAGTTAATGCACTCCTTACTGCAGAAGAATGAAGCAGCCTGAAATATACAAGAGCGTTTGCTCTGTGCAATGCAAAATATAATGTGCTATGAGCGAGGTGGGTATTAAAATCACAAACTTAACTGATCAAATAGAAAAAAAATATTGAGCCTACAGTAAGTGGAGGGTGGATTACTACTAAATCTCAGTGGGATAGATTTTTCACTTAGAAATTATTTACAACTTCTGAGGACAAAACACAAGATGTACCCAGTGATCCATGTGATGAAAGTTTGCAATTCTTGTGCTGTTATGAACAATTATAAATACTTTTCAAGTGGAGAATATATGGTTCTGTGATTAAGTAGTAATCCACTCTCTTCATTTTGTACATGCAGTCAGATTTTAATATCTATTTACATCAGTATATCCTCAAGTATTGCAGTAGAGTTTAGGAATGATGTCAATGATCTCTATTTACAAGTATAGAATTGTAGAGTTGGGAACCTGTTTTTCTACAGGAATTGAGTTACGGTAATGCTGTAGTCTGTCAGGGACAAAAGAGCACTTACTCAGTACGCTATTACTTCAAAATAGTGCACAATAGTTTTTTGTTTTTGTTTTTTTTTAATTAGGGTTTAACGACACATTAACAGCCAGGGTCATATCATGTTGGTGACAGTTTTATGGGGGGAGGAAGCCGGAGTACCTGGAGAGAACCACCAAGCAACGATGAGCAGCTGTCAGCTCTCCAACATCGTAACTCCTCACTGCAGCACAGGCAGGGTTTGATTGGTTGACGACATGTGCACTATCGACGTGCAGTACGCCTTAGTACACAGCGTCATCATGCCCCCATATAGGCAATCAAGATTAAGTGCCTTGCCCAAGGACACAACGCGGGAGCGCGAATCAGTCGCTGAAACGGTCACCCATCCAACTTCTATCTGCACTCGACGTTGCTTAACTTCAGTGATCTGACGAGAACCGGTTACCATGACGCCACCGCACCCAGACACAATACAGTTATAGGACTTCTAGTTTCAACTGTATAACAGATTAAATGCTAAAATTCATTGGATGTACTGAGGCTAAACTAGTTCGTAAAGTTTGAGAACACAGGAGTTGTCAATATAGTTGTTTCAATAAATCATGAATTTCTCTGTTCTATTAACTGATGAGTGCTGAATTATTTTTGGTCATCAAAATTTGTTCGTGTGTCTTTGCCTCATTACAATTCATGAGAGAGTGCCTATAGGCACTCTCTCATGAATTGTAATAAGGCAAAACCAAACAGACAAAACTAATTAACTTCAAAGGTAATACAAAGTTAATCCACCAAAAATGATGCATTTAAGTTGAAGCACCTGCACTTCAGAATAAAGCCCCAAAATGGGCTTCCAGCACTCTACCAGTTAAACATTTATCTAATTTCATTCATTCAGGTTACACAAGGCCTTCAAATTCCTTGTCATTTGATTTTGAGGCATCCTGTTGTTCTTGTCCACCACTCGAATTAGGGCCTTCAGTGTTAGCTAGTAGAGTGCTAAATTATTTTTCAATGGGGATTTGTAACGTGAGTATTTTTTTTCGCAGGTACCTTACTACAAGCAAACAGAGCCCCAGTTTAGTAAGATTTTTTTCAGAAACAATTGTTTTGTTACAATTTTTTGGAGAGTGCCAAAAGGCACTCTCCAATAAATTGTAATAAAACAATTTTGTTTGAATATTTTTAGTGTTTCAACTGCTGAGCAAACGAGGTAATGAATACAGAGTAAAGCCGATAAAGTGGCTTTCAGCACTTTTCATCAGTAATTTATTTATTGGTGTTTTAAGGTCACATATTTCTGGACAATGGCTAATCAGGACCGCGACAGTTTTATGGGTGGAGGAAGCCGGAGTACCCGGAGAGAACTACCGAGCTACTGTCAGCTCCCCACCATACTGACTCCACACAATCAGGGTTAGCATTGGTTGAAGACAGGTGCACCATCAACGTGCAGTACGCCTTAGTACACAACATTACCATGTCCCCACATGGGCAATGGGGGTGAAGTGTCTTGCCCAAGGACACAACACGGTTGCCGCTGGTGGGATTTGAACCGAGGACCTCTCGGCTTGCAGCCTGCACCTCTACCAACTGAGCTACCGCGCCCCCTTTCATCAGTAAAGTCATGATAGTGGCTTCTAGCACTCAACCAGTTAATAGATATTCTGATGCACCAGTCAATTCATGTCAAGTAAAAAATGTCATTTCTGGAAGTAAATATCATGACATATAAAAACATATAATAAAACACAACTAACTGAGCAAGTCTGCTACGAACACAAAATAGACCAACCAAAAATCCTGTTTCATCCGATTCTAAAAACAAACCTTCCAAAAATGGGCTATCTTCATCACAAACCATTACATATTCACTTATTTACCATCAATGTACAATGTTTGCTATATTCTGAGCAGCCAATATTCAGAATCTAGTTCATAATAAAATAATTAGGGCTGTCATGATTATTTTTGATCGGTCAACTGACAGTTGACTGCTGCAGTAGTCAACAGTTTTTATTTTTAGTATTTATTTATTGGTGTTTAAGGTCACATATTTCTGCACAATGGCTATTCATGATCATGACAGTTTTATGGGTGGAGGAAGCCGGAGAACCCAACATACCAACTCCACACAAGCAGGGATTAGCATTGGTTGAAGACAAGTGCACCATCGACGTGCAGTACGCCTTAGTACACACGCCACCGCGCCACTGTGCCCCCACGTGGGCAATGGGGGTGAAGTGTCTTTTTATTTTTAGTCGATCATCCTTCATTTTTAACCCTTTGAACCCCAACAGCTGCTTTTCTGGCCAAGAACATGATGCGCCATAACATTATTAAATAGGATGGCTGTCCAGTAAACATGTGAGGTAGACCAATCAATATTTTCAACGTGCAGCCCAGAGGCTGCACGTTGAAAATATTGATTGATCTACCCCAAATAATGAATATGGACTCTTCCAATTGTTGCCATTGAACTGGCATGGAAGATACCACTAGTGTTCAAAGGGTTAAGGTGGTACAAATCAGGTTTAAATTGCACCACGTAAGGAGGCGAATAAAGAGTTAGATTATTAACCTCTGAGAACTCCAACCGTAGTTACTTGTATTCAGGCCTGAAAATAATTTTCATTGCGCTTCCAGACAAAATGGCAGACACCAAATCAATCATGTCTGTCATTTAAGAATGATATCTGACATATTACAAAATGGAGTTTGAGTATTCGAAATAATGTGTGTTAGGTCAACATGTACCTTCATCTTAAAACTGCCCAGAATTCATCCAACCATACCTTGTTTGGCAGGGCTCAATGAGCCCTGCCAAACAAGGGATGATTGGTTTCATTCTGCATTGGAACTGAATTACCCTTCAGACATAACTTAGATACATGTATGGCAATACCAAATCATATTCCTTCACATGCTGTTAATACTGATGAGCTGTACAGTCACTTTCTTCAAACTTCCCAACTTGCCAGGACCAGAAATCACAATAATCATTAATTTTAGGCTTGCTAGTTATGTACATGATTTCCAGCATGCATGATGTTCTGATCACTGAACTTCATTGATAATTTTGGCATCAGACATTTTGTGTGATGATTTTAAAACTCAGTCAGACATTGGCCTTTTTGTATCTGACATTGTCCTTGTCTGACCACTTATTTTCTCGTATGCTTGTAATATCTCATAACCTGTGCTTTCCTCATGATTGTACAAAATATGGGCTCTCAGCACCCTACCAGTTGAGACGAAGGAAAATTAAAAATCTGTTTCTTACGCCATCACATACTGTAATTTGAGATGCTTTGTGCTCTCATTTTATTACCCCATGAAAAAAAAATTAATTGGTTTCTGTCAGAGGAATTCCCTAATTATATGACCTCAGTACGGTTCATTCCCACTAGACCAATTCCCTTTTAGACCAATTCCCTTTTAGACCAATTTCCAAAAGACCAATTCCCCTTAGACCAACTGATGTGTTCTACATTTAAAATAATTCTATATCAATAATTGTATATATTTATAAATATTTATAAATGTATTTAATGTTATTGATAGTCAAGCCTGAAAATAAGCAGTCTGTCAATTGCAGAATGAGGTCCCCAGAGGGTGAATTTCCTGATGCTATCCCATACAGTGGGCCAGTTTATCCTGTGGGTACCTCTTTCTGTTTATGTTTGAGACCTTGATTCAGGTTGAGGTTCACAGAGGGTAAATTTAGTGATGCTACCCTGCTGTGCATTTTTCAGATGATAGTCTGCTTATTTTCTGGCTTGTTGATATTTTATAGATGTTGGGCAGATTTTTCATAACAATCGTTATAGTAATCACACACTTTCAAAGGCTGTGATTCTTTTTATTATTTTTTTTTTATCAAATAAAGTGCTTATCAATAAATAAATGTTTTCTTAATTATCCTTAATCAACCCTTAATCCATAACAGTATGTAGTTGGTCTAAGGGGAATTGGTCCTTTGGGAATTGGCCTAAAGGGAATTGGTCTAAAGGGAATTGGTCTAGTGGGAAGACATCCTCAGTACATCCAATATGAGTATTAAATCTAGCACATCTTATCTTTGGCAGAGCTCCATAAGCCCCCTCAAACAAGATGTAATAGAATAAATGCTCAATTTATCACTAGAATACCGAAAATGATCAAATTCTAATATATTTATTTGACAAAATTCTAAATAATTGATTTATCACCAGAACACAGGAAAAATGACTGGAAACTCTTGTTAACTGAATATATATCAATGGCAAATGGGCTATTCAATTAGAAGGATCAAACTGTTTCGGCTGAATGTTTTTCCCCCAAATGAAACTACATCCAAGAAAGGGAAATCTTCACGATGAGCCAAAGGATATTCACTTGTTTGTCACCAATACTATATAACCACAGCTGCTTAACATCACAGGATTAGCTGACTATTATCACATCACCAGTTGAACTCACAGAAGGATCTCACTGTGATTTTTTGTCCATTTCTATTTTTTCTTTATATAGATACAAGCAATCGTCTATCGCAAAACTGAAATGGATAAAAACATAATGGAAATGAATAACTAAAGAGCAAATGATGTTACAACTAGGGCAACCTTGATTAACCCTTTAACCAATCAAGACTGAAAATAATTTTTATTGTGCTTCCAGACAAAATGTAAGACACCAAGTGAATCATGTAGGTCATTTAAGAATGATATCTGGCATATTACAAAATGGAGTTCGAGTATTCAAAATAATATGTTTTGAGTGTACATGTACCTTCATCTTAAAACTGCTCAGAATTCATCCAACCACACCTTGTTTGGCAGGGCTCAGTGATTGGTTTCATTCTGAATATTTATTATTTATTTATTTATTGGTGTTTAAGGTCACATATTTTTGCACAATGGCTAATCAAGACCGCGAAAGTTTTACGGGGGGGGAGGAAGCTGGAGTACCCGGAGAGAACCACCAAGCAATGGCAAGCAACTGTCAGTTCCCCAACATACTAAACTTCACACAAGCAGGGTTAGCATTGGCTGAAGAGAGGTGCACCATCGACATACAGTATGCCTTAGTACACAACATCACCATGCCCCCACGTAGGCAATGGGGGTAAGGTGTCTTGCCCAAGGACACAACGTGGTTGCCGCAGGTGGGATTCAAACTGAGGACCTCTCGGCTTGCAGCCTGCACCTCTACCTACTGAGCCACCGCGCCCCCTTCATTCTGAATTGGAAGTGAATTACTCTTCAGACATAATTTAGATATATGTATGGCTATATCAAATCGTATTCTTTCCCATGCTGTTAATACTGATGCGCTGTAGAGTCACTTTCTTCACACTTCCCTACTTGCCAGAACCAGAAATCACAACTATCATTAATTTTCGGCTTGCTAGTTATGTACATGATTTCCAGCATGCATGATGTTCTGATCGCTGAACTTCACTGACAATTTTGGCATCAGACATTTTGACTGATGATTTTTAACCTCAGTCTGACATTGGCCTTTTTGTACCGGACATTGTCCTTATCTGACCACTTATTTTCTGGTATGTACCCAATGTAACGGCCAAAACTGGCGAGCGCAATTCTAAAAAATCGCCAATTAATTTTCATTATTTTTTAAATTTTTTGTCTCAAAAACATAGGTTATGACCCCTCGTTGGAACGAGCTAATCGAGCTCATCGAGCTTGTTCCAATGAGAGGTCATAACCTATTTTCGAGACAAAAAAATGAAAAAAATTAGTTGTTCAAGAATTTTTTTTGCAAATGTCTGCCTTCCATGTTAGGTAAAGGGTTAACCCTTTCAACCCTGAGAGGCTGCTTTTCCCATCCAGGATGGTGTTACAACCTGAATTCATAAAGTAGGTAGTCATTTATATTTATTTTTAGGAATTGGAGTTTAACACTTTCGATAGCCTGGGTCACCTCATGTCAGACAGTTTGATGGGTGGAGGAAGCCAGAGTACTCAGACAGAACCACTCAACAATGGAGAGCAACTGTCTGACTCCCCGACTTACTAACTCCACACAAGTAGGGTTAGCATTGGTTGAAGACAGGTGCACCATTGACGTACATTATGCCTTAGTTCACAGCACCGCCGTACCCCACAAGGGTAATCAGGATTAAGTGCCTTGCCCAAGGACACAATGCTGGTGGGGATCGAACCGTGGACCTCTCGCTTTGAAGTTCAATGCTGTAACCACTGAGCCGCCCAGTTGCATAGTGAATTTGTGTGGTAGACCAATCAGGACTGAAATCAAATCAAAATCAAATACTGATTGGTCGTCCCCCAAGTAAAGAATATAGACTGTACCAGTTGATATCTCTAAACTGGCATGGAATATACCATCAAGGGCCAGAGGGTTAACCTTTTATGCAACATGAAGACACTTGCAAAAAATTAAATATCTTCAATAACTAAAAATTTTCATTTTTTTGCCTCAAAAAACACAGTTTACTATTTCTCATTGGAACAAGTTTGTTCCAAGGATGGATTATAACACACTATTAATTGAAAATAGAATGTTTTCGTTTTTGGAATTCACTGTAAAAAATTTCCACAATCCTTTATAAGTATTTCCAATAGTTCCTTGAATCCAGCACCCTATGTAACGACATGTAACTAACTTACCCAAAGCATTTTTACAGCCTTAGTCATTATATGTTTTCATGTAGCATGTGATATGGCAGTTACTATTTTTTTATAACCAGAAAGTGTGACTAACCCTGTGCACTGCACAGGGTTAGTCACACTCTCTGGTTATAAAAAAAAATTCATTTCTAACTGAATAACTAACCCTGTGCACTGTACAGCCTTAGTGTAAATGTCATCTATATCAACTCTTTAACCAATATAATGGTCAAAACCAGCCAGTATTATGCAAACTCAGCTTAAGAACCCTCATTGGGTTTGTTTTTAGTGAATTCCAAAAATGAAAACATATTCTATTTTCAATTAATAGTTTGTTTTATAAGCAATGTTGTTAACTGGTAGATTGCTGGAAGCCCATATTTGGGCTTTATTCTGAAGTACAGGCACCACAATTTAAGGGCTTATATTCACTGAACATGTTTCGTATTATCTTTGAAGTGATATCACTTAGTCTGTATGGATTTGCCTCGTAAAATCTGTGGGAGAGTGCCAAAACTCTCCATAAACTGTAATAAGGCAAAGTCATGTGAACAAGATTTGGTGACTACAAATAATTTAGCACTCTACCAGTTAAGACAGGCATTGAAAAAATAAAATTTGAAGGGCAATTTTTGAAATAATCAGTTTTAGGAAAAAAGTCATTTAATCAATCGACTGACCCAGCAAGTGCAAAAGTAAACAAACATTTTTTTCATCAAAAAAAAGTATTCTGGTTTGTGCTAAGTAAGTCTCT
This sequence comes from Pictodentalium vernedei, assembly GCA_031216915.1. Lineage (NCBI taxonomy): Eukaryota > Metazoa > Mollusca > Scaphopoda > Dentaliida > Dentaliidae > Pictodentalium > Pictodentalium vernedei. The sequence continues at coordinate 293,950,396 of CM062288.1, forward strand.
CTGGAATAACATAATTTAATGTTCCAATCAGACTAAAATCTTCGCCCTCTGACTGGATGGGGGCTTGCATAGTTTGTTCTGTTTTAACGCCTCCAGAAGCATTTGTTACCGTCTGATGTCACCACGCCAAATTCCTGAAATGACGTTGCCCATTTTGCAATTATTTCATCAACAGAGTGACTTGCAAACAGGGCTTGCCTTGAGTCGGGGCTGATCAGCCCACGCCCCAAGATCAGCCCGAGCAGCACTTGCTGGGGGCTTTTTTTCAAGCCCCGACATTTTCCACAAAAAGCACTAACAATAATGGACAAAATGGAAAATCAGCCCCGAAAAGGCCCCGACCTCAATATGTGGGGTACTTTTTTTAGGCCCGACCATTTTACTCAAGGCGAGCCCTGTGCAAACTGCTTCATTTTACATTATTTTTCACATGTGCTACGGACGATGTTCCAAATGAAGTGTTGTTTAAATTACAGATAAGTTTACGATTTAACCCTTTACCCAACGTAACGGCCAAAACCGGCCTGTGCTATTCTCAAAAATCGCCAATAAATTTTCATTATATTTTCATTTTTTGTCTCAAAAACATAGGTTATGACCCCTTGTTGGAACGAGCTCGTCGAGCTCGTTCCAACGAGGGGTCATAACCTATGTTTTTGAGACAAAAAATGAAAAAAATTAGTTATTCAAGAATTGTTTTTGCAAGTGTCGTCTGCTTTTCATGTTAGGTAAAGGGTTAAAGTAAGATGGAGTGACCACACCCTTTATCTGCTTTTTTGATTATTTGTTCAGTGATGTGGGGTACGCAAGACAAGGTTCATACACTTTTCAGAGAATCAAATTCCATGAATTTTCCAAAAAATTCCATGACCGGGTTAGTTCGCACCCAAACAGAAAAGCTTTGTTTTTTGCATAATTTTTGCATAAGTCGTGCGTAATTTTTACACAAAATCAATCCCTTTTAAACCTGGTTACGAATTCCATGACTTTTCCAAAACTTTAACCCTTCCAGCCCATTTTCCAGAACTTTTCAAGGCCCTTGAATTTTTTTCAAAATTCCATGACTTTTCCAGGATTCCATGACCTGTATGAACCCTGACAAGAGGTTTATCATTAAAAGTTGCCTAGTTCATTTCACAATGTCCTTTTTGCTACGAGTAGGGTCTTATTGGTGTATATATATAAATTATTGTAATGATTTGACAGTAAAATAGGCTGAGGTTTGTGGCTCGGAGCGTATGTTGAACGGAGACACTTTGCATCGAGGTTGAACATAAGCAAACCTCAGCCCTGTCAATTCATCACAATAAGTCCTAAAAAAAGTTAAAAATAGGTTTGTCTGGCCCTCCTGCATGGTCCTTTTGGCTGTCGCATACACTCTTTTTATAACCAATGTAAACATAAAAAAAAAAAAAAATTAAATGTTTTTGTCTGATATTTTACCCAAGTTAATAAAATTGATAAATTTGTCCCTTAGTGCAACAAGGCATTGCAATGCTTTAGCATTGCAAAGCCTTGTTGCACTCAAGGGATGAAATACACCACCACCCATGCTATTCTGTAGATTATGTGGCCTAAACATAAAACAAACCATGAATATGAATTTCAGATGGCAAAGAAATAATTACAAAAATAAAATAAAAAATCACCCGCCTGCATGTAATTTTACGATACCTGGCCTGAGAAACAGATCTACTTTGTGTGGCCTAACTTATGTTTTAAAATGTTCGACAATTGTAAAGAATATTTGCCAGTGCTAATTGAAATAATCCTTTGCTTAATTTATTAGCCTTATCTAGTCAGTGCTATTCATATTTTATTATTGTTTCACCTAACAACCCCTCATTGAAATAAGCTTAACAGGCTTGCTGCAACAAGGCAACACAAGCTGTATTTTGAGACAGGAAATGAAAGTGTTTAATTCAGGATTTTTTTTTCAACTGCATCAAGTATTAGGTACAGTTTTAAGTACTCACAACACACCACCACACCTTCAGCTTCTGCTGAAGACAATTATAACACCACTGCAGTGCTGGACCGATAAAGAATATTAACAAGCCAAGACCAATACCGGGTCTGGACTTGCATCGCTGCATGCAATTGAATCGGCAAACAGGAAGTGGCTGCACGGCAGATCTGAAAATTGCATACACGATACAACTGATCATTATCAGGCTCCAGATGAAATATAAAATCAATCCCTTGCATAGAAGCCGAGAAAAGTTTGACGAAAAATTTCAATGTTCAGTGGGTACAGTAAAATTTCAAAGTATCGGCAAACAGGAAGTGGCTGCACGACAGATCTGAAAATTGCTTACACGATACAACTCATAATTATGAAGCAGCAGACCAAATATAAAATCATTCCCTTTCATAGAAGCCAAGAAAAGCTTGACGGAAAAAGTGTTTCAGATGGACTGACGGACGTGACGGACTGACGGACGGAGTCGAGCGGTTACTAGACCTGCATTGCCGCTGGCGATGCAGGTAAAAACAAAGTAAGGACTAAAATAATCGTACCATAACTCTGGTGAAAAATATGCGGGCCTCTTTTTATAACGTGCATGAGCAGCCTGTCACAAGGATCCCTCATACCAAATTTCATTGAAATCCACCCACTCCCTGGTGAGATACTGCTATGGATGGAAGCACAGAGGGACAGACAGATGTAATCCAGTATATCCCCTCTTCGAGAGTGGGTGTATAATTACAGCTCTTAAGGCCCCCCCCCCCCCCCCCCAAAAAAAAAGGGGGTTTGGATCACAGGCAATCCCTCAATAAAGTTTACTGAACCCCCCTCAGAGAACATTTTCATTGGCTTGAGGTGACTTCCAAAATTAAAATAAAATCCTGAGACTTTAAAATTTTACATTTTTTAAATTCTTTCTATTTCCATGTGCAGCAATGCATCATCAAAATACAGTGTCTATTTATTTTAAACAAGCTATCAATTGAATATAGAATATATTTTCATTTTTGGAATTCACATTAAAAATAATTATGACAAACCAGTATAAGAATTTCCATTAGTTCTTTGAATACTGTACACTATGTAACATGTAACCAACCACACTATGCATTTTTACAGCCTTAGTCAGTGTATATTTTCAGGTATTGTGAGATATTGCAGTTACCGATTTTTTATAACCAGACAGTGTGACTAACCCTGTGCACTGCACAGGGTTAGTCACACTTTCTGGTAAAAGAAAATTTTCATTATTATCCGAGTAACTAACCCTGTGTACTGTAGAGACTACCCAACGTACTAACTCCAAGAAGGGTTAGCATTGGTTGAAGACAAGTGCACAACTGATGTGCAGAATGCCTCAGTACCCAGTGCCACCATGTACCCACATGGAAAATCAGGATTAAGTGCCTTACCCAAGGACACAATGCAGTCATCACTGATAGAGATCTAACTGTGGACCTTTCGGTTTGAAGTCCAATGCCATGACCACTGAGCCATCATGCTCCCTGTTTTGTTTAGTAAAGGGTTAAAGTAAAGAAGACAATTAAAAAACTAGAGCTCACTGTCACAGTACAAAGCTGCGACGATTCGTGCAATGCCAATGATGTTTTAAAACTTGTTTGTGACAAAAAAATTTGTTGGTAACAAAAAAACTAGTTGGTGACAAGTCCATAAATGTGACAGAAATTATCCGAATGACATGCACTATTGAGAGGGTGTAGACATCATGAAGATACACTTGCATACCTAGTATGGTGTCATTCCATCAAGTATTTTAGGAGTAATGGTGTTTTTGAAACTCGTTGGTGACAGACCGATCTGCAGACAGACTGACCAACAGACCGACCGACAGACAGACAGACAGACCGACAGACAGACTGACATTGCCACATATAGAGCTACTCGTCGCAGCTAAAAAATTCATGCAATAATCTCTAGTTTTTTCCACTCTTCAGATTTTAAAAAAATAGGTTTGAAGCATAATATGCTTAACCCTTTACCCAACGTAACAACCAAAACCGGCCACCTTTATTTACAAAAATTGCTATTCAATTTTCATAATTTTTTGTCTCAAAAACATAGCTCATGATCCCTCTTTGGAACGAGCTTGATGAGCTCATTCCAATGAGGCTATGTTTTTGAGACAAAAAATTAAAATATTTAGTTGGTCAGGAGTTTTGTTTGCAGGTGTCGTCTGCTTTTCATGTTAGGTAAAGGGTTAAGGTAAGATTGGGAAATGTTTGTGTAGGCTTTTTTGGGGGCTTTTTTTAGAACATGTGATGCCCTGGGGTTGCTCTTCATTCTTGACAGTCTGCAGTTTCACACATCATGCTTCGCCCTAACTGCAGATAGGAGGAAACCATCGTCGAATTTGTTTTAGTCGTGTCGAACCTTCTGTGCAAATGACTTTAATTTCATAAGAAGTGGATTGTTTATTTTTCTACATTCTGTATGTTTATAGAAATTGTGTTTCAATGATGTCTACTTCTGCTGTATCCAGTCACAAATTTGTATTCTTTAACACTTCTAAATAAAAATAAAAATAGATTGGGAAATGAAAGAAACTATATTCACCTGTACCACAAAAGTCCCAAAGGTGAAGTTCCAGCATGCCACAGTGAATGTGCATCAAACACCCACCAATATGGTGGGAAATCTTTCAGCTCTAAAAGTGCCAGTGTATTTAGTAAAATCATTACTAATGAACATTTCCATACATATCTCTGTTTCTTATAAACATAGCCACACCATGTTATCCAACCAATAACATTGAACATCCCTGTTAATAAAAAAATAAACATTCGCATCAGGGCTTAGCCTAAGGATCAATTTTTGGGAAATGTCCGTCTTGTGTTTTGATCATGAAATGCTCAGAACAAGCTATTAATTAACGAGAGTGATGTCACGCATGCAGCCCAACTGTCCCAGCAATGGCAATGCCTAGATACAAAATAGTCTGAGCCATTTTTTGTTAACCCTTTCCCTAGCTAATCTGCCATATCTGTCCTCGTGATATACAAAATTTGCTATTCAAATTTTATTTTTTCATTTTTCATTTCTCTACTCCAAAACATACCTCATGACCTATTAATGGAACAAGCTTGATGAGCTTAACCCTTTACCCAACATAACGGCCAAAACTGGCCAGCGCTATTCTCAAAAATCGCCAATTAATTTTCAAAATATTTTCATTTTTTGTCTCAAAAACATAGGTTATGACCCCTCGTTGGAACGAGCTCGTCGAGCTCGTTCCAACGAGGGGTCATAACCTATGTTTTTGAGACAAAAAATGAAAAAAATTAGTTATTCAAGAATTTTTTTTGCAAGTGTCGTCTGCTTTTCATGTTAGGTAAAGGGTTAATAAGGACTTAAGGGTCATGGTTAGAAGAAAAAAAAAAATGAAATGAAAGTGTCAATGACACTGTAGCTCAACTTGTTAAGACATGTACATGTATAGTATGTGACACAGCAATGACAAACATCTAGGTAATGACCTGATAACAAAGGTACATATAAAGTATTGTAACAGTCTGTTAGCCTGTAACAAATGTATAGGTATGTATTGTAAAGGTGGGTGACAGTCAGATGCTAAACGAGAAAAGAAAGCTTTGAGTCCTAGAGTGGGTCTGACTGAACCCCAAAATATTTGTTCTCATAGCACAGTGATAAAAAAGGCACCCTAAAACACACTCGTTCCTGTACCAAGGTGAAAACAAAGGTACCCAAGAAGTTTCGTGAAGATCAGTTCATAAATACGAGCTGTATAGAAGTTGTGACAAAAAACTGATTAGACCTAATTTCGGTAAAATATGGCCACTAGCAGCCATCTTGAATTTTAGACTGCACCCAGAAACACTCGTTCTCGTCCCAAGGTGATAACAAAGATACCCAAGATGTTTCGTGAAGATCGGTTCACAAATACAGACTCTAGCCCGAGCCATATTGACATGTGGACTTACTGTGTGTAAGTGGCACTGAAAAAATCAAAGTTCATCTAATTTGCATAATTTCTGCACGAGAAAAAAACCTGTATTATATGTGATGTATCCCATGTTACTAAACATTTACACAAAAAATTATTCAAATCAGCGCTTTGATATGGAAGTTCTGTGCAAAAATCTGATTGAACCTAATTTTGTACAAAATGGCTGCCATCGACCATCTTGAATTTCGGACCGGACCCAAAAACACTCATTCTCGTCCCATGGTGATACCAAAGGTACCTAAGAAGTTTCTTAAAGATCGGTTCATAAATACGGCCTCTAGCACGAGCCGTATTGGCATTTGCACTTACAGTGCTGAAAGTAACACCAAAAAACATCAAAGTTAGTCTAAATTGCATAATTTACGCACGAGAAAAAAACCCGTATTATACCTGATGTATCCCATGGTACTAAACATTCATACAAAAAATTATTCAAATCAGCGCTTTCATATGGAAGTTCTGCGCAAAAATCTGATTGAACCTAATTTTGTACAAAATGGCTGCCAGCGGCCAACTTGAATTTCAGATTGGACCCCAAAACACTCGTTCTCGTCCCACAGTCATAACAAAGGTACCCAAGAAGTTTCGTAAAGATCGGTTCATAAGTAAGGCCTCTAGCCTGAGCCGTATTGAATTGTTGAGGGACAGGCGGACGACTGGCCATGGCATAAGCTCAAATTTGGCTTCGCCAAAGTTGAGCTAAAAATCTGATGTTTCAGAAAAATAATTTGTAATGTTGGCTTCAACTTGTGTTAGGTAAAGGATTAAAGATACAGTACATAAAGCAATGTTGGGCAATGGGAGTCAATTTTCTCTTTTGCATGTAATAACTCCCAATCCTTCAAAATGCATTTTTGGAATAATTGCCTAAGTGACACGTGTGTGTGTGTGTGTGTGTGTGTGTGTGTGTGTGTGTGTGGTGGGGGGGGGGGGGGAGGGGGAGTTGTGGAACCTATATTCAAACCTGGCCTGTATTACTAGCTGGAAAATACACATATCAACTTTGGTTGAGATCAAATAATCCAAACTGGAGTTATTGGTCAGGAAACCAATTGTTTACAGACAAATGCATGGACCAATGGATGAACGGACGAAAGTCACGACTATAGCCCTGACTGTAGACAGTCAGGCTAAAAAAGAAAAAATATTGCTTAAATGGTCCTGGGTGAGGAGGAGGTGGGGGGTGGGGGTGGGGAAGAGGGAAGGGGGGTGTTAGGGGAGTCCATTTTTTTTCTGCATGTGGTCAGTCTAAATCTTTCTGAATGAATTTTGCTCAAAGAGGAAAAGAAATACCTAACTGGCACCGTGAGGGTGGGGTGGAGGTGGGGTTGGGGGTGGTGGTTGTGTTTGTCTGGGTTTTTAAACTTTAACCAAAACTGTAAAAAAGCATTTTTGAGGAAAGACAAAAAAAGTGCCTAATTTGCCCCTCTGCATGTAGTGACTGTAAATAGTTCAAAACGCATATTGGAGAAAAGAAGAAAAAAAAAGCATAATTGGGAGGGGGGGTGGGGGGGTGGTGTTTGGGTTTTTAACCACAAACTTTAACTAAAACTGTAAAAAAACATTTTTGAGGAAAGACAAAAAAAGTGCCTAATTTGCCCCCTCCAACCCCTCCCAGGGAGGGGGGGATGAGAGTTTTAAAAAAGGTTCTGCATGTAGTGACTGTAAATAGTTCAAAATGCATATTGGAGAAAAGAAGAAAAAAAAAGCGTAATTGGGGGTGGGGGGGTGGTGGTGTTTGGGTTTTTAATCACAAACTTTAACCAAAACTGTAAAAAAGCATTTTTGAGGAACGACAAAAAAAGTGCCTAATTTGCCCCCTCCAACCCCTCCCAGGGGGGGGGGGGGGGGAGGGGGATGAGAGTTTAAAAAAAAGTTCTGCATATAGTGACTGTAAATAGTTCAAAATGCATATTGGAGAAAAGAAGAAAAAAAAAGAGTAATTGGGGGTGGGGGGGGGGGGGGGGGGGGGGGGTGTGTGGTGGTGTTTGGGTTTTTAACCACAAACTTTAACCCAAACTGTAAAAAAGCATTTTTGAGGAACGACAAAAAAAGTGCCTAATTTGCCCTCTGCAACCCCTCCTGGGGGGGGGGGGGGGGAGGGGGAGGGAGGGGGGAGGGGGGATGAGAGTTTAAAAAAAGGTTCTGCATGTAGTGACTGTAAATAGTTCAAAATGCATATTGGAGAAAAGAAGAAAAAAAAAGCGTAATTGGGGGTGGGGGGGTGGTGGTGTTTGGGTTTTTAACCACAAACTTTAACCAAAACTGTAAAAAAAGCATTTTCCACGAAAGAAAAAAATATAGTGCCTAATTTGCCCTTGGGGCAAGGGGGTGGGGGGGGTACGTGAGTCTGCTCAGTATAGACCCCTAGTTTGGTACAGTGGTACTGATCAGAATCTTTCATGATTAATATTGTTTCTGGCCTGTGTATAAGATGCACCTTAATGCCCCCAACATAAAGTTACAAAAGTTGGTACAGTGGAGCCCATTCAATTGGATATCTCTTAACTTGAATAATCCTGTTAATTGAACATAATTTTCCAACACAAAACCATTTACCATACCTCCAGTACAAATCTGACCTCTTAACTGAATGAAGGTTATAGAGTAAACTCCTGTTAATGGAATAAAAAGTCTTGCAGTCTGTCAAGAAATTTCCGTGACTTTTCCCAGTTTTCCTTTGTTTATAGACCTATTTGGCCTCAGTTCATCCAATACAGGCATTTAATCTACTATATCTTGTTTGACAGAGCTCATGGAGCTCTGTCAAACAAGTTATAATAGAATAAATGCTAAGTTTGTGTCTTGAATACAGGAAAGTGGCGCAATCCCTGTTAATTGAATACACCTGTTAATTGAATAATTTTCATTGGCAAAGTGGCTATTCAATTAACAGGGTACCACTCTACAACTAATCAGTTAGAAGAGTAACAGTTTACAACTTTTTACCAGGAAGAAATACAGAGAACGAAGTTGCAGAGGAAATGAGCGTTGCAGTTCTGGAGCGTTATTAGTGTCGAAATACTTCGATAATTTATTTTAATTTTTTCAAATGAACGTTGAGTATGGAAATCCTGGACCGACATTCGAGATACGAGATATGGGACATGAACCGACATACGACATACGAGATATGACATACGACATACGAGATATGACATACGAGATACGAGATATCTAAAAAGTGTAGTCCGTGTCAGAGAAAAAGTGTAGTCGGGAATTAAATTATCATTTTCTCATTTATTTGTTGGTTGTTTTCTATGAAATTTGGAAAGTATACTCAAGGGATGATACGAAATATATATGCCAAAAGAGAAGTTTGTACAATGTTATTTTAGGATGTTAAAAGACATTTTCTCTTTCAAACACACTAAAAAGTGTAGCTGACTCGGTGCCGTGTTAGCTTATTAATTGGCTTTCGCTGTGTTGACACAGCTAGGCGGGCTGATTATCTTGGTTCTTTTATGATTATGAGGAGATTTGTGGGGTGTAGATTTGATTGATAGATTTTCTTTCATTACTTTTTTCCATTTATATGGAGTAAAGTACAAGAGTAAGAGTATAATAAGATTATTTCACATAAGATTATGTTAAATGTCCGTGGTGGGTAGTTACACGTTCACATTCCCTCCCCTCCTCTCTCTCTCCCTGTCTCCCTCTCCCATGCGCCCTCCCAATTTCACTCCCTGTTTCACAAATCGGTTGCAATGAATGAAAGAATGAATGAATGAAAGGTTTTAGTGCACCGAAGACGCGCAGGGACGATGTGGGATTTCAAAATCCCTTGCGACCCGGTTAACTTTATTTTATTTTACTTGCATCACATAGACCTAGCTTTCCTATTGTCTCACATGAAGACAGAAGGGGTGAGAGCGCGGTTACGGTTTCCTATAGTATAAATTGGGACTGATAGATTGTCAATAATTATTCTGGTTCTGGTTACTGGCCAATTAGCACCTTGCTGTCAACTAGTCAACAACTTAAGATTTTCATCAGTTTTTCCAGGAAAGTGATTACTATCATATTCTGGAAAATTAAAAAGAGTCAAACACATAAACACATTAGCACTAATATTAAATCACCCAGGAAATAAAAATGTCACAATATATGAAGTCATCCACCCTTACATTCAGGAAAAGAAAGAAAAAATAAAAAGGAGAGCGAGAAAGCTGCAAGAAGAGAATCTACGGGAGAAATAAGGTTAGTGCTGGCAGTCTTAATAAAAGTTCAGGAGGGGGGGGGGGGGGAATGAAAATGAATAAGGAGTCGGAGGGGGTTAATGAATCATTCTTAAAGTAGTTAGGGGAATTAATAGCACAGATTGCTGAGCTAAGGGAAGAGTTAAAGGCCAAAGATGCTGAGATGAAGGAAACGTTGAAGGCCAAAGATGACCAAATAGCAGAGATGTTCTGAAACTCTTTTTCTATGCCATCTCCGCTATCTCCTGGGTCTCCAGCTAAAGAGATTCAAGCCATGGCAGAAATTCACTCTGTCCCAGCCAACAAAGCTGACCGCCCAACAAAGGTCCTAGCTCCCTCTGAAGGCATTTTCTCAAGTCAGGAAAACAATAACGTTAATAACCATGATGTTGGAAAAATAACTGACAGGGACTCCATGAGTTCAGTAGCTACAGCATCAGAAGAGGGCAGCAGTCCAAAATGTTATGCTGGGGCTGCACAAACTCGTGGAAACGGTTTATTCCCAACTGGCCGAATCCCAACAAGACGAATGTCGAAAATGGTCATCCCAACAAGCCGAATCCCAACAGGACGCATTTTATTAAAATTACAATATAACCCATTTATTTTTAGGGTTTTTCTGCAAAAATGTGTATCGGGGGCATTTTGAAGGAAAAGAAATATAAAATGATTACCTGAAATTCATAGTTTATTGTGAATCAACTCGAAAAAAAATTCCTTTGTACGTACCAAACCCAAAAATTATATTACGGACTTTGGGTCCAAGCTTGGACAATGGTAAATTGACCATGGTAAAATGTGTGCATGTATCTCTACCACATCGAACAATTTGGCAGTCCGACATTATGTCAGTTGTATGAGTATTAATTTAAAGTTGATGAATGAAAAGTTTCTGCGCGCCGAAGGCGCACAGGGACGATGTGCGATTGAAATCCCTTGCGACCCTAATAACTTTATTTGTTTTGTAGCTTTATTTGCTTATAAATCCACGAGAGTCGGGGGCGAGAGCCAATAATCTTATTAAGTTTGAGTGTGCGGCTGGCAGTAGGATAGTGGGTTGAGATCCCCGAGAACTTCGAACTGAAAAATGGCTAGGAATTTGCATAATTACAAGAGTTCTGCTCTGTGTTTGCTAAGAGAAGTGGCCAAATTTATGGTAATACTGAAACCGCAGTTTGGTGGTTATTTTAGAAAAAAGAAAAGGAAACCCAAACAATTGCTGGTTTGGGATTAGCCCCAGCATATTACCCTTAACGGTTACAAAAAGGAAAAAAATCCACCAATATGTGTTTTTGAAAGCTGGGAGTAATCCATCAGCCTATAAGGGAGAGTGGATGCTGAGTATTGGCCATCTAGTCTGCCTTCAGGGGGAACAGATGACGGGGTGATTAGAGGACCCCCCCCCCCCCTCCCCCCCCCTCCAAAAAAAAACCAACAAAAAACCCACACACACCTGATATCTACCGTGATCCCAAATTTGATACCGATCCAGAAGAAGGGAGCGACGATGACCTTGTCACCCCATCTCAAATGACGAAATCATCAATGTTATCAGAAAATGCAAAAATTCCTCTTCACCCGGAGAAGACAAGTCAATTACAAAATTCTCAGAGCCCAAACTCTTTAATTGATAAACTAAAATAAGCTATTCAATGCATGCATCACCCATTGTCACTTTCCAAAATGCTGGAAAAGAGCCATCAGTGTCATGATACCGAAACCAGACAAAGACATCTCCGATCCGGCAAGCTACCGCCCAATCAGTCGTCTCAGTTGCATTGGCAAGGTATTCAAAAGAATCATTTCCAATCGACTGAGGGATCACCTCGAAGAAAGTGACTTCTTCAATAAATGGCAAAGAGCATATAGAAACCGCAAAAAAGGCATTGAACATGTCTACCGCCTAGTCCACCAAATGAAAACCGCGATCAACAACCAACAAATTGGCGCGCCAGTCTTATTAGACGTAGAAAAAGCGTTCGATTCCGTGTGGCACAGTGGAATGTGCTACAAGCTATCCAAAATGAAACTCCCAATAAAACTATTGAGATTACTCTCCTCCTTCCTCAACGACCGAGAAATAAAAGTCAGAGTAAACAGCGAAATGTCCGACAGCGTCCCACTGGAAGCGGGCACCCCAAGGATCCGTCTTAAGCCCCCTACTATACATCATCTACGTTAATGATCTCAAAATCTCCGAGGATCGCGTTCAAATCTCTCAGTAAGCGGATGATAAGGGCCTCTGGGACTCTACCAATACCACCAACTTAGTTCACACCCCCCCCCCCCAACGCGCCCTGGACGACATTGAGGTATGGTGTGCCAAATGGAGAATCAAGCTGAACGCCAGAATAAAGAATAACGTTCACGCGCAAGAAAAAGAATCGCGACTTCAATCTAAAACTAAACAACAAAATCCTTCCCGAACTCACCATCGACCAAAATCTAGCCTTTAATAAACACACCAGCGACATTGCCAACAAAGCGACAAAACACATTAACTTAATAATGAAAGTGTCAATGATACTGTAGCTCAACTTGTTAAGTCATGTAGATGTATAGTATGTGACACAGCAATGACAAACATCTAGGTAATGACCTGATAACAAAGGTACATATAAAGTATTGTAATGGTCTGTACACAAATACTGACCGTAGCCTGTAACAAGTGTATAGGTAAAGTATTGTAAAGGTGGGTGACAGTCAGATGCTAAACTAGAAAAGAAATCTTTGAGTGAGTTCCAGAGTGGGTCTGACTGAACCCAAAATATTTATTCTCATAGCACAGTGATAACAAAGGCAACCCAAAACACACTCGTTCCTGTCCCAAGGTGAACACAAAAGTACCCAAGAAGTTTCGTGAAGATCAGTTCATAAATACGAGCTGTATGGAAGTTGTGACAAAAACCTGATTGGACCTAATTTCGGTACAAAATTGCCACTGGCAGCCATCTTGAATTTTGGACTGCATCCAGAAACACTCGTTCTCGTCCCAAGGTGATAACAAAGGTACCCAAGAAGTTTCGTGAAGATCGGTTGATAAATACAGCCTCTTGCCCGAGCCGTATTGACATATGCACTTACAGTGTATAAGTAGCACTGAATAAATCAAAGTTCATCTAATTTGCATAATTTCTGCACAAGAAAAAACCCGTATTATATGTGATGTTTTCCATGTTACTAAACATTCATACAAAAATTTATTCAAATCAGAACTATCATACAGAAGTTCTGAACAAAAGACTGATTGCACTAATTTTGGTACAAAATGACTGCTGGTGGCCATCTTGAATTTCGGACCACACCCAAAAACACTTGTTCTCATCCCACGGTGATTCCAAAGGTACCCAAGAAGTTTCGTAAAGATTGGTTCATAAATACGGGTTCTATCCCAAGCCGTATTGAATTGTTGATGGACAGACGGACGACTGGCCATGGCATAAGCTCAAATTTGGCTTTGCCAAAGTTGAGCTAAAAATGATTCGAGGAACATCCTAGGGAACTAACCAGAGTATCCTAATTAATCCTACTTAATCTATACAAAGTTTTTTATACGCCCACTACTCGAGTATGGGGCCATAATCTTAACTGACATTAACCAAACTAATATAGGAAAACTCCAAAATCCAAAAAGTCCCAAATCACACGCATAGGGTCGCTCTCCGAGCCCCGTGGGATACTTCCATCAAAACACTCCATGAAAGAAAGGATATTCCAATAACGAAAGAGCGCCTCCACTCTCTTGCTGCTAAATCCACACCAGGCTAGCCCACAGCCAGCTACTGTCCGAACTCAAGGTCACCTGCGACAGCTGCCAAAAACCTAAAAACTCGACAATGACCAATTCCTAAAGTCCACCAATGCAGCCCAAATTTTCAAAAACCGAAAATACTAAAAATCAAACTGGGAAGGAGAAGGTGAACTAACAGTCAGTGAAAACGGCGAAAGCTGTGAACTTCTACCAGGTAGGGCTGTCTTCACCAACTCAACTAAAAACTAAAAATCAAACGTCTTAAAATACGAAAGTCATTAAGATCCAGTACTCGCGTTCCAACTATTTTGGAAGGTGAAATAACAGGCAGTGAAAATGGCGAAAGCTGTGACCTTCAACCAGGAAGGGCTGTCTTTACCAACTCTACGAAAACACTAAAAATTAAACGTCTTAAAATATGAAAGTCAGCAAGATCCAGTACCCATGAACCGAGAATAATGGTAAAGGGAAGGTGAACTAATAGGCAGTGAAAACGGCGAAAGCTGTGACCTTAGTAGTACGTAATGTGGTTTTGAGCCATCATTTGGAGGACCCCAGTGGGAGACTCTGGAAGTGACGTCATGTCACGTGACCCAGTGGCGCCATGTTGTGTTGTCATGGTAACCTGCGTGAGTGGCCATGTTGTGACGTCATCCCCATAGTGATACGTGGTGTTAGTGCGCATGTGCAGCGCTTGTTGTTAAGGTGATACGTGTTTCCGTCATTCATTTTGTATACTGGAGGCCGCCATCTTGGATTCTATGGTAAACAAGCACTGCTCATCATCTTGGGGTTCCCATACGGCATGTGTTGATTTGATCATTTTGTTTTGGTAAAGAAATACAGCATAAGTCAGAAAACAGTTCATACCCACTGTCATGTTCACTTGCATATTATATGCATAATCAAACTTTACAGTTGCTAAATAATGGATGTGTTGAAGGTAGAACAAGATTAAAAAAGCACCAATAAGAAAGGTTTTTCTCTTTTTCTCTGTGCCGGTAATCCTGAAATAAAAGAAAACTAGATGTGTTGGTATGCATAGGAATGAGAGATTTTTTTTTTCCAAATCTCTTTGCCTGGCATGACAAGTGGCTGTAAAAATCCTGCTCAGACTGAGAAAAAAAAGAAATGGTTTGGTTTCCAGACAAATCCCAATTTTCACGCTAATCCTTTTATAAGCACTTCACATAGAGAGTAATCACTTGACTGGACTGGTTACGTGAAATAATTCATGAGAGGTGAGGGACGTTGTACAAACATGAGGATTTCCTAAAAAAACACACATTTATGAATTCTGTTTCAATAAAAAGTCAGTAAGGCCACACAAAGTAGAGCTTCTGTTTCTCAGGCCATTATTTGTGAAATTGCATGCGGGCGAGCGTTTTTCCATTTTATTTTTTATTTCAGTAATTACTTCTTAGCCATCAAGAGTTCATGTTCTTGGTTCAAATTTTAGGCCTGATAATCTACAGAATAGCATGGGTGGTGGTGTATTTCATCCCTTGAGTGCAAGAAGGCTTTGCAATGCTAAAGCATTGCAAAGCCTTCTTGCACTCATGGGACAAATTCATCAATTTTTTTAACTTGGGTAAAATATCAGACATAAATCATTTAATTTTAATTTTTTTAAAGTTTAAATTGGTTATAAAAAGAGAGCATGCGGCAGCCAAAAGGACCATATGGGAGGGCCTGAGAAACAGATTTTTTATTTTTTTAGGCCTAAAAGAATGTTAAATATTTTGAAAATTACAATTTTTCCACACAGTACTCTCGTTCAAATAGTTTTGGTTAGTTAAAGGGTTACAGAAAACACAACATTTTATTCAAATAATTTGTCATATATTAAATATCATAACTGACTGGTCAGCTCTATATGATGGTATACAAAACACCTTCATCAATCAGTATTTCTGATTAGAAAGATGAGAGTAATATTAACATAATTACATGTATAGTTGCAAACTTGTTTACAGTACAAGTCAAAATAAGTTGTAGGATAACCACTATAAAGTATGTATCTTTCTCTTCCTTACATTTACAGGCTCTAAGCACTATGATCATATAACACCACTACTAAAAAAGTTGCACTGGCACCCTGTACAACAGTGGATTATTTTCAATATCTTGTTTTTGGTGTTTAAATGCATTCACGGCCTAAGTACTTACATGACCTTCTGGCAATTAAAAAACCTGAAAGGAACTTGCGCTCCTCCACACAAATCAAGCTTCAGATGCCCTTCTCTCGGTCTACTTTTGTGAATAACAGAGCTTTCTTTTTTGCTGGACCTGCACTTTGGAATAATTTACCAGTTCAGGTTCAGGGATCGAAAGATCTCAACCAATTCAAAAAAAAGTTAAAAAATTTATAGTAATTTATATATTTTTTATACTTACCAATGACCCAGACTTAGCTGGTGCTAACTCTAACAAAACCAGGGCCAAACACAAATTTTGCCCCCCAATCCCCAAAATTTGCATCCAAAACAAAAAGAAATCATGTCCTAAAGGACCTCCATAGTATGCCTCTACTGCGCATGCGCAGTGACGCAGTCGTCCCGAAATTGGCGCCAATTATCATTCTTACTGGCAGTGCCTGGTCAGCGCTATGTACTCAGCGGGGAGGCAAGAGTTCCCAACTCCAGGGAGGGCCATCCCCGTCTGGGTCATTGGTAAGTATAAAAAATATATAAATTACTATAAATTTTTTAACATTTTTATACTGTACCAATGACCCAGACTTAGCTGAATAGTAAACAGGCTGGAGGGCCTAGGACATAAAGGAAAATCCAATAAGCTCAACTATATAGTAAAGAGGTAACCCCTTAAGGAGAAAAGGAGTATTAGGCTTTACATGTATCTTTCTTATTTAATATTAAATTAGAAAGATACACTACCCTTAATAATTGAGCACAATAACATTCATGTTCTCTATTAACATCCAGTATAACCCTTATACTAATTATTTTTAAAGCAAGCCAATAAATAAAGTAGTCCAGAGAATTGAGACTCTTTATAATCATTTAAAAGTGTCCGAGTATTGTATATTAAAGCCCGTTTGACACTTGACATATACAAATGCTTCACACCGAGCTACACTTTAAAAATAAGACATGAATGAAATTAAACATTAATATTACACTTTAAAACCATCCCGGAAGCGACTCAGAAATACTGACTTGGAGGAGGCATTCCCTTGCTTTTCACTATAAAGCAGGTGACCTAAGGGAACACCCCCCCCCCCCTTCCCCTTGCCCTGGGTCAAATAGCCCAGAGCGAAGAGGGCAGCCGGACGGAGTCACTGCCGGAACAGAAAGCCTGCATAACTATAGTTGCAACTGTTTAGTGGACGACATTCTGAGCAACAGATAACGGACCTAAACAATGCAGGTCTCCAGAAATGGACTCAATATTTCTGAGATAAAAATTCGTAAATGTGGATGGCTGAGACCAATAAGCAGCCTTCATTAAATCTGTAATAGCAACACTATTAGCATAAGCCCAGGAAGTAGAAAGAGCTCTTACTTCATGAGCAGAAATCTTAAGCACAGACTGCTGAGAAGAAGATAAATCTTCATAAGCAGTACGGATAGTTAACTGAATCCATCTAGCAATAGAATGGACTGAAATGTCCTTTCTATTAGGCATCAAAGACAGAAAGAAACGTTTCCGTCCCTTTATGATAAACTGAGATCTCTGTTTATAGATACGTAGTGCTCTAACAGGACAGAGTAAAGGCCTACGCCCGTCTGAAGACGGAAGAGCATTAATAACAATAGGTTCCGGATATTTATTAGGAGCCTGATTCTTAGCTAAAAAACCCACATTAGTAGTGAAGGTGATAGTGTTCCCAACACTACGATAATGAGAATCATCCACCGATAGTGCATGAAGCTCACTGACTCTTCTGGCAGAAGAGAAAGCTAAGAGAAAAGCTGTCTTATAAGATAAGAATTTGAAATCTACTGTCCCAAGAGGTTCAAATGGCTTTTCCTTCAATTTAAGGAGAACCCAAGCTAAATTCCACTTAGGAATTAATCTAAGAGTTCTGGGTCTATTTATCGAAAAGTTTCTAACCAATTTCGATAAAGAGACATTAGATCCAATTTGTAAACTATCATGATGTGCATAGGTATCAGATAACATAGATCTATAACCCTTTATAGTAACAGGCTGCAGTTTGATTTCGTCAAACAAGTATACTAGAAAGTTTGCAATGTCTGGTATAGAGGGATCAAATATATCTACAGAATGATCCCTACACCAACGACGAAAAACCTTCCACTTAGCCACATAGTTTAGCGAAGAGGAGGTCCTCCTACAGTTAGAAATCGCGTCCACTGCTCGTCCTGTAAAGTGCTTGCCATGCAAGAAGGACCGCACAACGGAAAAACGTGAAGGTTGAGACCTTGCGGGTTGTGATGGAGTTGGCGCGATTTCCCCTGCGAAAGAAGATCCTCTCGTGGAGGAAGCTTCCGCGGTAGGTCCCACAACAGACACCTGAGTAGATTTATCCACGGTCTCTGTGGCGACAGAGATGCTACCAACAGAATCTTGCATTGAGATTGTTTTATCTTTAGCAATACTTGTTGAATTAACGGCGCTGGAGGATACGCATATCCTATCATTCCGTCCCAAGGGATCGACAGAGCGTCTACTGCAAATGCTCTTGGATCCGGACACGGGGACACATATGTCTGCAACTGATTGTTGAGATGTGTCGCAAATAAGTCTATCATTGGCCGTTCCCATTGGTAGCAAATCTGATAGAATACTTGTTTGTTGAGAATCCACTCCGACGGCAACAAGCGACCCTTTCGTGAAAGGGAGTCTGCTAGCACATTCAGACGACCCGGTATGTGACGGACCGAAAGAAGAACGTAATGTTCTAACGCAAACAGAAGGATTCTTTCCGTTAGATTGAACAACGGAACTGAATGAGTGCCTCCCTGATTCCGTATATACGCCACTACTGTCGTATTGTCGGATAGGATTTGGACATGAGCATCGTGAATAATGTCCATCCAGTGACGTAACGCAAGCCAAATTGACATCATTTCCTTGATGTTTATGTGCTTGCACAGGAATTGCGGATCCCAAAGACCCTGGCATCTCGAATCCGTTGGGATTAATGATGCACCCCAACCTGTTTGACTGGCATCCGTCATAACGGTAAAACTCGGATCCGGCAACTGCAGCGGAACTCCTTGAGTTAACCACTGAATGTTTGCCCAAGTCTGAATCTCTTGTTTCACTTGATCTGACAAGAGAACGTCTACATCGAGCGAATGAATTTTCACACTCCAATTCTGAGTCAGGAAAATTTGAAGAGGACGTGTGCGTAGCCGCCCCATCGGAATGAGATCCGCGGCGGCTCCGCACAGACCTATCAGTCTCATAAATTCTCTTGCCGTGACTTTGTCTGCGTGCAGACAATAGCGAGCGTAACAACTGACTAATTTCGCTCTGGTTAACGGCAGACGAACGAGATTGTTGTGCGTCTCGAAGCTCATTCCCAGATGAGTGAATGACTTGGACGGCACCAGATCCGACTTCTCCTCGTTTACTATGAAACCGAGACGTCGGAGCAATAGAAGAAGATTCTGAACATCGTTCTGAAGCGTTAACTCGTTGCCGTACCTCTGAAGAATGTCGTCCAGGTAGGCCGACGTTACCGCAGACGAATGAGCTCGGAAGTAGATCATTACCGAGTTCATTACCCGAGTGAAAGCCCAGGGTGCTAGATTCAATCCGAAGCACATGGCCCGGAACTGATACACCACTCCTAGGACTGCGAAGCGTAGATACTTTCGGAATGTCGGATGTACCATGACGTGAAAGTACGCATCTTTGAGATCTATGCTCGTTGCATAATCGTTCACCCGAATACTCGCTCTGACCGATCGAATCGTCTCCATATAAAACTTCGGAGCGACGATCAGCTTGTTTATCCAGCTCAAATCTATGACTGGACGGAACGAGCCGTCTGGTTTCGGAACCAGAAACAGATGGCTGTAGAATCCCAGAGATTCCTGGTTTTCTACGACCTCTACCGCGTTCTTCATTAAAAGAGACTGCACCTCTGATAACAGAGCGTCTCTTTTCTGTGGATTTGACGGAAGATGAGTCCACTTTGGACTTCGAGTTAATGGAGGCTTTCGTTTGAAGGATATCTTTAGACCTTCCGAAGTCACTCCTCTCACCCAAGGGTCGTCCGTAATCGACGCCCACTCTTGTGAAAAACTCGACAACCTTCCGCCAACCGGAACGCGATAGAGGTTTAAGCCATCACCTCCTGGACCTGCAAGGCCTGCGGTAGGAGAAACCACGTCTTCCACGACCCGCACCTCGCCTCGTCGACCTCGGGGCGTCCGACCGATTGTCCCGGCCTGAAGGACGTCCCGAACGAGAGTCGCTATCCTGACGGTCTCTCGAATAAGACCAAGAGGACGCACCGGAACCTCTATAGGAACCTCTCTTGGGCGCATTAGACCCAGAAGTGCCTGTCTTATTCGTGTCTGCTGTATCCGACTTTTTAGGAGCCGATCTGAACAACAGAGAATCATTAGCTTTCTTTTTAATTTTATCATAAATAGCGGAAAGCTTGCCGTCAAAGAGAAGTTCTCCTGAGACCGAAGCGACTCTAAGAGAGTTCTTCACCTTAGAATCCACTAGTGTGGATGTAGCTAGGGCTGCGTCACGTCTAACCAACTCCAGATTTGCCACTGAAAGGGCGGAGTTACACGTGGAATAAGCTACTGCCCTTGAAAGAAGTCTTAAAGAGGATTGTATATCCTGAAACTCTTCCCCTTGAAGGCGCAGTGATAACGCCTTAGTAAGGTGATCTGCGTAAGATAAGGCATCTAAATTGGCTCTGTTAGACGCAATAGCTGTTTCCAACACCGCGGTTGGAATAGAAGCTGACGACGGTAATGATAGCTCTAAGTCTTCCGCCTCGTCGTCCATACGCAGAGGAACTCTCGGTATACCCTGTCCTGCCGTATCGAATTTATTCCTTGCATTAATGAAAGGCAGGTTAAGAGTATTAGCGGACAAGAAACCTGCTTTCCCCGTCCTGGAAGCAAGTTTAAATATAGCGTCGTTCAATAATTCAAATGTTCTTGCAACATTATTGGACTGCGACGGAAACTCGGGGGCGATGTCCCTGAACCGCTCAAAAAATTCAGAGTCCAATGACGCTATAATTCTCTTGTCCGGAAGCGCAGCAGTCTGGCCCGACGGAACAACCTGAGGGAGAAAGTGCCGGATGAAGTCCACGGCAGCTTTATGTTGTTCCGAAAGGGATAGCTCCAAGTCATCCGTATCCTTTTCACCATCTGGTCGGACCTCCCGATGTTCCCAGTCGTCCGCCCCCGATGCTTCGGCGGAGCGTACCGACCCAGCGCCGTCGGATAATTCTCGATCCGACACCGTTTCTGTCGGCTGCTGGGATGCTGCGATAAGCTGTGCTATCTGCACAAGAATGTCCGACGTCGAGACCTGCGGAGGCGCAGTCTTTCGCTGCTTCGCCGAGGGCAGCTCCGCATCAGATGGCTCCCGCATACTTTTCCTATGTGAACGTCCGGAGTCCATCGGTCTCGAATCCCTGGCTGCCGGATGGTGTGACCTGGTCGCCGAAGAATCCTTCATCGGCGAAGCTGGTAAAATATCGGAGGTCACGCAGCCAAGGTGCGGTCGTGTGCGCTGACGAGAAGAGGAAGCCTTAACAGTCTCTGCGGACTGCTTATACAACGGAGCGTCCCGAGCGATGGACGTATGCTCCGCTAAAGACACATTTTGTACCACAACATCTGGTCCCAGATGTTGTTGTACGAGAGAGGGACCTCTCTCGCTCGCGGCCCGGCTGGACCTGGACGAGCTAGGAACCGGACTAAAAGGCTTCCTCCGTTCTCGTTTACAATCCGCCGTCACTGGGTGTGCATCTATTATGTTTATAGTGCTCGCATCACCCAAAATTTCCTCTTGGACCGCATCGGACGAACCCGGCTGCCGAACCATTCGGTGAATGGACGCTACACCGGGCGAGCTAGCAGACGACATTTGTCTAATCTCCATGAGCACTTTTGCCGCTAGCTCTGAATTCATTTGTGACGACGGACACACACTTGAAGAAGATAACATGGAAACATCACCCTGTTCTGGTTCCTCTGAAATAGAAACTGAGAGAGTAGAGTGACCTTGTGGAGAAAGAGCCGGCATCGCTCTTTCTCCAGAAACAACATATCGTGACACACGTCTCCAATGTTTCTCATCCCAATGTTCACATATAGGACAGGGATTAATTCGAGAACACTGACTACAATTAATACAATGATCATGAAAGTCAGAGGAAGATTTCTTCCTATTACAATTTGAACAATGTCCCTTCATTGTGAAAGAACAACAATAAGTCCTAGTTACTCGCAAAAACCCCTGACACAAAGATACATAATAACATGATCCATTAATAAATGAAAAAACAATTGCAAAACAAAATAATTTTGAAAAAATATTTTTTCAGAGAAGCCCAAGTTGCTGAAAAGTAACATTGAGCCCCGATGGATCCGATGGCAAAGTGTGGTCAAAAATTTTAAATTTATATAAAATAATTAATGAGACACTTTCGGATAATATAAATGTATCTTATAATGAGATAAACTACCACAAAGGCAAACAGCCCCCCTCAAAAAAGGCTGTTGCCAATGAAAACAAACAGTGTAAACACACTAGAAAACATGACTCCAGGCACTGAAAAAACTGGCCCGGAATCAGTCATCAATTACACTCTATCTGATGCAAAACAGAGACTCCCAGGGGAGAATCTGTAGAACATCAGATGGAAGATGCAGAACACAAACGTTATACACCCATGGGTGAAAACGTAACTATGGGGAAAATAACAGAAAACATTCTGTAACCAAGCAACTCTCCCAGGAAATTTTAGAAATGAAACTTCTCAAAAATATGCCAAAAGCATGGGAGAATTGCCAGGGGGGACTTTAGAAGGCTAGGGGAGAGGAAACACTGAATAAGCAGTGCAACAATTAGCAAGAATGACAACAAGAGGCCCATGCCTCGAAAATAGGCAACTTAACATAATTTCATCAAAAAATTTTAAGTACAGCCCTGATTATTTTTTGCCACTTCTTTTTCCTCTCCTCCTTCTATCCTCCTTAGAATCACATTTTCTCCAAAAATTACGTGTCTGGCATCCTTTAAACTGAGATTTACAAGCACAAAGATCAGTGAGATGTTGACTGATGAAGGGCCAAACAGAGAATGATAATTGGCGCCAATTTCGGGACGACTGCGTCACTGCGCATGCGCAGTAGAGGCGTACTATGGAGGTCCTTTAGGACATGATTTCTTTTTGTTTTGGATGCAAATTTTGGGGATTGGGGGGCAAAATTTGTGTTTGGCCCTGGTTTTGTTGGAGTTAGCACCAGCTAAGTCTGGGTCATTGGTACAGTATAAAAATTTTAAAATCACATCAGAGAGGCTTTTGACAGTATGTAACCTGCTGGCCTTCACACCTTTCTCAGTCTGTATATTGGCCTGATAGTCATGAGCTCATTGTTTATTTAACTGTACAGTGTTTTAGAGCACTTTGTGATTTTACGCTTTATAAAAATTCCTTATTATTATTATTATTATTAGTACTCAAGGCACTTTACAATAAATTGCAAGATGGAAACAATATTTAAACAAATTTTGATAACCAAAAGTAATTCAGCCCATTACCAGCTAAGAGCAAGGGCTATGCCCGGTGTATCGTTTGCCTGTTAGACTTCTTCAAATTGTACATGACCACCATTTTCATCCAACAAACGGCCTGCATTGCCAAGTGCTATATCCTTCAAAATGCATTTTGGAGTAAAAAAAAAAAATTACCTAAATGATGGGAGAGAGAGAGCCCTTCATATGAATTTATTTATTCGGGGTTTAACAACACTTTTGGCTGCAAGGGTCACCTCGTGCCTAACAGTTTTATGGGTGAAGGAAGCCGAAGTACCCAAAGAGAACCACCAAGCAATGGCGAGCAACTGTTAGCTCCCCAACATATTAACTCCACACAAGCAGGGTTATCATTGTTTGAAGACAGGTGTACCATCGACGTGCAGTACGCCTTAGTACACAATGCCACTGTGCCCCTAAGTGGGCAATGGGGGTGAAGTGTCTTGCTCAAGGACACAACGCGGTTGCCGCACATGGGATTAGAACCAAGGACATCCTGGCTTGCAGCCTGCATCTCTACCAACTAAGCCACCACACTCCCCTTCATGTGAATAAAGCCAAAAAGAACTGTTCAAATGCGAGCAAGTTTACCATTGGAGAAAAGCAGGATATTGATCATGGTACTTACCGACAAGCTAATAGGAAGGAGTTGGAGAGAACCATTGAAAAAGCACAAAAGTAATCCATTTTCTGAAAAAAAAATTGCAAATTAAAAACAAAATGTCCCCAATTAACCCTTTACCCAACGAACCGGCCACATCTGCCTGCGTAATATGCAAAATCAGCAGTTGAAAAAATATTATTTTTCAAAACATTTCAACAAAAAAACGTATCATGTGACCCCTTGTTGGAATGAGCTCGTTCCAACGAGGCATCACATGATATGGTTTTATTGAACTTTTTTGAAAAATTTAAAAAAATGATACTTAAAATAATAAATTTTGATATGTCTGTGTTGGGTAAAGGGTTAAACAAGAATGTCAACAAATAACATGACTCAAAATTTGCTATGGATCACGCCTACACATCTAAAATGCAAATGAGTACAACTTAATGGTTTCTTTATTGGCTCACTGGTGTGTAATAACACTTTCAACAACTGGGTCTTACCATGTCAGACAATTATACCGGTGAAGGAAGGCTGAGTACCCAGAGAGAACCACTGAGCATCAGTAAGTAATTGTCAGACTCTCCAGCTGACTACTATTTATTTATTTATTGATGTTTAAGGTCACATATTTCTGCACAATGGCTAATCATGACCGTGACAGTTTTACGGGTGGAGGAAGCCGGAGTACCCGGAGAGAACCACCGAGCAACGACGAGCAGCTGCCAGCTCCCCAACATCGCAGCTGACTACTGCAACACAAGCTGGGTCAACATTGGTTAAAGGGATGTGCAGCACCGACATCAGGCCTTTAGATCAGTCTAATTTGGGCACAATGGCAAATATGAATCAGCCGTATTGTGGCCTGAATGGTTGGAGAAAAAGCGCTGGTATTTTCTTCTTCTTGTTGGTTGCTTTAGGTATCAGGTGACCCTCTTAAAATGATAGTTTACAACCCCTTGTTATTGGCCTTCACCATTATCACTGGTTCCCACCACCCCATGACGTAAGTTTACTCGAGAAGGCTTCTGAGTTTCCTAGTGTTGAGCCAAAGTCCTATTTGAATGTAAATTACGCATGACATTTAATAGGAAATGCCACAAACGTGGATATAATAGATTGCAAGCTTTAAGTGCATGATCAAAATGAATGTGCCAAAGAAAAGAAATCGGCGTCGACAGTGTCGTATACGACACTGTCAACGCCTATTGCTTTTCTGTGGCGAACTCTGGTTTTTTTTTTTAAAACTATTTATCTGTTGCATTGGTTGATTCGAAGGTAAGCTTTAAGCTATATTGCAAGCTTTTGGGGGAACCTGGCCAAATTATATATATTGCCGAAACACTGCAAAACTTTGGAAAAAGTTTCAAACTCCGCATAATTTGGGTGCAATTATCTTATTTGGACACAGCTTTTACCATCGTTATTTGGGAAGAATTTAAAGGCCTGACCGACATGCTGTACGTCTATGGTCAATTCAACAAACTGTATGCCTACGGGAGAATCTACATATTTACAAATTGACTAGAATTTAACCCTTAAGGTAGAGATGGGCAGTATTGAAAATTCAAGTTCGGTTTTGGTATCGGTGTTTTGGAATGATTCACATCAGTATCGGTATGGTATTCCGTGTTGTACTCACACTGGTACCAATATCATGTGGTATTTTGGGTATACTGCCTGGCCAGAAAATAAGCAGTCTTTCATTTGCAGAATGAGGTCCCTAGAGGGTGAATTTGATGGTGCTATCCCATACAGTGGGCCAATTTAGCTTTTGAGTCCCTCTTTCTGTTTAGTTCTGAAACTCTGATTCAGATTGAGGTTCACAGAGGGTAAAGTTAGTGATGCTACCCTGATATGCTATTCAGGGTAACATCACTAAATTCACCCTTGAGAACCTCATTTTGCAGATGACAGTCTGCTTGTTTTCTGGCTTGTACACTGCCCAGCTATAGTTCCCGGTTTTATAGCAGACCAAGCCACCAAAGTGTGAAAATGTTTGGAAACAACACAGGCACTCGCCATTGGTCATTTGATGTAACAAAAAGGCTGAGAGAAAATACCTCCTGGGTATTTTCTCTCAGCCTCTTTGTTAAATAATATGACCGGAGGTGACTGCCTTTAGAAATATATAGTCCATGAGCACTCCTTCTCGGGAGTTTTGCGTAATGTTCTCTTGTTAGTCCTTTTATTTTTTAACCAATGTAGAGAATATTTTTCAATACCAAAATTTCAGTATTTTGAAATTCCCTTGGTAGGGTAAATAGGTATTTGCTCGATACAATACTGAACGGTATTTACGGTACACCGCCCATCTCTACCTTAACTGGTAGAGTGCTGGAAGCCCATATTTGGGCTTTATTCTGAAGTGCCAGTACCACAATTTAAAGGCTCCATATTCTGTGGATGTGCTTCATATTATCTTTGAAATGATATTATTTAATCTGTTGGGATTTGCCTTGTTACAATTTATGGGAGAGGACCCACTGGCACTCTCCCATAAATTGTTTCAAGGCAAAGATGCACAAACAAATTTTAAGGACCAAAAATAATTTACACTCTACCAGTTAAGGGCCTAGTTCTAATTATGGTGAGTTTCTTGTCTTACATGTAGAATACGTGTTCCAACATAAGAGGTTTTGGATGGTCTTGATGATGGGGAGTTACAGTAGCTTGGCAGTGCTTTCTTGTAAAGTCTTGGCTGCCTGTATTGGCAGCCAAGACTTCACTTGAAACCACTGCTAAGTCATAAGGAAAGTGCTGACTTATTATGAGGGTGCAGAAAATAAGAAGAATTCTTCAGGTTTTTAACCCTTTACCCAACATAGAGAATATCAGGGTTTTTTATTTTATTATTTTTTAAAAATTTTCAAAAAAATTTCAACAAAACCCTATCATGTGACCCCCTCATTGGAATGAGTGTGATATATTTATTTATTTATTGGTGTTTAAGGTCACATATTTTTGAACAATGGCTAATCATGACCACAACACGAGTATCAACTCAAGACCAAAGGTGAGCATTAATAAGCCATGTTGCCAATTTTAGAGAGGGTTTGCACCTCCCAAGCATTGGTGACTGGGTCCTATTTTACCAGTAAAACAGAGCCTGTTTACCGCAGTGAGCAGGCACTGCTTCACTTCCCGGGGTTGCCACGGGGAGGGAATGAGTGTGATGAGCTCGTTCCAATGAGGGGTCACATGATATGGTTTTGTTGAAATATTTTGAAACATTTATATTTTTCAACGGCCCAATTTGCAAATTACACAGGCGGATGTGGGCGATTCGTTAGGTAAAGGATTAAGGACACTTATCAGAAACTGTGACAAGAATCAAAGAACATTTTGTAAGAATAACATTGAATCTTATCAGTTTCCTTGCAAGAATCATTTGTGAAAATCGAATGTGATTCACACATTTATTTTAAGTCCTGCTTATCCCACCTCTGAGAAGATTGTAGAGAAATAGAACCCCAAGTGACAGGTTTGGCACACCAGTTAAGTTAGGCAAAAGGTGAAACTAGCCTAGTAGCTACATTTGTTGATGTTAGTGCTGATTTTGATATTGGTATTTTTAGAATGATTTACCTAGACATGAGTACGATATTTGGTGTCGACTACATATATGTACTTACACCAAAACCAATTTATTTATTTATTGGTAGGGCAAATCGTGATCACAACATGGAACAAGTGCACCGCCAGGCGGTGGATCAATATACGGCCGCCTATGAAGAAATTGCGCTTGTGAAGAAATGTTTCGTTGAACAAAACATCAATAATTCCTTCAAAAATAATTGTACATTCCTGGCTTACGACCCATTAAAGGTGAATATATTGTTTTAGAGTTACTGCGTGGAGAATCAAAAGTCACCAAAACTCCCAGATGGTTGCCATGGCGGCCATTTTGGACAGGCCAGAATGCTGGTTATCGAAAAAGACCATCCTCTAGTTATGACTAATCAACCATAAAAAAACAGTATCTGTTGGATGTATTGTTTTAAAGTTATAGTATGGACAAATAAAAGTTGCAACGGACGGATGGACAGACGGACATTGATGCTGGTTATTGAAAGGAACCAACCCTCTAGTCATGACTAATCAACCATAAAAAACAGTATCTGTTGGATTATCAAATGAATAATCAAAAGTACCTAAAAATCCAAGATGACTGCCATGGCAATCATCTTGGATATGCCAGAATGCTGGTTATCGAAAGGAACCATCCTCTAGTCATGATTAATCAACCATAAAAAGGCAGCATCTGTTGGATCTATAGGTTTCAAGTTATCGCGTGGACAATCAAAAGTCCCTGGAAATCCAAGATGGCTGCCATGGTGGCATATGGGATACCCCAGAATGCTGGTTATCGACAGGAACCATCCTCTAGTCATGAAAAATCAACCATAAAAAATAGTATCTGTTGGATGTATTGTTTTCAAGTTATCGCATGGACAAACAAAAGCTAATGGACGGATGGACAGACAGCGACAGACATTGCCATACCATAATATGGCCCGCTCATATGAGTGGCCATATAAAAAATAGTCAAGTCCAGCCCAATCAATGATACCCATGTTGCCATTTTTGATGTTCTTCAACCCCAGGCACTGGTGTTGGGGTCTTAATTTACCAGTAAAACAGAGCTTGTTTTCCACAGTAAACAAGCACTGCTTCATTTCCTGGGGTTCCCACGGGCACTTTACACCAATACAGAATGGTATTTTTGGTACACTGGCCAACTGGAGGTCATCATTTTCAGCAGTCAGAGAATTGTCAAAATGTTGGAAGAAACACATTCACTTACCACCTGTCATTGGAGAGTGCCCTCAGGAATACAGTCTATGGGCTCTCAGGCCTTCAGATTACCCCAATTTCACATCGTTTACGGGTGTGTCCAAATTAGAGAAAGTGTGAAGACATCAAGAAAAATATACACATTTTCTGTACCTCTTCTACATTTCAGAAAAACATTAATCATAATATGTATGATCATAGAAAGACAAATAAAGGCATGGCAATAAAACATGACAGAATAAGGTTGTTATCTCTGGTTTTAATGTGCCCAACTTAGGGCAAATGGTGTGCCCAAAATAAATGAATTTAACCCTTTACTTAACGAATCGAACGCATACACTGCGTAATATGCAAACTGAGCAGTTGAAAAAATTAAATTTTTCAAAATATTTCAACAAAACCATATCATGTGACCCCTCATTGGAACGAGCTCATGGAGCTCGTTCCAATGAGGGGTCAAGTGATATGGTTTTGTTGAAATTTTTTGAAAATTTAAAAAAAATGATATTTAAAATAATAAATTTTGGTATCATCTGCGGTGGGTAAAGGGTTAATGGCCTGGCTCTTCTTGTCTGGAATTTTGCATAATGTTCTGTTGTTTAACCCTTTACCCAACGAATCGCCCGCATCCGCCCACGTAATATGCAAATTCAGCAGCTGAAAAAATATCATTTTTCGAAACATTTCAACAAAACTATATCATGTGACCCCCTCTTTGGAACGAGCTCGTCGAGCTCGTTCCAAAGAGGGGTCACATGATATGGTTTTGTTGAAATTTTTTGAAAAAAATTAAAAAATGATATTTAAAATAATAAATTTTGAAATCGTATGCGTTGGGTAAAGGGTTAACCTTTTAACTTTTAACTAAAGTCCTAACGTCAAGGATATTTTCAACACCAAAATTTCGGTAAATTTCGATTCAATCGGTTTTGGCTTGATAAAGATGGCAAACGGTATTAACAGTATATCGCCCATCTCAGCTGATACACACTAATTATATGGCATAACATGAAAAGACATGATCAGGTGTTTTGAAAGGTGTAGTATAAATCCCTCACTTTGCCACTGAATTCTACACATCTTCTTACCCCATTTACATTGTGTCTTGGAAGATTTGTCAATTGTGCCCCCCTCTTTTAATGAATTTTCATTATCTGCACCATCCTATATACCATTCCACTAACAGAATTTTATTTCTTGAGTTTGTTTTCCTTAACCCTTTACCCAACGTAACGGCCCAAACCAGCCAGCACTATTCTCAATAATCGCCAATTAATTTTCATTATCTTTTCATTTTTTGTCTCAAAAACATAGGTTATGACCCCTCATTGGAATGAGCTCGTTCCAATGAGGGGTCATAACCTATGTTTTTGAGACAAAAAATGAAAAACATTAATTATTCTATAATTTTTTTTGCAAGTGTCATCTGCTTTTCATGTTAGGCAAGGGGTTAAATCAATATTCTGTGTTGTAACACAATGTTGGAAAGAGTTCAGAAAGTCCATTACCACAGTGTGTTACACAACAACATTTCAGAGTCGACATCCAAAGTTTTATCATCAATACAAAAAAGATCGTGGATCTGCAGCATGCCTTAAAATTGATCCTGATTCACATGAGTTGGTTTTGATTCTTGCGACACATGGTGTGAAAATCAGGCCCTGACAATTCCATATTTTTGATTAACCCATTAACAGGTTTCCCATTTAGTTGTTCATTTACCTTTTCTGAAGGTTACGTAAATTTGTTTCATTAATCTGTTGGTTAACCAAAAATCCAAACACGATGTGTCACAGGCATATCCCGAAAGCTGTAGGCCTGCGCTGGTGGGAGGGTTTGTGAGGGAAATGTAGAGTTATGCCCCTTCTGTTGGCAGCATGTGACGGCTTCCGTCGATAAAAATATCAACGAAACAGAAATACGCAATCACTAAAAATATAGAGTTGTGCCTCTTCTGTTGGCAGCATTGCATATAAGAGTTGTGCCTCTTCTATTGGCAGCATTGCATATAGCAGTGAATAGGTCCAGAATGTATTCGGCTATGGCCCCATTATACATCAGGCCACAGTGCATTTCAATTTCCATAAACTGTAACATGTTTCTAATTATGCTTACAGAAGTCCAAACATGGCCTGGATATCTGTAATATAATTTTTTGGTTTGGTACGTCCTTTCAAGGACATACCAAACCAAAAAATTATATTATTGTCTTTCAGGCCATGTTTGGACTATGCTTAAAACTGAATAATAAGCACAAATTTAATATTTGTATGTGTACTACTTTCTGTTGAGGCATCTAATATGCCAATCGTTAAAAAGTTGGTTAATCGATGGATCATTTTGGTTAATCGATAGTCCGTTCATGTTAATTATTTTTTGCATAACCTCTAGGGGAACAGAATGATCGTTCGCCTGAATTGTCAAGGCCTGGAAAATCAATTTTCAGACCTAAAATAATTTAGAATTTGAGAATTCTGCTATAGCCTTGTCACTGGAGCCATATTCATTAGTAAACAAGAAGCCTATATTAATTAGAGCTTAACAATTCAGAGCCTAATACCAAGTTTGGTGAGTTTTCTTGTCTCATATAGAACATGTTCCAATTGCAACATGCAGACTTTTTATGGTCTTGCTGATGGAATTTATAGAACATGGGCTGTGAAGTCTAGTAATGTTTTGGCTGCCTATTTATGCAGCCGAGACTTCACTAAACACTACTGTTTACACAAGGTGTTGTTACTTTATTATGAAGGAGCAAAAAATTAGAATACTATCTTTTATCACTTTAGAGTCAAATGTACATTTTTCTTGAATCAAAGTTGATTCATTATTTTCCTTGCAAAAATCATTTATGAAAATTGAATGATGCCGATTCTCGCATGAATTTTAAGTCCTGCTGAAAAAGTAAATAAATGAATGCCAAGACAATTTAAGTTAACCGTTTTGCTATTTGTCTGATGTAATCTGAGGAAAATGAAAAATCAGTTGCGCCATTTCTATTGAGGTGAAATGATCGTTCCTCAATTTGTGCAGGCCTAGATAAGGTCATTATAAATTAATTTAAAATACCTCTGTGAAATCTGTATCTCTGCTATGAAAAATGACAGACCAGAACCATGCGTTCAACCCAATCTGAAAAGGTAAATTTTTAATATAACAAGTATGCTACAAATTAATTCCATCCATGGCACATGAATACATGTAAGGCCTAAAAAAGTTAAAAATCTGTTTCTCAGGCCCTCCAGCATGGTCCTTTTGGCTGCCGCATGCTCTCTTTTTATAACCAATGCAAACTTTAAAAAGTAAAAATTGAATGGTTTATGCCCGATATATTACCCAAGTTAATAAAATTGATAAATTTGTCCCTTGAGTGCAAGAAGGCTTTGCAATGCTTTAGCATTGCAAAGCCTTCTTGCACTCAAGGGACGAAATACACCACCACCCCTGCTGTTCTGGACTGTAGATTATGCGGCCTAAGACATAAAACAACCAAGAACATGAACTTTTGATGGCAAAGAAATAATTACCAAAAATAAAAAATAAAATAAAAAACTGCCCGCCTGCATGCAATATTACAAAAAATTACCGGAGAAACAGAAAATCTACTTTATGAGGCTTAATGGAAATATCAAGCTACCTGTAGGTTTCATCTAAATCTAGTTGACTGCCAAAGAAATCACCCACTTGTCCGGAGTTTTTCATTATACCATGTATGAAACAAATTCGGGGACTTTCGAGAAGCAATTTCAAGCACCTTTCAAATTTAAGTTTCAAGACTTTTCCTTCCTAAGTCAGTAACACTGCGTATGATCTTCACCTGCAATCATCATAAACAGATTTGTTTGAGAGAAAAGGTTTTGTTTATTTACCCTTCAACACAACTGTCATTACTAATCATTTGTTGGGCATTATTTATTTATTATGCTTTGAAGTTTGTTTGTCCAATCAGAATGCCTGAATACCATCTAAGGGTTCCACCATACCAGGTAACTCACCAAATATTATTTGATCTCGGGTGACTAGCCGCCATTACAATTTTGCTGCACTTCCACTTGCTTCGAATTTTCAAAATCTGAATTAACTCTTAAGGGCCTGGACAAATGTCCTGAATTCCCACCTGTCCACAGCCTTTATACATGTACCTCCAGAGATTTACCAGTGATTTATAGTTATGCCTTGGCCGCAAAAACTGTAACTAGAAACCACTGCCGAGATAATTAGCATCTGCATACTGTCAGCAGAACCTCCTCAGGATGGTATGTTAAGAGCACCTGTTCTGAGGTTGTAAAAGTCAGAAATAGGCCTTTAAGAGTTACAATAGAATAAGAGAATTTAAGTACCAAAACTATTTTCAAGTTACTGTATTTATTGATTTAAGCCTTTACCCAACGAATCTGCCGCATCTGCCAGCGTAATATGCAAATTCAGCAGTTGAAAAAATATTATTTTTCAAAAAATTTCAACAAAACCATATCATGTGACCCCTAGTTGGAACGAGCTCATCGAGCTAATTCCAACGAGGGGTCATCTGATATGGTTTTGTACAAATATTTTGAAAAATTTAAAAAAATGATATTTAAAATAATAAATTTTGATATTGTCTGCGTTGGGTGAAGGGTTAAAAAAAAAAAACATTGAATATTTAAAAAAAATGGACAGAAAATATTGTTTGTAGTCCCAAAAGTTCTTTGTTGTGTTTACGACTCTGTCGATTTTTTATGCTGAACAAAAATTTTCTTTAGTTTACGCAACAGATTAAAAGTGATTTTTTGAATGTTTAAAAGTGCTTTGTTAACCCTTTTCAGGTGGTAATGACAGTAAACATATGTAAGAGTATTTTAGATATGCTTGTAGTGATATGGTTTATGAAACAAATATCGCACTTCGAACATTGATGATTGTTTACTGTCACCCAGGGACCAGCCGTGAGGGCGACTAGGGCGATTAAGTCGCCCTTCTAAGCCCAAAGTCGCCTAGAAAAATAGTCGGGGCGATTACAAGTCGCCCTCTAAAAATTGGCCAAAATGAGAAAAGGCTGAACTGAGTGATGCGAGGTTTACATGAAAACGAGTATTTTCAAAAATCGAATGTGCTCGAGTGTGATAAATGGGCATTTTAATTCATCAAATAAACGTCCATTTATTTGAAATCACACGACAAGCAATTGTCCATTGTCGCTTTTGGCGGATTTTTTTATTTCTATTTTGTTGCGTTCCAGTCGGAGCTTCAAGTGTCGAAACGAAAATAGGTGACTTACGCGACTCAACAAAACAACCCAGTTTGAAAGTAGGTTACGTCGCTTAGGATGCCGAAAATGTATACACAACAGACGTATTTTATAACACATTATTTTCATTTCGATCTGCCGACGACTGTTAACTGTTGGGCTGTCTATTCCCAGAAAAACACGAATGGAATTGAAACACATGAAAAAAAGCTTTAGTGATGTCAAGAAAAGCTTTGTACAGGACACAAGTATGCATGTGGACGATCTTGAAAAAGGGTCCTCCTAAACATCGGAATGACATGAAATGACGCGGAATAACACCGGAATGCCATAAAAATGATGCGGAATGACATTTCTTTTACAAAATACTCGACCCCAGAATGTATTTTGTTTATTAACTAACAAAGTACCTCCCAAGCAACCTTCTTACATCTGGTCCTGTACACACTTTCAGACTTAGGAAATTATTAGCTTAGTAGACTTTGTTGAAAGGCAACCACAGGAGGGTGATGGGGGATTGGCACGAAGAAGAGGTGAGGGGTCATGAAGGAGAAGGTAGCAGTGGGGGATTTTCAGTCAATAATTACATTGTGATTTTTTAACCTGGCACAGATGCATCATAGACAACTGGACCTGGATTATTTGTACATTAATGGAGGACCATAAATTGAAAATATGAAGGGGCGGCGGGGGTGGTACATGAATATTCTTAATTTTCCCCACTTGCCTATGAAGTCTCCCTACATGACTCTGCAGTCTCCCTATTTTTTCTGGAGGGAGACTTAAGTTGAAGTCTCCCTCAAAATTACCCCCTAGGCTGGTCCCTGCTGTCACCATGGATACATACTGGTGCCAGTTACTATTGATGATTCTGCACTGTGCTGTTATTAAATAGCTTAAGAGTTTAACCCTTTACCCAACGCAGACGATACCAAAATTTATTATTTTAAATATCATTTTTTTAAATTTTTCAAAAAATTTCAACAAAACCATATCATGTGACCCCTCATTGGAACGTGCTCGATGAGCTCTTTCCAACGAGGGGTCACATGATATGGTTTTGTTGAAATTTTTTGAAAAATAATATTTTTTCAACTGCTGAATTTGGATATTACGTGGGCAGATGCGGGCGATCCGTTGGGTAAAGGGTTAACAGGAAGGGTTCATGGAAGGAATACTAAACAAACAGTGAAATAATCATTATCAACAATGATGTCAGCCGTATGTCCTGAAATTGGGAAACATGAAATAATTTTATAATTATTATAAAGTTACAGCCCTGAACATTCAAAACCACCGTTGAACACTTCCATCATCCAATAACAGCCTTGGATCCACCAATTCTTGCATTAATTTGTCTCTGGCATCCTCAAAAAAGGAGATTTTAAAGCACAGATGTCAGCTCATTGTTGCTGACTTTAGGGCCAAACAAAGAATGATGTTTGCGCCAATCCCAGTCACTTCCTGATGGCTGCGCATGAATGGAGAATAATGTATGGAGGACCAGATAGGACTTTTAATTTTTGGTTTTGCAAGCAGATTTTGGGAATTGGGGAGGGGGGGGGGGGTAAAATTTGTGTTTGGCCCTTGATAACTTTGAGTTTGCACCAGCAGCTAAGTCTGGGCCATTGGTTTATAGTATAAAAATAAAAACGACTGGTAATTTTTTGTGTTTCATGAAAATTTATTAATCCCTTGATTTACAGTGACTTTCAACATAATAAATAAATTACATGGCTTGTAGCTGACTGATACATTTTCACACAAGGCTCTGAGTGTTCATTTCAGGTTTGGTTTCACCTCACCTGATATGAAAACTCATCACCTTGTATGGAAATGCATCAGCTAGCTGCATGTCATGTAACTAATAATATACAAGAAAAGTGGATCAATTTCTAAGGGAAAACCAAAATTCAAAGACTTTCAAGGACTCTACTTCACCCTTAAGGGCCTGGACAAGCATACTGAATTTCCATCAACCCACAGCCTCTATATGTATGTCCAGTGGCTAAGTAATGATTTCTAGTCAAGTTTTGGCTGCCAAGACTTGACTAGAAACCACTGCCTACCTACTTTGTCTGTTTCTGTTGTCAACAGGACCTCCTCATGATGGCATGTTAAGGGCACCTGTTCTGAGATCATAAAAGTCAGAAATAGGCCTTGAAGGGTTAAATTTCAGGCACTTTCAATGAGCCGGCTCCAATGACAGCCATATTTGTACAATTTTATTGACAAAGCAAGAGTCATGATATTTCAGGTCATGTTATCTTGTAATGGTTAATTTGCTACAGTTATGTTTGGTAAAGGGTTAAACGGACTCAATGCTTTTCATGTGAATCCAAGCAGAGGTGCAGCGAGAATTTACATGAAATCTTGCTGACTTCGTTGTGCGAATCAATTCTCAGATTCGCGTCGAAATATGAACCCTGGCCACTGGCATCAATCTATCTGTATAAATAAAAGAAAACACCCCACAACCCACAAATACTCACCAATGCTACACCATGCCAAATATAATACATAGGGCTACTCAAAGGCACCGCATTTCTCAATTTAAATATCTTCAAATGACAAAGTCCATTCAGAAGTGAAAATATCACAGATGCTGGTTCTTGGATCCCAAGAAATCTAACAAAAGGCCACTGAAAAAAATGGAAAAAACATATATTAAAAAATGAAAGTGTCAATGACACTGTAGCTCAACTTGTGTAAGACATGTACATGTATAGTATGTGACACAGCAATGACAAACATCAAGGTAATGACCTGATAACAAAGGTACATATAAAGTATTGTAATGGTCTGTACATAAATGCTGACCGTAGCCTGTAACAAATGTATAGGTAAAGTATTGTAAAGGATGGCGACAGATATTAAACTAGAAAAGAAATCTTTGAGCACCAGAGTAGGGCTGACTGAACCCCAAAATATTTGTTCTCATAGCACAGTGATAACAAAGGCACCCAAAAACACTCGTTCCTGTCCCAAGGTGATAACAAATGTACCCCAAGAAGTTTCGTGAAGATCGGTTCATAAATACAGCCTCCAGCCCTAGCCGTATTGACATGTGCACTTATAGTGTATAAGTAGCACTGAATAAATCAAAGTTCATCTAATTTGCATAATTTCTGCACGAGGAAAAAAACCTGTATTATATGTGATGTATTCCATGTTACTAAACATTCATACAAAAATTTATTCAAATCAGAACTTTCATACAGAAGTTCCGCACAAAAAACTGATTGCACTAATTTTGGTACAAAATGGCTGCTGGTGGCCATCTTGAATTTTGGACCGCACCCAAAAACACTAGTTCTCGTCACACGGTGATAACAAAGGTACCCAAGAAGTTTCGTAAAGATCGGTTTATAAATACGGCCTTTAGCCTGAGCCGTATAGAAGTTGTGTACAAAAAACTGATTGGACCTAATTTCGGTACAAAATGGCCACTGGCAGCCATCTTGAATTTTGGATCGCACCTAGAAACACTTGTTCTCATCCCAAGGTGATAACAAAGGTACCCAAGAAGTTTCGTGAAGATCGGTTCATAAATACAGCCTCTAGCCTGAGCAGTATTAACATGTGTACCAGTAGGTGGTGTGTATTTCATCCCTTGAGAGCAAGAAGGCTTCGAAATGCTAAAGCACTGCAAAGCCTTGTTGCTCTCAAGGGACAAATTTATCAATTTTTTTAACTGGTGTAAAATATCAGTCATAAACCATTTAATTTTTTTTTTTCAAGTTCACATTTGTTATATAAAGAGAGCACACAGCAGCCAAAAGGACCATGCAGAGGGTTTGAGAAACAGATTTTTATTTTTTTTTAGGCCAAAATGAGATTCATTCATACCAGTATATGTGTCAGGCAGATGGCAATACTGGAATCACAATAGGGGTATTTTAACCTACTTAGAAACTGAGAATTGTGACTTTGTTTGAATAAATCAAACACAATGGTGACTAAACCTAGAGCAGGGTTCTCACTGATATCAGAACAAGCCAGAAAATAAGCAGACTGTCATCTGCAAAATGAGGTCCCCAGAGGGTGAATTTAGTAATGCTACCCTGCACAGCAGGGTAGCACCACTAAATTTACCCTCTGTGAACCTCAATCTGAATCAGGGTCTCAAAACTAAACAGAAAAAGCTACCCAGAGGATAAATTGGCCCACTGTATGGGATAGCATCATCAAACTCACCCTCTGGGGACCTCATTCTGCAAATGTCACACTGCTTATTTTCAGGCCTGTATCAGAAAATCAAATTTAAGCACTATTTAAGCACTTTTCAAGGACTCTGATCATGATTTTCAAGGACTGTTATAATTTTGATATGAACACCATAGCACTACAAAGAATTTCGCGAGAACCCGATCTCTGGAAAACCCAACTAGCTAGAGATATATCATTCCTTGAGTTCAATAAGGAGCCATCTGCAATGCTAAAGCACTCAAGGGACAATATAGAGATCAAAT
This sequence comes from Pictodentalium vernedei, assembly GCA_031216915.1. Classification (NCBI taxonomy): domain Eukaryota; kingdom Metazoa; phylum Mollusca; class Scaphopoda; order Dentaliida; family Dentaliidae; genus Pictodentalium; species Pictodentalium vernedei. The sequence goes on from CM062288.1 coordinate 293,989,138, forward strand.
AAATGTGATTCCTGGCCGATTTTATGACATCACATGTATGTGGGGAGGGTTTTCCTAAGACTTATTTTCTCTGAGGTTATACATGTAGGTAAACTGGATTTAAGTACTTTTTCAAGGGGGCTGATGGAAAATCAAGTACTTTTCACGTGGAGTGATGTAAAATCAAGTACTTCTCAAGGCTAAAAACAATTTCAAGCACTTTTCAAGGAAGGGGCCAAAAATTCAAGGACTTCTCATTTGAGGGGGAACGCTGAAGAAAAATTGAGATTCAAACTGAAAGATCAATGAGTAATTTATTCATAATTAATTTAAAAAAGAACTGCAGTTTTAACGATGATTGTGTTATTTCAGTTCAACTTCAATGTATTGATTTGCAATCATTTACATACATGTATTAGAAAAAGAAATCCAAGGCTGACTGCTGACCCTCAGCTCATCATGGAAATCATGATTTGCTACTGATTTTCATATATTTTTAATAACACAGTTCTTCCCAGTGTCATTACATGGATTGCAATTTTATTTTGACCCAATAAGAATTTCATTACCATTTTTGTAATTAAAGTCCTTAACAAGTACAACAATGTCTGTTCTGATGCCAACTTTTCTTTAGCAAAATTTAACTCAACTCTACAGCATTGTTACAGGAGCAGTACTGACCTGAAATTTGGGTTATGGATTTCTTTCTTTTAACCCTTTACCCAACGCAGACGATATCAAAATGTATTATTTTAAATATCATTTTTTAACATTTTTCAAACAATTTCAACCAAAACATATCATGTGACCTCTCATTGGAACGTGCACGATGAAGGGTCACATGATATGTTTTTGTAGAAATTGTTTGAAATATAATATTTTTTCATCTGCTGAATTTGCATACCGGTATTACACGGGCAGATGTGGCCGATTCATTGGGTAAAGGGTTAACAATGTTGAAAGACCAAAATTTCAAAGCTGCAAATTTGCCCCTCAGTACTGTGATCAAAAAACAATATTTAAATTTAGTATTTTAGTTTAACCCTTTACCCAATGCAGACAATATCAAAATTTATTATTTTAAATATCATTTTTTAAATTTTTTCAAAAAATTTCAACAAAACCATATCATGTGACCCCTCTTTGGAACGAGCTTGACAAGCTCGTTCCAAAAAGGGGTCACATGATATGGTTTTGTTGAAATTTTTCGAAAAATAATATTTTTTCAGCTGCTGAATTTGCATATTACGCAGGCGGATGCGGCCGATTCGTTGGGTAAAGGGTTAAAAAAAAACACACATATGATAAAAATATAGAACAGAAATGGAAACTTAAAAAACTTAATAATAAATTGTTTATGTCTTGTATTTTACCCAAGTTAATAAAATTGATAAATTTGTCCTGTGAGTGCAACAAGGCTTTGCAATGCTAAGCATTTATATGAAGCTTTTTTGCACTGAAGGCATGAAATACTCCTCCACACATGTTATTCTGTAGATTATGGAGGCCTAAAACATAAAACAAACCAACTTTTGAACTTTTGATGGCAAAGAAATAATTTAAAAAATAATAAAATAAAATAAAAAACCACCCGCCCACATGCAATTTTACAAAAATGGTCTGAGAAACAGAACATCTACTCTAAGGGGCCTAAACTAAACTATAAATAGAGGATCTCTAATCAGTCATGAGTACTGAGTTCACTAAAAGTGACCTGAGCCAAGGTTTACTGAGGCTTAAAACCCTTTTCAGTGAAGGAGGTTCACATGTTTCATGTCAAATCGCGATAAATTTGAGACTCCATTTATCACATAATGCGAAATTTAACCAATTTAACCCATTACCTTACCTAACCTAACCAGGAAGTGGGCCAGCACTACAGTTGAAAGCAGAAGTCATGTGACTGTATTGTGCACAATTTTGAAGCAAAATCATACTTAGTAAGAGCACTTTTGTTCCTATCAAACTGCACCATTAGCACAGGCCTGGCATTCCAAAAAATGCAGGAGGGCTAAAAATCGCTCTCCTCACATTCATGTAGCCTAGGGGAGCGATTAGCTCCCATGAAGCTTACAAAAGCTAAAAGTGGCAAAATGAAGTTGTACTATTAATGAATTCTGCCTTGTGGAATTTGTACATTTTATTTGGTGCTGCTAACAAGGTAGTCTCTGTAAGATGGCTACACTCCCCCTCCCACAACTCCGGGCCTTGAAGGTGCAGAGAAATGGGAGGGGCAGTGTGGCCATCTTGCAGAACACCACTAACATAGCAGAGATCTGAAAACCTGTGGGTTTTAGAAACAGGCAATTGTGGTAATTATTATTTTCTAAGGCTGGGAGGGCTATTTTTCGCTCTCAATTTTTTTAAGGCGAGCAGTAGGCGAGCGAATGAAATGAATCGCTCTCCTGAAAGTGCCAGACCTGTTAGCGTAACTCAATTCCTGTAGAAAAATAGTGTGCCCAACTCTGTATAATTCTATACTAGTAAATACAGATCCTTAACATCATTCCTAAACACTACTGCAATACATGTACATGTAATGACAAATAGATTTTAAAATTTCACTGCAAATACAGAATGAAGAGAGTGGATTTCTTACCAGTAATCACTGCCATACAAGACAGAAAATAAGCAGACTGTCATCTGCAAAATGAGGTACCCAGAGGGTGAATTTAGTGATGCTACCCTGCACAGCAGAGTAGCATCACTAAATTTACCCTCTGTGAACCTCAATCTGAATCAGGGTCTCAAATCTAAACAGAAAGAGGTACCCAGAGGATAAATTGGCCCACTGTATGGGATAGCATCAGCAAATTCACCCTCTGGGGGCCTCATTCTGCAAATGACAGACTGCTTATTTTCAGGCTTGCCGCCATATATTCTCCACTCAAAAAGTATTTATAATTGTTCAAAACAGCACAAGAAACACGTGCAAACATTCATCACATGGACCAGCAGGAGTAACCCAGTGGTCCACATGATGAAAGTTTGCAGCTGTTTCTTGTGTTTTGTCCTCAGAAGTTGCAACTAATTTTATTTGTGAAAAAACTATCCCATGGTGATTTAGTAGTAATCCACCCTCCACATAATGTAGTCTCAATATTTTCTTTTGATCAGTTCAGTTCGTGATTTCACTATCAACCTTGCTAATAGTGCATTATATTTTGCATTGCAAAGCACAAAAGTTATCTTGTATTTCAGACTACTTCATTCTTCTGCAGTAAGGAGCGCATTAACTAACAAGCATTTTTTGTGCTAATTGTCACAGGACTTCTAGTTTCAACTGTATTCACAAAAATCGCCAAACAAATGTTATTATTTTTAGAACTTTTGCTAGAAAACATAGCTTATAGCCCTGTATCAAGCTCTTTCCAATGAGGATTCATAAGTTATACTTCTCAGGCCAAAAATGACAATGTTTAGTTATTTAAGAAATTTTAATTTTTTTTTTTTTATTAGGGTTTAACGACACATTAACAGCCAGGGTCATATCATGTCAGTGACAGTTTTACAGGTGGAGGAAGCCAAAGTACCTGGAGAGAACCACCGAACAACGACGAGCAGCTGTCAGCTCTCCAACATCGTAACTCTGAACTCTGCACCACGGCATAGGCAGGGTTAGATTGGTTGAAGACATGCGTACTATCGACGTGCAGTACGCCTTAGTACACAGTGTCATCATGCCCCCATGGAGGCAATCAGGGTGAAGTGCCTTTCCCAAGGACACAACGCAGGAGTGCGAATCAGTCGCTGAAATGGTCACCCAACCAACTACTAACTGCACTTGACGTTGCTTAACTTCGGTGATCTGACGAGAACCGGTTACCGTGACGCCACCGCGCCCCCTTTCATAATTGCTGTCTGGTATTTTTGTATTAGTTACAGTACATGGGGAGTGTATTATCAATAAATCACCCAGAGAGTGGAAATTCCACTCGAGTAATAATAGCAAATTTGTTGCAAAGCACAAGCAAAGTTCCAGCCAATGGACCTCCAGGCTGAAACATTGCTTGTATTGTTTGTCCACATGTACAGATTTTGAAAATAATATTTTGTGTGTCAACTCCACTCCCTGGGTGATTTAGTTACAATCCACTCTCCACGTACTGTAAATAGTCAGTGAAATATACGAGAAGATTAATTCAATTCTACTTTTGAAACCAACTCAGTTACAATATTACTAAGTCTACTTTTGATGTCGTTAAATGTGTTGTGAATGATATTTTCCAAAATGAACTACAGTACAGCAGCCCTGGTAATTCTCCCTCAGCAATCAGCAGTGCCGAGGAAAATGCCGAGGAAACTAAAAAAATATCCACAGCAAAAATACTGCTGCGGATGGCTTCTTCAGAAAGCCTTGTGGTGGCAGAAATTACACAACTTCCAGATTACACAAGGAATCAACCATGTGGGTTGCACTATGCTGCATTGCTAATCTTACAATTTACAGTACAAGATGCAGCATTACCACTAGAAACTATGTGTTCTGCTTCTTCTATTTTGATAACACCAGAATCTGACATCAGTTTCTGGAAAGCTCTTAAAGAGCTTTCCAGAAACTGATATCAGATTCTAGTGTTATCAACACAGAAGCAGTGAGATACATAGTTTGTGGTTATGCTGCATCTTATTTTCACTCATACTATACATATTGAGCAAGTCGCCTGATTACTTCCAAGATTTTTTCTAAGCCTTCACATGGTTTATGATATTGGCATGATCTAATTGAGTGAAAGATTCTGCACATTGATTGTGATTATATACACATGTATCTCAAATTACTTTCACATGTTAAAGTTACTTGAAAGTTTTCACTTCACTGCATACTACTTATACAGGGAAACTGAGACTACGCCCTGCCCCCTAATGATTTTTACACAATCGAACAGGCTCCACAGCAACTGCCATAGAAGCACCAGTTTTCCACAGCAATTTTTTGGCTGAGGAAACAAGGATGAATTACCAGGACTGGTACAATCACCATGGACTGGTCGTAATCCACATGTGGGAGGTGATGTCCACGGATGCGTTTACCAGGTAATAAAAATCATCATCCAAAAATTTTTAATTGATGAAGCACCAGGTTTTACCTAGTGCTTCATTAATTAAATTTTTTGTGATTATTCCTGTAATTAGAGCTTTGAATCTAATATTATTGCATCTGTGGAAATATTGCCCACCTGTGGAAAGTTACCAGTTCATGGAGGCCGTACAGTACAGTACATGGAGAGTGTATTATCACTAAATCACCTGCAGAGTGGAGATTCCACCCAAGCAATAATTGCGAATTTGTTGCAAAGCACAACCAGCACCAGCAATGTTTCAGCCAATGGACCTCCGGGTTAAACCCGGAGGTCCATAGGCAGAAACATTGCTTGTGTTTTTTGTTGATGTGAACAAAATTTGAAAGTTATAGGTTGGGTGATAACCCCACTCCACGAGTGATTTACTTACAATCCACTCTCCATGAACTGTATTTGGCGCTAATTATTTATTTATTGATGTTTAAGGTCACATATTTCGGCACAATGGCTAATCATGACCATAATAGTTATACGGGTGGAGGAAGCTGGAGTACCCGGAGAGAACCACTGAGCAACGGAAAGCAACTGTTAGCTCCCCAACATATACTGTTCAAAAAAAGAAATGCAAATTGGGTAGAGACACGATAGCATGGCAAATTTTGGAGAATATAGTGACGAAGTGTGGCTGTAGACATGGTTAACGACATATCATGGTGGTCTAAACATTATGTAACATTTTGGACAATGGGGCATAATTTTGGCCACCATGACCCCCAAAAATATTGGAAATTAACAAAACAAAGTTTCCACTGAGTGAATACCTGATCATGAAGCTGCACACTCTGAGCATGCGAGGGTATAAATGGACATGGAAATCGTTCAGAATTTGCAGTATTAAAGGGATTTTGCTCATGCAAAATGCCGCGTTCGACCGAAGCTCAGAGAAATAATGCCATTGGCCGCATGGAAACAGGCGAATCAACTTCGAATGTAGCGAGAGTGTTCAATGTCTCACCGAGCACCATCACATGCCTGCTACCAAATCCAGAGGACAAAGCAGGACCCTCCAAGATACCGGAGACCATGAGTGACCACCCCAGCTCAGGATCGATACATCCGGTTGCATCATTTGTGTGAGAGAACAACCACAGCGACCTCTACAGCATCAACGCTACCAGGTGGGCGGAGGATTTTAGATCAGACCGTTCGCAATCGTCTATGCGAGGCAGATCTGCATGCTAGATGGCAAGTTTGTTGCGTCATTTTGACAACGCGACATCGTCGACAGAGACTTCAATAGTGTCAGATGCACAGGGCATGGCTTCATCAGAGATGGAGAATAGTATGGTTCAGTGAGGAATCACGTTTCCTTCTTCGCAGAGCTGATGGACGATGCCGTGTGTACAGACTTCGTGGAGAACGTTATTCATGTAGCTGCGTTCGGGAGGTGGACAGATTTGGTGGTGGTAGCATTATAATGTGGGCAGCCATTTCACACAATGGTAGAATGGACCTCGTCCATGTTGAGGGTAACTTGACAGCGCAGAGGTAGAGATGAAATTTTGCATCTTCCATTATGCAGAATGCCAATGCCGTTTTCCAGCATGACAACGACCCGACCGCACACAGCAAAGCTCACAACAGCTTATCTACAGGATAACAACATCAAAGTCCTGCTCTGGCCCTCCAGATCGCCAGATTTGAACCCAATCGAACATTTATGGGATCAACTGGATTGACGTGTGTGACGTCAACCACAACCTCAGATGAAACTGCAGTTGGCACAAGCCTTGCAGGAAGATTGGGCATCCATACCTCAAGCTTCCATCCGGAATCTGATTGCTTCAATGAACAGAAGGTGCCAAGCAGTTTTGCACTCAGATGGCATTCTCAATAGATATTCTGTTTAGATGACATCGACTTATGACGTGAACGTCTCCATTTGTGCTTCATTCATCTATTAAAAGTTTGGTTATGAATTGATTTCGTTCTCAATCTCATTATCCCATCACGTGGGAAGGTCCCTCATCACAGAAAACCTGTTTTGCATTTCTTTTTTTGAACATTATACTAACTCCACACAAGCAGGGTTAGCACTGGTTGAAGACAAGGATAAGAGCACCATCGATATGCAGTATGCCTTAGTACACAATGCCACTGTGCCCCCACGTGGGAAATGGGGGTGAAGTGTCTTGCCCAAGGACACAACGTGGTTGCCACAGGTGGGATTCGAACCGAGGACCTCTCGGCTTGCAGCCTGCACCAACTGATCAACCGCGTCCCCCTTGGTACTAATTATGTGATAAACTAAGACTGTTGTAAACATTTAATCATGGACAGCTGTTAGACCACAAATGAACTTAAAATCTAAAAAATCTATACACATGCAAAGTATACTAAACTAATATTTGATCATGGACAGATGTTTTACCACAAACGAACAAAAATTCTAAATTAAAAAATATAAAGTAAGGCCTAAAAAAAATAAAAATATGTTTCTCAGGCCCTCCCGCATGATCCTTTTGTCTGCTCTCTTTTTATAACCAATGTAAACTAAAAAAAATAAATATTAAATGGTTTATGTGTGATAGTTTACCAAAGTTGAAAAAAATTGATAAATTTGTCCCTTGAGTGCAAGATGGCTTTGCAATGCTTTAGCATTGCAAAGCCTTCTTGCTCTCAAGGGACAAAATACACCACCACCCATGCTATTCTGTAGATTATGAGGCCTAAAACATAAACCAAGAACATGAACTTTTGATGGCAAAGAAATAATTACAGAAATAAAAAATAAAATAAAAAACCGCTCGCCCGCATGCAATTTTACAAATAATGGCCTGAGAAACAGATCTACTTTGGGGGGGCCAAAAGAAAAATTTCTAAACTAAAACTTATAAACATTTAATCATGAGTCTTGTCATTGGGAAAATGCTTTCAAGAAAAACATCAATGAACATCTGCACACTGTTCACTCCACTGGTGCACGGTAAGTTGGGATTCAAAAAATATTACTTGATTTTTCAAATGTTTTTCGCAGCAATAATCAAATTTATTTGAGTTTGGTATAATACATGAAATGCAACTACAATGAAGCAATCGTAAAATAATCAGATGATTGTCTGTGAAATGCACCAGTAAAAAAACCCAGAGGCTCAAGTGAGCCTAAAGCACTCACCTGGTTCAAGTTGTCAAAAAAGATGAGTGTGTGTATCAGTAAGCGACTGGCATACAGAGCCCAAATATTAACCCAGGGACATGATTTGAACAAACTTGAATCTGACCCCCCCCCTAGTGATGTGTATAGCAAATATGAAAGGATTCTGACTGGTGGATCTGAAGAAGATTTTAAAAGAAATTTTCTCATATTGCACTTTGGACTCCAATAAAGAGCCCAAATATCAAACCCAGGAATCCGATTTGAACAAACTTGAATCTTAGTTACAATTTGGGCTCCCATAGGGAGCATAAATATTAACCCTGAGACTTCATTAGAACAAACTTGAATCTAACCCCATAGAGATGTTGTATACCAAATATAATAAGAATCTGACTGGTGGATCGGAATAAGATTTTTAAAGATTATTCCCCATATTGCACTAACTTAATATTTGGGCTCCCATTGGGAGCTAAAATATTAACCTAGGGACTCAATTTGAACAAACTTGAATCTGACTGTTGAATCCGAAGTAGATCTATAAAGCTTATTCCCCACATTGCCCTAAGTTACTTTTGTTAATTTTTCAGGCTTCTGTATTGAGCCCAAATATTAACCGATGGTGCTTAATTTGAACACACTTGTATCTGACCTGACCTGCATTTGGAAACCAGGAATTCTTCTGCCCTCTTTGGGAAAGGGAGTACATTTTATAACAAACAGTCGCATGAAATAATGATCAGTCTCTGTAACCTCTAACAAATAAATTGTTCTTATACAGTGGAACCCTGTTAATTGAATAGCCACTTTGCCAATGAAAATTATTCAATTAACAGGATTAATCAATTAAGAGGTATTGTGTCACTTTCCTATATTCTAGAGAAAAACTTAGCATTTATTCTATTATATCTTGTTTGACAGAGCTCCATGAGCTCTGTCAAATAAGATATAATAGATTAAATAACCGTATTGCATGTACTGAGGCCAAATAGGTCTATAAACAAAGGAAAATTGTGGAGAATCAGGGTAATTTCTTGACAGGTTACAAGATTTTTTATTCAATTAACAGGAGTTTTCTCTATAACCTATATTCAATTAACAGGTTAAATCTGTACTGGAGGTATGGTAAATGATTTTGAGTTGGGTAATTATATTCAGTTAACAGGGTTATTCAGTTAAGAGATATACAATTAAGTGGGCTCCACTGTACTATTATAAGATGAAACTATTTATGCAAATGTCTACATTCTGTCGCTTTGCAGTTGTGTCTAGGTAAGTCTTGGCTGCCTGTGTACACAACCAAGACTTGTCTAGAAACAAGTGAAAAAGTTCTTGGAGTGTAACTTGCAAACATATCTAAAAACTGCCTGTTGAGACAGAGTTGAGACAACTATTTTGTTGCTCAAAAAGTGATGAAAGTCAAAATTAGACCTTTAAGAATTAAATTTTTATTTCAATGAGGACGGAGATTGGGAAATTTTGGGTCTGAATTGGGAAAAGGATCCCATATTCAACCCCTGTAGACACCGAAAAGAACCCCTGGAAACCTTTGATTCTGGTTATAGTCTATGATTTTCCAATGGGATCAGGAATGATTCTTGGAAATGGGAACCAGGAAATACCCATACACAGGATTAACTCTTAACATGCTGAGTACTTTCAAGATAGGTTTCGGCAAATCGAGGCATGGCTGCTGTGAAGCAGCCATGACTTGATTTGATGAAAAATTCATCAACATAAACTTTTGATATCATTCATTGGTCAAAAATACATTAAGTTTACAGAGCGGAAATTTAATTAATTGTGTACTAATTATATTACAGTAGAATCCTCTTAACTGAATATCCATTTTGCCAGTGAAAATTATTCAATTAACAGGAGTATACAATTAACAGGAATTTGGTCAGTTTCTTGTGTTTTGGAGGTAAACTGAGCATTTATTCTTATATGTCTTGTTTGACAGAGCTCATAGAGCTCTGTCAAACAAGATATAGTAGAATAAATGCCTGTATTGGATGTAGTGGGGCCAAAAAGGTTGATAAATAAGGGGAATTTGGTGCGCGTCACAGTAATTTTTTCGATATATTACAAAAATTTATATACAATTAACAGGAGTTTACTCTACAAACCATATGCAATTAACAGATCAAATTGGTACTGAAGGTATGGTAAATGGTTTTGTGTTTGAAAATTATATTCAATTAACAGGGATATACAATTAAAAGATATCCAATTAAGTGGGCTCAACTGTATTTCAGTGGCAGAGAAATCCTTTCTTGGGCAAGATTATCTGTCAGCAGCATGCAAGGAGTTAAGCACTAGAGTTGGTCTCAGAAGTTAATAATCAGTCATCCCAGAAACTACATGTAATATGTTATCTTTGACTTCCGGTTCAGGTCGATGAATTTTCCAGGTATCAGGATTAGAGCTGAATCGGTGAAATGGTTAACCAATTAAACAATTAATCAATGATCAACATCTTTATTGATCACAAAAAAGTAATTGATCGATTAACTGTTATTTTTGAACTACTGTATTATTTGGGTTAACAAAGCAGTAAACTTGCTCCAAAACAGGCAAACATTGTCACACCGACTCACATCAATTATATGAGACAGAGTAACGCATGCAAGTTACTTGCTGACATACTTGTTTTCTTGCATTATTTATTTATTGGTGTTTAAGGTCACATATTTCTGCACAATGGCTAACCATGACCGTGACAGTTTTACGGGTGGAGGAAGCCAGAGTACCCGGAGAGAACCACCGAGCAACGGCAAGTAACTGTCAACTCCCCACAAGCAGGGTTATCATTGGTTGAAGAAAGGTGCACCATCGACGTGCAGTACGCCTTAGAACACAACGTCACCATGTTCCCATGTGGGCAATGGGGGTGAAGAGTCTTGCCCAAGGACACAACGTGGCTGCCGCAGGTGGGATTCGAACCGAGGACCATTTGCTTGCATGATCATCATACTGTATCGGTAGCTGGAAATTGTAATTCTTAGCCCTTTACCCATTGCAGTTAGCAGACGATACTTGAAAAATAAATTCATGAATTTCTAAAAATATTCAATTTTTGTCACAAAAACATAGCTTATGACCCCTCATTGGAACGAGCTCAATGAGCTCATTCCAATGAGAGATCATAAGCTATGTTTTTGAGACAAAAATTGAAAACAAAATAAATTTAAATGGAGATTTTTTGTATATAGGCCAAGTCGGTTTTGATTGTTAGGTTGGGTAAAGGCTTCATGCTGTAAATCATCAACGGTATGGCAATTATTTAGATATCTATTTGGACAAGTGATTAATCGGTTAACCAAGGTTAATCCATGTGATTAAGCGTTCAAGAAAATCCCTTAACCATTTCAGCTCTAATCAGGACTGACTTTCAAAACCGGGATTCACAAAATTCCTGTTCCCGTCAGTGTTGAAACGATTATGAAATTTCAGGGTCGACTAGTCGACAGCCCATAGTCGAGCCGAAGTCGACTAGTCGGTTCCTATGGTTACAGACGTAATAATCCTAGTATAGTACTAGCACATAGTTATGATTCACTCGTCATCACAGAAATATCTACATGTGAGTGCATCATTAAGATAATGACTGTTGTATGCCATCTTTGTTCTGCTATCAGAACGTAGTGACCAGTCCACTATCAGTGGACTGGTCACTACGTTGTGATAGCAGAATTGTATGATATCTCATAAAATCCAATTAATATAATTATGCTATTCCTGCGGTCTACCCGTTTCTTAAAATATAAAATAATCATAATCAGATTATGTATACCAGTTTCTATAAAAGAGTAAGACATCTGATGCTCTCTCATCTAGATGACGTCATTTACCACAGGTGTCTCTTTTCATGATGCTTTGGGCCACATTATACTCCTATTTATCACAATGGCCAAAAAAATGTGTATTGTGCTCCGAATGTACACCTTGAATCCTTTTGTCAAAGAAGAATTCCGACTAGTCGACTACAAAATTCAGCGTCGATTATTGGAGTTTGCAACGTCGACATCGATTAGTCAACTAGTTGTTTCAACACTAGTTCCCGTGATTAAACCCTTGTCCTAGGCAATATAAATAAAATGTATTCATAATTGATTTGTTGACTATAGAGAAAATTTGATTACAAAATGACATTTGACAGACAAAATAACAACATGTAATTAATTAACCAACTAAATATCTAACACTGGTACTTCTTTACATGCTGACCTTTCAGTTGCAGCTAATAAAAAAACAAAAAACAAATGATATTTTAATAGGTAGGTAAACAAAAAGCCTGTAAGACAATAAATAAGGTCAAACAGAAAGGAAATTTAGAAAAGAACTGAAAACAACAGACATAAAAATTACTCATAACTTGTCATCAGCATGCAGTAATGTGGTTCCAATCTGGTCATAACGCAATTACTCCAGTACTTGAGATACCATGTGCAAAATTTTGTGAAACAAAGACTAAATCAAGAAAAATGATTGAGAATAGTATCAGAGATTCCATTTTGTATATGCAGTTTGTATAGGAAAGTCATGGAAGGTTTCAATTTCTTAAAATCGCCTGCAATTGTACACAAAAACAATGACTACCACTTCTTATTTCGTGTCTAGATATGGCTGAATATATCGTAGCAAATGAAAATAAAAACACTGAGGAACACACCAAGTCATCTATAGCTTTTTCAACAATTCTTGTCAATGTAACAATGATCACTCTGCACATTGCACTCTTTATGAAAAGAGTCAACTTTTTCGAAAGTGACGAACAAATTGAGCCAACAAATATTCCATGGTTTTTGTGTTATAATATTTAATGTATACACCAAAACACCACCAGAAAAAAAATGGATTAGCATATTATTTTTCAGATCAGAACGAGTGGGGTTGAGTTGGGGCAGAGATTGGGAAATTTTGAGTTGAGAACTGGAAAAAATGATGTTCAAATGCCATTGGGAAATGCGGCCATATTTTGCCCCTGTAGGCAGCTAAAAAAAAATCAGCCCTACAGTTGAAATTAGAAGTCCTGTCACTGTATTGTGCATTATTTCAAAGTAATATCATGCTGAGTAAGTGCACTTTTTGTCCCTATGAAACTCAAACAGCCCCATTAGTGTAAATCAATTCCTGTAGAAAAATACTGTGACCAACAATTCTATATTTTCAAATAGAGACCATCAACATCAGTCTTATCCTCTACTGGGATACATGTATATGTAATGATGTAAATAGATATTAAAATTCGACTACATACAGTTAAAACTAGAAGTTCGGTCTCGAACAGTGTGCTTATCTAGGCTTAAAGGCGCATAGGAATTGCGTGTAATTGCCATATCGAAAGGCATCCACATTCTCCTGGTTACTCATAGCAAACACAGGCAATGTTTCTGCCAATGGACATCTGGGTTACCCGGAGGTCCACTGGCTGAAACATTGCTTGTGCGCAGGCCATATGTATGGAATTTGATAGCCTTGCTATGGTCATAACGTGTAGATTAACATGCAAATCGACATGCTATTTGTGCACATTTTCATGACAGGACTTCTAGTTTAACTGTATACAGAATGAAGAGAGTGGATTACTACTTAATCGCAGCGCCACATATTCTCTTCTCGAGAAGTATTTATAATTCTTCATAATGGCCAAAGAAACTTTGGCAAACTTTCATCAAATGGACCACCGGGTGCAACCAGGTGGTCCATTTGATGAAAGTTTGCAAGGGCTTCTTGTGCGTTGTCCTCAGAAATTGTAAATAATTACCAAGTGAAAAATCTATCCCACCACGATTTAGTAGCAATCTTTCCTCCACATACTGTAGTGTAATTATTTTCTTTCTGTTTGATGGGTTAATTTCGTGATTTCACTTCCGACCTCACTAATTGTACATCATAGTTTGCATTACACATCGCAAATGCTCTTGCGTATTTTAGACTACTTCATTCTTTGCCAGTAAGGAGCGCATTAACCAACAAACATTTTTTCTGCGCTGATTGTGACAGGACTTCTAGTTTCACTGTAATACAAGATCTGTATCTTGCAACTAAAAACAAGTGTGTGCCTGGTTATGACATTTGATTACGTTACTATTTATACAACGTTACTAGATTTTGAAATGCATTTACGAGGACAATGTAAATGTACGTATATACGAAAAGAAATAGTGAAATCTACTGATTTATCAAAAGGATAATTATTAAATTATAGATCCACGATGCTATTATGCTCTTGTATCTGAATCAAGTTATAGTGTTACTGTGCACAGTCTTTTCAGAATGGTTAACAAGTAAGCACTCAAAAAGTTATCCGAGGATCACAAAAATTCAAGGCAGCTGCATACTGTTTCAACATAAGCAACAAGCATTTTATGAGTCAGAAAATGAAATGTGATATGAAAGTAGGCCTTTGCAAATCCTAACTTCTGGTTCGAATTCAATCTTGAATCGAATCTGGGAGAAGATTCAAATCCGAATAGAATCCATCAAAGGAAATTAATCTGGTGAGCTAATGGCCTGACACTTTTCTGAGGGCTCACCCATTTCCACAACCATATCAGCTGTAGCACCCTTTTTCCAAACCTCCCTAGCTTTTTGAGAGTCATAGATTTTTGTATGTCTGAGTTGCATATACTTTCATACATGGGATGTTGACTCTGAAGACTGCGTCGAAGCTGTTGCAGCGCATTCCTTACAGACATATTTTAATCGCTGTCCTGAATCTCGAAAAGTGCACAAATTTAGTACTCATGTTCTGCAAGGCTGTTCAATTGATAATCCTGGCTCACTGTTTTGGCAAACAGTCATGATGAAACGTCATATAAAATGCAACAGACGTACTTTCAAAATCCAGAATGTGTATTTACGTTTGCATCTAGTGTGATCGTATCTCGCCGCATTCAGACGATGACTGTTACTGAATTATGATATAATGTATCGCCAATATTACATTGTTCACGTAAAAGAATTCAAGACCTGCACATGCATAGTTATGTATCTGTACTCTGCAGTTAATCCGATCATAAATTGGTAATTCACTGACATTGACGTGTAAATTATTATCGTACATTTGCACATGACAAACTGCACTATGGATTCGAAATTTTGAAATGACAATGGACTCGAATCCTGTGAAGGATTCAAATCTTAATCGAATCTCGAAGCTTCGCATGGGACGATATGAAAGTGCTAGTTAATCAAGTTACTATGGGTGAGAATTGTAAGATGAATATATCATCACCATTATGTTTATAAACTTTATATACCAAATTTTGTATCAAAGTCTCACTCTTGTTTCTAAGGCTATATCTTGACTCGTCAAGAAACAGTGCAGTCACAACACATGCATGGGCAGTAATGTCCACGCATGCGTTTACCAGGTGATAAAATTTATAATCAGTAAAAATTTTAATTAATGAAGCACCGGGTTGTAATTAAATTTTTGATGATTATTCCTGTAATTAGTATTTGGAATCTCATATTATTGGGTCCGTGGAAATATTGCCCACCCGTGGATAGTGATCAGTCCATGGTGGCTGTACTGTATGGCCCTAGAAACAAGAGTTCAACTCTGATACAACATTTTGTACATAAACGTAATGGTGATAATAGTGGCTCAGTAGGTAGAGGTGCAGGCTGCAAGCCGAGAGGTCCTAGGTTCGAATCCCACCTGCGGCAACCGAGTTGTGTCCTTGGGCAAGACACTTCATCTCCATTGCCTGCGTGGGGGCACGGTGGCATTGTGTACTAAGGCATACTGCACGTCGATGGTGCACTTGTCTTCAACCAATGCTAACCCTGCTTGTGTGGAGTTAGTATGTTGGGGAGCTGACGGCTTCCTCCACCCGTAAAACTGTCACGGTCATGATTAGCCATTGTGCATAAATATGTGACCTTAAACACCAATAAATAAATAAATAAATAATGGTGATAATATATAGGAGATATCTACTGTTTTTGAGTAGATACCGAAAATTATCTGAGTGACCGACACAAATATTTATTTTTTGCGAGCGGTCACAAGTGAGATAATTTTAGGTATCCACTCAAAAACACTAGAGTTTCAACCATGAATTGATGCATGAAAGTAAACAGCACACTGAATCATTGATACCCGGAAATAATTTGATCAATACTTGGAACAGATAGTGTCTTGTGATCTGATTCGGTTGACAGGTTTCTAGTCCAATCATGGCCTGAAAGTCTGTAATATAAGTTTTTAGTTTGGTACGTCCTTTGAAAGGACGTACCAAACTAAAAACTAATATTACAAACTTTCAGGCCATGTTTGGACAAGTGGGTTTCATGCATCAATTCAAGGTGAATATGTGTTGAATTATTGCTGGAAATCTTCGGTATCCACTCAAAAACACTAGATTTACTTTATTATACATTTTTAGAACAAACTGATCATTTCCAGTGATAATTTGGCTCGTATTCACCTTGAAAGCTGCCATTTTGATTGATAATGTGAAAGTGAAAATTTCTATATCGTTACAGTGGGGGATACAATTTCTATCTTTCCGCAATTTCTTCAATAATCTACTGTTTAGCGTATAATAAATATATGTATGCCTTTGTTAGTCCTGAGACTGATTTAAATGTTTTAAAACACTAGTACTGCAGTTTCTTTCAGCAATCTGATGACAGAATGGAATGTTATACACTGTTGTAAAGGGCTCAGAGACCTCTTTCCAACAGTGTGTTACATAACAGCACATCTGGAACAAATGAGTACAAGAGCGATTCAAGTAAAGGTATTTGTCTAAGATCTAGTAATGTTGACAAATGAAAAATCATTTGTCTATTTATCTTTAGGTGAGCGGCGGGCAAATGCAGTGATTGCTTCCCGAATAATATGTAGGGCCTGGATTGGCATGCAGCAGATATGAAGACTTTGTCATTATCATCTTAAGATTGCAGCTTATTTCTCATTCTTATTCAGAGGTTCACAATATTTTGGGGACTAGGGGTAACTAGAGCTGAAATGCTTAACCGATTAATCAATTAATCAATGATCAACAGCTTCATCGATCCAAAAAGTAATTGATTGATTAACCGTAACTTTTGAACTACTGTACTATATGGGTTAACAAAGGAACAAACTTGCTCCAAAGCAGGCAAACATTGTCACACTGACTTACATCAATTATATGAGACAGAGTAAAGCATGCAAGTTACTTGCTGACATACTTGTTTACTTGCATGATCATCATACTGTATCAGTGGCTGGAAACGGTCATTATTAACCCATTGTGGATAGCAGACGATACTTGCAAAATAAATTCATGAATTACTAAAAATTTCCAATTTTTGTCTCAAAAACATAGCTTATGAGGCCTCATTTGAACAAGCTCATTTTGAGCCCGTTCCAATGAGGGGTCATAAGCTATATTTTTGAGACAAAAAATTAAAACATAATAAATTTGAATGTTTGTTTCATTGGGTAAAGGGTTCATGCTGTAAATCATCAAAGGTACCAAGGTTAATCCACAGGATTAACTGATCAAGAAAACCCCTTAACCGTTTCAGCTCTAGGAGCAACTGGTCTTCACCAAACAAAACTTTTCTCCAAAAAAAGAGAAAGAAATTTTGAAAAAGTAAAAATAAACATCCTCCTGCCCAACCACATCATACAGTTAAAACTAGAAGTCCTGTCACGAATAGTGCGCTTATCTAGGCTTAATTGCGCGTTGGAATTGCGCGCAATTGCCATATCGAATGGCATCCAAAGCACGGCAGATTCTCTTGGTTACTCACAGCAAACACATGCAATGTTTCTGCCAATGGACCTCCGGGTTACCCGGAGGTCCATTGGCTGAAACATTGCTTGTGTACAGGCCATATGTACAGAATTTGATAGCTTTACTTGGGCCATAACGCGTACATTAACGCGCATATCAACGTGCTATTTGTGCGCATTTTATGACAGGACTTCTAGTTTTAACTGTACATGTAGCCTTTAACTGGCCGAGTACTAAATTACTTTTCAATGGCCATTTGTAAAATGAATATTTTTTTCACAAAGATATCGCACTAACAGCAAAAGGAATTTAGTTTAGCAAAGATACTGCTCATAATTGTTTTGTTGCAATTTATTGGAGAGTGCCAGTTGGCACCAAACTATTTTATATTAATATTTTTCTGCCTTCTTTTTCTGCTGAGCCAACAACAAACTAGTGCAAACAGAGTAAAGCCATTATAGTGGCTTTCAGCACTTTTCAATAGAGCCAAGATAGTGGCTTCTATCAACCAACCAGTTGAGGAAGATGATTTGGAAATTGGAAAGAAACACCTAGAGAGTGAAATTTCAACTCAAATGATAAATGTCAAGTTCTTTGAAAAAGCATAAAATACTACTCCCGAATGCCTAATAATAGTACAGGGCAAAATAATAGTACAGGGTGGACAATTTCCTGAAAATTAATAATAGTGTAGGGTCGAATAATAGTATAGGGTGGAAAATTCCAAGATGTGAGCCAGTCGCTATGCTCAGAGACATTTTTATAACACAGAAGTCTGATACTCTTGAAGTGGTGAAGGGCTAAATTACTTCCGGTTCTCAAAATTTTCACATGGATTTAACCCTTTACCCAACATAACGGCCAAAACCGGCCAGCGCTATTCTCAAAACTCGTCAGGGAATTTTCCTTATTTTTTCATTTTTTGTCTCAAAAACATAGGTTATGACCCCTCATTGGAACGAGCTCATTGAGCTCGTTCCAATGAGGGGTCATAACCTATGTTTTTGAGACAAAAAATGAAAAAAATTAGTTCAAGATTTTTTTTTGCAAGTGTCGTCTGCTTTTCATGTTAGGTAAAGGGTTAACTTGTTGCAATTTAAATTGCACCAAGGCAAAACATTGATGGTATGAAGCACATCCACTGGGTACTAGGCCTTAAAGTTATGTTAGCAATACTTCAGAATAAAGCCCAAATATATGCTTCCAGCTCTCTACCAATTAACATTTCCATACTGTGTTTGCTTGTACATAACATGTACCTTTCTAGTTTGTTTTGGTGAACTTCTTGAGATAAGCGGCCACTCTGCACATTCGATTGCTAAAAATTAATAATCATACAGGGTCAAATAAGGATCATACAAGCGGGAATTTTGTTCAAAAAAGTATAATCATACATGGTTGATTATTAGGCACTCAAGAGTAGCAAATTTCCAGCTAATGGGCCTCTGGGGCCAACCATCAGGGCTCGATTTAACTGGATTCACACAGCAGTTTTCGAATCAGTTCTATGGCTAATAAAGTCATGTAAACAATAGGAAATGCTAATCCAAATCTATCCAAGTTAGAAAACTGCTATTCAATTTTTAAAAATTAAATCGACCCCTACCAAACATTTGCTAAAATTTGCTCCTATTTATGCTTATCCACCAAGAACTGAATCATTATCTTTGTTGCAAATACACTCTGTAGGTATTTTTACAGCAAATCCTTCTGCTCTGTAAATGTACATAAATTTAGCCCTACCTTTCCATGGAATTGTGGAATTTGGCTTCCATCTCTCAAGAAAGCATCCACTGTAGACCACATACACCAGTACTGACACTCAGCTGTACAATCCCACCTCAGCAACCAAAGATGGAGAGGCTGCTGTTTGGTAAATGCTGCATTATCCGTGCAATTTCTGTGATGACAGTTTCTAAGACACTTTTGATAAATCCAGGATCTGTCGCCAAAGGATGCGTCAACTGATGGAATTATTACCAAAATTACCAAGCAGATTAGGATTACATGCTCATGAATTTGAAGCATCCCTGTAATTATAAAACAGATTTGAAACTGCATGAAGACAATACATTTGTACTCAACTAGGCCGACAAAATCCCCTTTGACAAAATCCCCTTAGCAGGCCTGCTGTTTTCAAAATTTTTGGCTTCACTACATCCAATACAGGCATTTATTCTATTATATCTTGTTTGACAGAGCTCTGTGAGCTCTGTCAAACAAGATATAATAGAATAAATGCTCAGTTTACCTCCAGAACACAGGAAACTGACCAAATCCCTGTTAATTGTATACTCCTGTTAACTGAATAATTTTCATTGGCAAAGTGGATATTCAATTAAGAGGATTCTACTGTATAGCCAAGTTCTTGCTCCTATGGGAAATATCCTGATGAATACAGATGAATCCTTAGGAACAATGATGCTGTGTAGCAGCAATTCAGATACAAATTAGTTGCAATTATAGCCTAATCTTGGCAAGGGCTAGCATGCCGCAGACGAGTATGGCATCCATAATCACTATTTGTGGCAGACATGTATTGTATTGCCATTTCTTGATTTTGTATTAAAATGATCAACAATTTAAAATGATGCTGAGCATCAGCCAATCATCAGCATAGGTGTTTGCATCTGCCTTAAGTACAGCTGCTCCGTTGGCCAATTATTAGCCAACAGAGCAGCTATACTTCCGGCAGATGCAAACTCCTTTGCAGCTGATGATTGGTTGATGCTCAACATCATTCCAACATTCATTCATACTAGATTATTCAACTTGGTGAAAATTTTGCATGACCTAGCAACAATTTGGCATGATCCGTTTTTCGTTCATGTGTTTTTCATTTCAGGTAACTTCTATGCGACCCAAATGGCTCTTCGCCTCAAACTGACAGGCCTGCTTGAGATGAAATTCCCTATGACAATATCCCATTTGTATATAATCCCCTCACTTTGATTTTCAGAGGTGGACAAAAGCCCCTCAGACTATTTATTTATTGGTGTTTTAAGGTCACATACTTATGCAGAATGGCTAATCATGACCGTGACAATTTTACAGGGGGAGGAAGCCAGAGTACCCGGAGAGAACCACCGAGCAATGACGAGCAGCTGCCAGCTCCTCAATATCGTAAATTCGCACCGTGGCAAAGGCAGGGTTAGATTGGTTGAAGACATGTGCACCATCGACGTGCAGTATGCCTTAGTACATGGCATCATCGTGCTCCCATGTGGACAATCAGGGTTAAGTGCCTTGCCCAAGGACACAACATGGGAGTCCAAATCGATCGCTCAGACGGTCACCCATCCGAGGATTAACCGGGCTCGATGTTGCTTAACTTCGGTGATCTGATGAGAACCGGTTACTTCAACGCCACCGCGCTCCTGCCCCTCAGACTAAATCTATATGAGACTTAAAGAAGATACGAAATCGATCATCTCTTATAAATTATTATCTTCTTCATTCTTCAATGGTATAACAACTACAAAGTTCTGAATAGGCTTTTAGTAAGCAGGGTTGGCACTGGACTGAAAACCGTTTTTGCATTTTTTTTTCAAAAATCCGAAAAAAATTTGCGAACACATTTATGAGTGTTTGAATTAAATTTTGTAATATTTTTATACTGACTTTGAAAACAATGTTTTGGAACAATATTCAAAATTATGCACAAGAAAACAACAACTGCCATTTAGTATGAACAGTTCAGCAGAGATGGACGGTATTGGAATTTTGAGTTCAGTATCAGTCTTGGTATTTTAAGGGGGGTATACTTCAGTATCGGTTCGGTATTCAGTATCTGGCATGACTGAAGTTTGCTGATAGCACCTAAGGGAAATTCATATTAGGAAAAACAGAATAAGTTGTTCTTGTATCACTCTACTACAATGCTTTAAATGCCACTGCCAATGAGCTCAACAGTGGCATTCTTTTATGAAAATAAATTATATTTGCTGTAATTTTGTGACTTGTTCTAAACGCACTTTAATGTTTAAAGACCTATTGCAGGCTTTTGCAATCTCAGAGGCTCAGAGAATGTGCCCTGACCATGCCATCCTTATAAAGTTCTGCTGACAATGACAAATCACCGGGACAGTGATTTCCAGACAGGACTTGGCTACCTTAACAGGCTAAGACTTGAATAGAAATAACTGCTAATCAGCTGTACATGTACAGAAAGTAGTCTAGTGGGAATTCAGGACAATTGCCTGACCACCAGGCCTGAAAATAAGCAGTCTGACATTTGCAGAATGAGGTCCCCAGAGGGAGAATTTGATGATGCTATCCCATACAGTGGGCCAATTTATCCTCTGGGTACCTTTTTCTGTTTAGTTATGAGACCCTAATTCAGATTGAGGTTCACAGAGGGTAAATTTAGTGATGCTACCCTGGCTGTACTAGTATCGGGACCGGCTCTTTTCTGCGGACGTGACGATGAGGCCTCGTCTCCTTGGCTACCAGATGGTCGGACTTCTTTGACGAAGAGTGGTCCTTTCTCGGCGATGCAGGCTGGATATCAGAAGTCACGTAGCCAAGGTGCAGTCGTGTGTGTTTGGTAGACGCTGATGAAGAAGCCGTAATTGTAGCCGGCACCGGCTGTGAACTGAACGGAGCGTCCCGGATGCGAGGTGTGGATGTATGCTCCGACTGATGCAAGTTCCGAACTACCACATCTGGCCCCAGATGTTGTTGGGAAAGAGAGGGGGCTCTCTTGCTCACGGACCTCGCCAAGCTTCCCAATGAACTTTCCGGCTTCTTCTTCTTCTCCGTCGTCACAGGGTGAGCCTGTTTATATTTTAAGTGCTCGCTCTACCCTTTCCACTCTCCTCGACCGCAACGGACACACCCGGCATCACGGTACCCACGGATGGAGTAACCGCTTCACCGGTCGAGCTAGCTGGCGACAGGGAGATGAAACCACGGGTGTGTGGTTTATTGCCCTGTCTAATATTCATGAGCACTTTTGCCACTAGCTCTGTTTGACTATCTAAATACGACAACGGAAGCAGACTTTCTGAAGGCGTCACGTACACATCACCATGTTCTTGTTCCTCTGAAATAGAAACTGAGAAACTAGAATGACTTTGTGGCAAGAGGACCGGCATTGGTCTCTCGCCGACCGCCGCTAACAACGTAACGTGACACCCGTCTCCAATGTTTGTCATCCCATTCGACACATGTTGAGCAAGAATTAGTGCAAGTACACAGACTACAAGCAATACAACCACCATGTAAATCAGAGGAAGACTTCCTCGCACTGCAATTTGAGCAATAAGCTTTCATTTTGAATCAAATTAAAGTCGACTGTACTCGCACCAACTCCCAATAAATATATGAAAAAGATACATAATAATAATATTCAAAACCATAATTCAAAAAAAAAATCTAAAAAAAAATTTGAAAAAAATTTAGACAGGAGCCCAAGTCCCCAAAGGGAACGATGAGTCCAAATGGATCCCGATAGAGCCTAAGCATGGACAAACTTTTTTTTTATTATCCAAAAATTAAATGTTACAATACCGGAACATATAATGTATCTTACAATAGTCCTACCGTGATTAATAAATAGGAAACTACATATATAAACAGAGCGTTGTCAATATAAACAATGTCAAATGAAAGCCGGAAACAAGACCCCAGGCACTGAATAACACGGCGGCGGCCCAAAGTCAGTGACAGATTTTAACTATCTGATGTAAAGCAAGATCTTCATCAGAAGAAAAAACAATACATCGGATGTATGATGCATGACCAAAAATGCCTAAACACCCCTAGGGTGAGGACGTACTCCGAGGTGCCAAATAAGAGTGTCGGCACTGTTATTAATTTTGGAGGAAAATTCCAACCATCACTGTTATTTGGTAATGAGATATAGAGCAAAAACGCCATCACTGTTATTAATTTTTGATGAATATGCAAGTCATCACTGTTATTCAGCCATCACTATTATTTGGCACCTGAGAGTAACCATGGGGATAAACAGAATAAACATTCTGTGAAGCATGTTAAACTCCCAAGAAATTTATATAAAAAAAAAATTTCAATAATACAAGCTAAAAAGCATGGGAGTTTAACTGGGGGGGGGGGGGGGGGGGGGGGGGGGGAGGGGGGGTGGAGGGGGGGCCTGCAAGGAAGGATAGGGAAGGAACACTTAACAAACAGTGGCAAAATCATTAGCAAGAATGATGACGTCAGGTCCATGTCCCGAAATTGGGAATCATGAAATAAATTTTGTCAGAATTATAAAGATACAGCACTGAATGCTCCAAACCACCGTTTCTTCCTTCCATCACCCTACTGTGACCTTGGATCCACCAAATTCACCATTGATGTGTGTCTGGAATCATTAAAACTGAGATTTAAAAGCACCGAAGTCAGTTTGTTGTTATCTGACCGAGGGCCAAACAAAGAATGATGGTTGGTGCCAATTTCGGTGCTTCCTGGATACTGCGCATGAGCAGATCACAAAAGTATGGAGGACCACATAGGACATAATTTTTTTGGTTTTGCATGCAAATTTGGAGGATTGGGGGGGGGGGGGGGCAAAATTTGTGTTTGGCCCTGGATATTTTTGAGTTAGCACCAGCTAAGTCTGGGCCATTGGTTGTTGTATAAAAATATCATCAAAGTGGTGGGGTTTTCTTACCTAAACTTGCACCCTCAGCAAAAGACACCAACCTCAGACCTACAACTTTGCAACTCAACTTACACAGCTGGAGACAGACTATACTTGCTGATGAAGGCAGTGATGCAGTTCTATAATTATCTATAACCAAATAAAATACTCTTGAGTGCCTAATAATCATAAATGTATGATTATTCTTTTTCAAAGGAAATTCCTGCCTGTTTGATCCTTATTTGGCCCTGTATGATTATTAATTTTTATCAATCGAATGTGCAGAGCAGCCTCTTATCTCAAGAAGTTCAACAAAACAAACTAGTAAGGTACATGTACAAGCAAACACAAGATGCAATGGTAATGTTAACTGATAGAGATCTGAAAGCATATATTTGGGCTTTATTCTGAAGTACTGTTACCATAACTTTAAGACCTAGTACTCAGTGGATGTGCTTCATACCATCGCTGAAACAGAATTAATTAGTCTAAGGTTTTGCCTTGGTGCAATTTATGGGAGAGTGCCTGTTAGCACTCTCCCATAAATTGCAACAGATCAAATCCATGTGAAAATTATGATAACCGAAAGTAATTTAGCCCTTCACCACTTCAAGAGCATCAGGTATCTGTGTTATAAAAATGGCTCTGAACATAGCGGCAGGCTCACATCTTGGAATTTTCCATCCTGTACTGTTATTCGACCCTATACTATTATTAATTTTCAGAAATTTTCCACCCTGTACTATTATTTCGCCCTGTATCATTATTAAACACTCGAGAGTAGACATGTAAGACGCAGATTTAACATGCATGAACAGGCCTGAAGACAACCAATGCCAATAGATCACCCTGTGCAGACTGGGTCTTGGCAGCCTCCTTGGCTCCTTTGCTTCTTTTGACTCTTCAGCTTCTGGACATTAAATGCAGGGTTTGATCCAAGTATATTGGGAAAAGGGGCATTTTTCTTGGTCTGGAAAAATTATTTGATCGGTTATCTAAATATAAATGCATCTAGAAGCTTTTTTTCTGCAGAGAATATGGGCTATTATGGGTATCACTCTATTATTAGAATTAACTACCAGAAGAGTACAATGGATATGCAACCTGATTATGCTGAAAAAGTTTGGGGATATTAGTATTTTGTGTCAGAAATTGGGAATTTTATAGCATGTACCTCATTGGGAATGAGGCCTTATTTCAGCCCCAAATAGGACCTAGATTAGTAGATTTCACCCTGATTGGATGGTACAATTGTATTGCTAATGGGGTAACGAGGGCTGAATAAGCTCCCACATCAATGTCATCATTCCTACATGTACAGTTAAAACTAGAAGTCCTGTCATGAAATGCGCACAAATAGCACGTCGATCTACGCGTTAATCTGTGCGTTATGACCATAGTAAGGCTATCAAATTCTGTACATATGGCCTGTGCGCAAGCAATGTTTCAGCCAATGGACCTCCGGGTTACCCGGAGGTCCATTGGCAGAAACATTGCTTGCGTTTGCTACAAGTAACTAGGAGAACCTGCCATGCTTTGGATGCCATTCGATATGGCAAATGCGCGCAATTCCTACGCGCAATTAAGCCTAGATAAGCGCACAGTTCATGACAGGACTTCTAGTTTTAACTGTACAGTGCATGGAGAGTGTATTATCACTAAATCACCTGCAGAGTGGAAATTCCACCCAAGCAATATATTGCAAATTTGTTGCAAAGCATAACAATCACAAGCAAAGTTCCAGCCAATGGACCTCCATATGCAGGCCTGCTGTTTTAAAAAATTTGCGTAACCCATTTATCATTCACGTAGTTTGAGATTTGGTAACTTATCGTTTGTTCCCCTGTACTTGATGAGGTAACCTATTAGGTAACCTAACTAGACTGTGTGTGATTTAGTACACTCCACTCTCCACATTCTGTACAAGCCTTCTTTGCTGCCTGAAACGGCAGCCTAATAAATTTATTTATTTGGACTTTAACGACACTTTCATCAGCCGGGGTCACCTTGTGTCAGACGGTTTTACGGGTGGAGAAAGCCAGAGTACCCAGAGAGAACCATCGAGCAACGGCAAGTAACTATCAGAGTCCCCAGCATACTAACTCCACTCAAGCAGGGTTACATGTAGCATTGATTGAAGACAAGTGCAATATCGACGTGCAGTATGCCTTAGTAAACAACGCCACCATGCCCCCATGTGGGCAATTGGGATGAAGTGTCCTGCCCAAGGACACAATGCGGTTGTCACAGGTGGAGTTCAAAACGAGGCCCTCCCAGATTGCATCTCTACTGTCCTGAGCAGCCACGCTCTCTTTCCTTACATGTATATAAGATAATAAACATGTGTATATTATATATAATACAGGGTATTTTGAAGTAGGGTTGATATCAGGCCACTTGGAAGTTGGAGATAACTCATCTCTTTAGCTCAGTTTTCCAGACGTTCCATGTGGTTCTTTGCAGTGCTACGAGCTTGTGGTAATTCGACGCACCGGTTGTAGGCTGTAGCTGTTTATAATATAAGACTACAATAAAATAGTTGGACAGTACCATTTCAGATTACATTACGATATGACGTAAGTTTAACCCACGAAATGCAGCAAAGTAACTTAAGAGAAACAACACAGTCAACTGTCGATGAAATATCTGCAGTGCAGGTATGTATTCTTGTATTCTACACACTTTTTATGACAAGAACTGTATCCACACCCGTACACATTTACATTTTCCTACCACTTGCTATAAAAATGAACAATTTACGATCATTCATTGATTGAGACATGCTCCGAGAACTTTTGCAAGTCAAAAGTATTACCTTCAGGTTGAGATCACAATTGAAGTTTTGGAATTTTCGTTGATGTTTTCCACTTCTAAAAAATAAAAAATTGGAAAAAAGTACACCGCAAAAAAGTAAAACGAGTTATCTTCCCCTTGTGATTTCCTGAAAAATGATAATGCAACTGACTGTCATTTTGGTGGCGAGGAGTCTAAAGTACGGGCTGCTCACCAGACTCCGGACATCTTGTGGACTCCAATAAAAAGTTCAAACTAATTTCTGACGGATAGGTCGCTACAATCTGGACCGAAATGGCCATTATTTTTTATGTAAAGACACCTCATTATAAAGAAGTTTCAAAAAGTTATCTAAAAACGTGTACAGCTTGCAGGTCTTACGAAATGGTGCTGGTCCTAACATACCTAAACCAAAACGTCCCCAAAAGTAAACTAGTCAAACGTTCCCAAACTTTGGTTAAAAAATCCCCAGGAATTGGTCAGGACGCCCCCCAAACATTGGGCAAAACGTCCCTAAACATTCACTTATCAAATAATTTCTCTCCAAATCATCAACTGTTTGAAATAGTCAAAGGGGGAAACTGGATAAGAGTGTCGAAGGAGAGCAAGAGAACTATGGCTCGGATAACCTAAGACTTAGCCTACATGGGTGGGGATGGGGCGCGGGGGGGGGGGGGGTGAGTCAGAGAGCATGTCCTCAAGGATTAGTCAAAAAGTCCCCAAGCATTTGCAAAACGTCCACAACGATTTCTCCACACATAAACACTACTTGAATAACCTTCCACAGTCTTTCATTTCTCTGTGTCCAAACATAAGAACAGATCCTCCTGCCCACGCCTCTATGCCTTCACATATTGCAAACCTATGGATCCCATCCGCTCACCGCTCTTCTACTCGCTGTACTTTCTCCACCCAAGCCAGGAACCCGCTTAGCCTTCTGTCAACCGATTCAAAGTTTACCCATCTAGAAGATGCATCTAGAAGCACCAGATATCCATATCCACACCCTCATCGACGTCACAGGTGAACAGTGGGCGTAACTTTGTGAATTATTTATCACGGGAAATGTATTGTTTGATTATTCAGGTGCAGAATTGCATACTAATATAATAACACTTTGATTTGTCGCGGTTCTCGGATGAGAAGCCTTGGTTACCCATGTACTCTCAACTGTCCCCACCCCCCCCCTATTCCCACGTTTGTTCTCTCACCTTCCAACACTCGGAGACGAACTGCTTGATGACATCTCATGCCCCATTCTCCCCAATCTCTTCTGATTGGCATATTAACCTTTTCCCCTTGGATCACTCACTAACCACATGTCCTTCATTCTCCCGTCCCACCTTCCCATTATACTTTCAGTGAATCTTATTCTTTTGTAGACTGGTATTTGGGGCATTCTAGTAGAAAGTGTTCCAAAGTCTCCAATACGCTTAATTTACACATCTGGCACTCTTTTTCACCGTTTTCCCAGTTTTTTCCCTCAGCTCCAGGCACCGCGACCTCAGCGTGAACAACAGTTGCCCCCCCCCCAGGTGACATCAAGGTACTCTTCAAACCTGGCTTCTCTTTTATCACTCAGGCTACCCAAAGATTTTTTTGATTTGACCCCCCTCTCGCTAATTAAGTTTACCATCCTCTGTGACACTTTCACTGACGATTTTTTTACCCTGGGTTGCTCCTACTTATAAGTCCAAGATCTCCAGTGAGTAGTTCTCTATTAACTCCCTAACCTGGGGCCATCCACCCTGTCTTGATATTCGAGATGAAAATATTCTGGACAATTAATTTACACCATCGGCTGTCGGGGTGATTTACCAAATAATAAAGATAACCGAGTTTCAATAAGTCTATCCTGTCCTTGATCCTCATCCACCCAAGCTCCCCCTCCCCGATTGCTTCTAATGCTGGATCATTACTCGGCCCGTTATCCATATTTAATATTTAGTATTTTAAAGAATATCTGTTAAACTGAGCGTTCAGAGGGGTGCACACTAGTATGAGAAATGTATAAATTCCAAGTGCGAAAGAGATATACTTCTCCGTTTTAACTGTCTCCTGAATTTATTGGGGGCATTAAAACACAATGATATCCATTGTCTCACTCTCGGCTTTGACGGGTTGGTTCACGTGACAGGTCGCCTGACAGTTAACCCTTTACCCAACGTAACGGCTAAAAACGGCCAGCGCTTTCTCAAAAATCGCCAATTATTTTCATTATTTTTTTTTCATTTTTTGTCTCAAAAAACATAGGTTATGACCCCTCATTGGAACGAGCTCGTTCCAATGAGGGGTCATAACTTATGTTTTTGAGACAAAAAATGAAAAGAATTAGTTATTCAAGAATTTTTTTGGCAAGTGTCCGTCTGCTTTTCATGTTAGGTAAAGGGTTAAATAGCACTCGAGTTCTCCATCAACTTGTCGAAGGTAATTCAGTTAAAGGAACAGCCTATGATATATACGCGACAACACGTTTAAGGAGCAGAAAGCGTCACCAAGAGGGGATTTAGGGGTGTGTAATACCCCCTATAATGTTTCCAGACGGGACAATTTCGTCAAGATGAGAGTTTTAGAAATGTAGGTGGAATATTAGACAGTTAGGATTTAGGCCGTAACAGTCGGGACAAATCAGTTTCGCACCCCGAATTAGTGATCTTCACGACGCCCCTGGAAGCAATATATCACATGACAAGTTCCAGACAAACAGTTGTTTCGCATTTCATTTACTTTACTAATATTACGACTGGTGCCTTCTATTTCTACTGCCGCCGAATTCTACCCCAATTATGATTCCTCACCACCTCTGCCACTACCGATCGTGCAAACGTCTATGCGACTATCAGAAACCACATCTCCTACTTCTACTACCTCCAACACCAGCTTCTACCGTCTTCTGTTCACTACTATCTTAAAGTCAACCATTAACGTTAATTATTACTGACTCCTATGGCTACTACAAGCCTTTATCACTACTGCATACTTATAAAATGATCATCTGCCACTATCTTTATTACTACGCCAGTCGCACTGTCTTCCATCAGCACAACAAATCCCCTCTTTCGTCGTTACCGTAAGTTAGTTAGGGCAGAAACGGTTGGCTCATTTTCGTAACCGACTAACCAAGAGCTATAACCGGATAATATCCGGTTATCCGTAGCCATTATTTCACCGAATATGGGATCAACATGATATGTGAAAGGCCGTTGTGAAAGGGAAGTGGGAGAAGGGGTTAATAGCCGGAGCGTACTAGTTAGGAATAGGCCTCCATCCTCAAGAAATCTTGGAATCTGGGGCATTTATAGAGTGTGTTTATCCCTATATTGGCGCCCATTTTTGGGCTCTACGTGTTATGAGAAAGCTGCATTGGGCCAATATTTTAGGGGAGAGGGTAGTGAAAAGTTTAGGTGCCCCCCTCCCCCTGGATACGATACTGCTTCTATTACCACTCCATGTCCGTGATTTAATTCACCTCTTAACATTGCTAATCTTTACCTTCACTCTTACAAATATTTCTGTCCACAACATTGTTGATCTCATCACAAGTGTGCTCAGATTGAACAATTTTCGATTCAATGGCGTGAACTATCTTTAGGTAAGTGGGGCGACAATGGGCCCACGCATGGCAACATTTATGTTAACATTTTTTATGGGGCGACTCGAGACATTAATTCTATTTTCTGCGCCATTTCGAATATCCATCTTATGGCAACCGTTACTGGATTGTTACATCACATGAAATTGCATGTCTACGAGTCACCCATTCACCTCATTCCAGTCATTTATCTAACAATGAACATAATTTGCACAACCAAAACTCGGAAAAGAGTTTGGATCAGCCCCACCCGTTCCGGTTCTGTATCAGATAGATTCAACTTCCGGTAAACATCGCACTATCACATATATGCATTGCTATTACGCATTAAGATATGAAATTCAAAATTTTGATAAATTTCAACCCAGTTTGAACTGAAAAACGGGAGAAACGGGTTTTATGTAACGGGATTGTTAAAAGAATATATTATCATAGCGAAATGCATGTCCTGTAATTTGTATCAGATTCTCGGACGTGTTTACATGCAATCGGATCACAACTCGCCCTGACGGGCTCGTTGCGATCTGATTGTAAACACGACCTCGAATCTGATACAAATTACAAGACATGCACATGGTACTTTAATACTCTGTGAATTTCTTCCTTTGTTTCTTTTATTCACCCATTTCCAAAATACGCTCGAACTCGACCCCATTCTTATTGTCCTAATAAGATTGCACTTTCGCACTCTCCGATTATCGTATTTAATTTTATTTACTTTATATTTCGTGCTTGTTTGGTATTCTTCCTTTGCTACCCTGGCCTCGTTGCTTTCCACCCCTTGAGTTTTCTACTCCACCCGTTCTCAGCACATCTGACTTTTCTGCCTTTTATGGCCTTTCATTCCCTTTGTACCCAAGTTACGGTGTTGGCTTCCTTATCTTTCCTATACTTTCCTTACCTGTCTCCACTAGGCTCACAAGTATGGAATCTGTCATTTTCTGGACATTTCCTCCCCTCCTGTGTACATTCACAAGCAATACAAACCTCTCGGTTTCGACAGACCTTCCAGTATTATTTCTTGATCCACAGAGAGAGTTTTCGAAAAATAGGAAATCCACGTTAAGCTAAAATCACGCCACGTCAAATGAGAGATAGGGTAGTAGTAACAATTCTTTCGTTATTGATCAACCCTTTGGTATATTCTAAGTGAGTCCAATGACAGTAATTGGAAGTATCCATTTTCACTATTTGGTGGGGGACCAATTAATATTTTCAACGTGCAGCTTAGGGGCTGCGCGTTGAAAATTATGATGAGTCTACCCAACCCATTTACTCAGCAGACACCCTGCTTAATGAAATTATGACGCGTCCTGCTCCTAGGCCGGAAAAGTGGCCGTTTCCATACAAACAGTTAAGCACTCCCATTATCGTCGACAAATACTTCAGATGTGAGAATTTGGTATCTTTTCCATCCGACAAATCCAAATTTTCTCACACGGGATCGACCCCCCTGAGTTCTGTATCAGACAATCCTTTCGTTATTACGTACTTCCCTGTATGTCGATAAAAGCCTCAGATGCGAGCATTTGGTGTCTTTTGTGTGCAGAAAGTCGACTTTTTCTCACACGAGACAAAACCACGAGCGATCTCGAGTGTTCTTACAGTGGCATAACAGTAATATTGGGGGCCCTTAGGCCACATATTGTAATTATTTAGTACAACCCAGTGCTTCATTAATTAAAACTTTCCTGATGGTGATTTTCATTCGTCCTTTTGTTCGTTTCAGTGGTCGTTCCTTCGTTGGTTGGTCAGCACCTTAACCGAGAAGGAGCCACAGTGTTGGCATTGGTTGGTTTCGGTTACTGCTTCGATGGTTTGGTCTGACAACTTGTACAGAATGCATCCACATATGTAAATTAATTAAAATTAAAATTGTTTTGTCATTTCAGCTGGTATTCTGTGAGAGACACGTTTACCGCCCAAGTGTGCGCGACTGGTAATTTTACTGGGACCCCAATCAACGAAGTTTAACACTTTGAAAAATGTTCAGTTTAATGTAGTTCTTTCGAGCCTCGACTTGTCTTGTAGTGCACGGTATTACAATCGGAATCGGCATCAGAATCGGCCGATTGTGGGCTCAAATAACCGGTAATCGGTCAGCGACCATTTTTGGTAATCGGTTGGACACTAATTTCAGCTACTGTCTCATATTGTCATGTGCCACGTACACAACCCCGCAATTGGTTTCAGAGAAAATCGCCCCGATTCTTTATGCAAGCCGGTATTAATTGAAGCATCCAACCTCTATGCTTCAACTACAACGCTGTTTTGAGGCCCTTAATAATGATTTTTCCCAAAATGTTGGAATTGTTCGGAGCCTTTAAAAACGTGCAATTGATGGTGGCCCTTAGGAAACGCCATAACCTCGTTGTATGGGCGTTACGCCACTGTGTTCTTACCACAGTCTACACACAACTCAGGACATCAGCAACTGACTCACATGTAAGGACTGGGAATATTTTCGGTCCAGAAAATTTAAATTTTCTCACACTGAGTTCAACCGCGGTTGGCGCCATGTTCTCGATGCTACTAACATGGAGCCCCTTTTATCGAATTTCCAAGCCAAGTCCGCCCGAGGGGACTCTTGACAAATCAAGGAATTGTAAACTAAAAGCCAGGTAAATTTGGGTGACACCCCCATAAACAACGATGCTTCGTGATGGCCCTGATTCAATTGAATTTTTGTGTAATTCCCGCTTGACAGAGGCGATATAAAATTAAATTCAAGCAGTTACATCTCAGCAGATCATCCATTATTTGAGATTGTTGTGTTTAAAAGCTGGGGCCATTGACCTAAATAAATGGGGGTGGGGGGGGGGGGTGGCGGTTAAACATGCCTTCGAGCACCGACGACCGCCGCGGAATAACTCATCACAAGGGAAAGATTAAGAGGGTTCAAGAACTGTTTTTTAGGGGAGAGATAAATATCCTCCACCCCTAATTCCTTCGCCACCTCCTGGTGCGCCCTGAACATGCGTGGCCCTCACGTTTTCGTTGAGTGCTTCCGTCCCTCTTCTCCGTGCTCTTCTTCATCCGAACTTGCCCAAAGTAAAACAACGAAATCAAATTTGAAAATAGTTTTAAAAATAAATAAATACATGAATTAAATAAATAAAGTAACAATGAAAAATAGTCACTGGGTGAAATGCTGCTTAAAAGTGTGGGCCAAACGTCTTCATTTCGCGCAGCTCTGATAATCCAGCCCGGCAATGAAAACTCGGTGCGTTCCACAGTAACATTGCGTTCGTTATTTTTATCTTTGGAGAACCCGTTGAACTCGATGCGGAAATTTGCATAAATCTTTATTTACATTTTCTTTTCAACTCGCTACTAAAATGTCTCTTGAGTGAAATTCTGACAAGACAGAAGCTATGACTCTTCTTTCAAGTGTCATGTAACCCCCTCAAGCGGTAAGATATTAACAAATTGTTCTGAATCAACCGACACTAAAGTGCCAGTGTTATTCGTGCTTCTTTGTTTTCAAAACTCTTATTACTAACTATGATATTAGTTCAACATCCTACAGATGTGGAGCGTCGTTAACTGAAATTGAATTCGAATTGAAAAATATTCAAACAACGTCATCTTTTATTTACATAGGCGTTTTATAATTAACGGTTAAATTGACTCACCACATAGATGTAACATCATTGAGCAGTTACAACCTGATTGAGACGGACACCTGTTAAGTAATTTGGTTGACTTGTTGAGGGAAGAGTGAATAGAAGACAGAACCAAGATATATAGGTCTATAACCACGACCATACATACAAGCCAATGGTAAAACAGTCTTTAGACACGCGTATGAAGGTAGGTGTTTGTTCTGAGTTGGCCTATATGTACAGCCTCGCGGCCGAGTCCTGTTAGTAGTAGAGCATGCAGGGTAAACCGATTTTGTGAGGCCAAGTCTTATAGCTAGGAGTAGGACCCTCCTTATACGTTCTTGGCGCGTGGCAATGATTTTATAAATGGTGTACCATAGCCATTTTTTGGGGGGGAGGGCATGATACTTGGAAGGCCGCTGCTTGGGGAGGGGTCGGGTGCCTCCCTAGTCTTAACTAGGACCCTCTGATCGTAGCTTAATCTCCTCCTTCAAGAAGGGAAGTGGGAGGAGGGGATAACGACCGCAGGGTCCTAGTTAGGGCTAGCCCCTCCCCACTCTAGAACATTTTTTTGCAATATTCAGAATTTCAGTGTTCCAAGAGCGAATCTGTGGCGTTTATAGCTCTACACCAGGGATTTTTCTAGGTGACGACAGGGGCCGAATATAGGCCCCATTCCCAATGAGATTTAGGCATGATTTTTCCCAATTTGTAACATTAAATTTCCAATTGGTAACCAGTATCAACTTGGCCATAACATTTATGATTTTTACTGCAAAAGTTGGTCTTATTATGCTGATAAAAGAACTGTAAAACCATAATTTCAATTAATAAAACCAACTTCTTCATTTTTAATGTACCTGTAGAGAAGAAATGTGCACTTTTCTCCACTCTACAGCATCAACAGGATTCCCAATTTGGTCCTATAAGATGTGTTTTTCCCAATTGCACGGGCCCTTGGACCCATTCCCAATACACCTAGAAAAATCCCTGTACACTGGAATGGATGGAGACCATTTAAGGGCTCCGTCATGGAAATTTGCATTGGGCCAATGTTTTGTTTTTGGTAGAGGGGGTGGCGGCGAACATTTTAAGGGGGTAGGGGGTGTGGAGTCGACGCCATGTTTCGTGCCTTCTTCCCCCCACCCCATTTCACTGCAGGGTGAAGGTAACATCCGGGGGATCCCAGTTCTACTTGAAACTGTGTAGTTGGGCAAGACTCTTAATCTCGAGTGCCCAAGTGCGGGCTAGTTGGCATTGTGTACTATGGTGTACTGCACGCCGATGGTGCACCTGTCTTCAGCCACTGCTAACCCTGCCTGTGTGGTACGTTGAGAAGTTTGACAGTTACTCGCCGTTGCTCGGCGATTCTCTCCGCGTACTCCGGCTTCGTCCACCCGTACAACTTTTTGACACGAGGTGTCCATTCATTGCTGTCGAAAGTGTCATCTAACTCCAATAAATACTGTACATATATAAATAAAACTGTGTGGAGTCCACAATGCCGCCTGCATATTTATTTATTTTATTGGTGTTTAAGGTCACATACTTATGCACAATGGTTAATCGTGACCGTGACAGTTTTACGAGTGGAGGAAGCCGGAGTACCCGGAGAGGACCACCGAGCATCGACGGGCAACTGTCAGCTCCTCAACGTTCTAACTCTGTTCAAGCTTCGCTCAAGCAGGGTTACAGCGCCTGAAGACATGTTCACTATCGACGTACAGTACGCCGTACAACACGGCGTCATCGTCCCCCACTCCTCCCTCCCCATGTAGTCAACCGGGATAAAGTGCCTTGCTCAATGACACAACGCGGGTCGTCCAGGACGGGGATCGCCTACATATTAAGCTCACGACTGGTTGGGTAGAGCTGGAAAAGGTCTTAGCCTATACTGGTAGAGACTAAACCAGACCTCGTCCAGCTGCCTGAACGTTCAACGTACTGGCTACCCCCTATAGCGATAGCTCTACCGTTCAGACAGCTGAACTAACCTTGGCACAATAATATGTGTGAAATGAGGCAGAGGCGCAATAATTTATATTTGACGGAACTGTAGGAATACTATCGAAGCGCCGAGTCATGTCAGGGACAATGGGGGCATATTCTTCGGGAAAAGTTTTATTTTTTAGAGTGTCCTTACTCCTTAGACGCTCACTTATGTATACTGGAAAAGCCCCAGTTCAAACTTTTTTTGTGGCGGGATAACTGATAAAACTTTAAGATTTTCCCTAGGTTGTGCTGCTATTGTTTGCTTTACTGAGGGTCTAACTATTTTTAGTTTTAAAAACCCACAATGCTCTGAGACATGACGTCACTTACGGGGTCAGCTGGGAATGTGGTGGCTCAGTGGTTAGGGCATTGGATTTCAAACCGAAAGGTCAACGGTTCGATCCCAACCAGTGGTAACTGTGTTATATCATTGTGCAACACATTTAATCCTGATTGCTCATGTGGAAGCACGGCGGCGCTGTTTAGGCCCACTTAGGTATACTGCACGTCGATGGTTAGGGCTTAAAATTCATACGCGAATCCGAATCGATTCGCGCAAATGGTTCTCGGAAGGGAAACAATGAGACTTAACTTTGATTCGCGCAACATGTTCATTTGATTCTTGTCGTAGATTCTAAAAGTGGCTTTAACAAGCCAAGAGAATGCTCTATCTTTCCACCCTCACAAAGAGGTAACAAAACTTCACTTAGCAGTGGTGTCTAGTGAAGTCTTGGCTGCCTATACATAGCGCCAAGACTTCACTGGACACCACCGCCAAGATACTGTAATTTCCATCAGCCAGACCATCAAAAGCCTGTATGTTGGAACATGTGTTCTACATGCACATGTGTGAGAAACTCTACAAAATGGAAACTGGGTCCTTAAAGGGTAAAATCTCCCAACCCTTTACCCAACGAAACGGCTGCATCCGCCCGCGTAATATGCAAATTCAGCAGTTGAAAAAATATTGTTTTTCAAAACCATATCATGTAATAAAATGTAAGCTTAAAGAAAAAAAACATTCAAGTCTACCTTTTTTCTAATCTCGTATGCACTGGGCCAACTGGCCCGCTAAAAATTTTTCAAATGACATGAAAACACTCAGGGGTCAAGGGCTGAGAATGAAAAGGATATCGTGTTAAAAACACACAAAACCAAACTTCGTTGTTACGTGGGTTACCGAAAAAATACAAAGCAAACTTTTATCATCTGAAAAAATAAAATTTCAAACCCTAAGTAACTATAGTTAGAAAATGTGTGGATCACTCTCAACATTTTAATAGTGACGTTTACTAAAATACACAAAGTAAGATCTATTTTACTCGACTAAAATTTACATGTTTGTGTGTTCTAAAAATAAGTGTCGTTTTCTCATGATTACTTCCATGTGATATTGCGTCTCTTGTATAATCTGTTCGACATTTAAACTGGTATGAAGTACAGAAAAAGTAACGACAGTTTTCAGTGATTCATTTCTTTCGAACAAAGTCAAAATAGTGTACCTGAAACAATTATGGCGCGCTGTTTGGGGAATCAAACTTGTTACCAGGGTATTCAAGGCTAATGGGTTTGGACACACCCTGAGTCTGCCCGACTCTGTAGCTCAATTAGGCATGGTCAAAAAGTTGATTGGTGACTGACAACAGAACAACATGACAACAAAACACTGCTTTGCCCGCGGTTTCCTGCAGCAAGACTTCCACGTCCATTCTACATACGGTCTTTTTAATACGGCCCAGCTCAGAGGCGTACTGGCAGTATTGTCCACCGGGAAATTCCCGATGGGCCCCCTGTTGGGAGCCATTTACGGCTCCCCCCACCCCTCCCCCCAAATTTACGCAGCCCAGCACCTGATCTCGCATGAAATTGCGTGAAAATGACCAAAAGGCGAAATGGATCCGATTGCATAGACTGTCGGGTTATCGAAATGTCCACATAGAGGGCATTTCGATATACCAGCAGTCTAGTCTGCCATTGATTGATCAGATGCAAGGAAAGATCGTTCTTTCGGTTCGAAAAATCGAAATTTTCTCCCATTGAGCCAAACTATTGTCGGCTTGATGAGTCCGGGGCCCTCTTTGGTACAGCCATTTGCGCCAAATGAGCGAAAAAAGATGGCACAAAAAGCCATCGCAAATGGCCTCTATGTGGACAGCCATTGATCGCTCAGAAGCAGTCTTCTTTCGGTTCGAAAAATCTAAATTTTGTCAGGTTCCCCCCCCCCCCCCCCGGTATGTTTCCGGCAACTTTTTCTTAGCCAAGTCCGCCCCCGCCACAGCTCAGTTCTACCTGAGAAATAGAGCACATCATTTTTTAGAGGAACAACGTGCAACCGACAATGCTAAAGCATTGCAGATGGCACCTTGTTCCATTCAAGGGACGATATATGTAACAATGCATGACTATTTTTCCCCTTGGTACGCATGAGCGAAAATCCAAGTCAAGCGGAGCTCAAAATTTACTCGAGGACTGTGTGGAGAAAATATTTAAAGTTGAAATTAAAAAAAACCCACAAACCCAATGATTATTCGGGGAATATACGGACAGCTATCTCGAAGTTCGTGACAATTGCTTTCCAGTGATGTTTAATTTCAGGGCTTCAGATTGGTCTAATTTGGGGACACCGGATTCAAGTCAAAAATGTCCCCAAAATATGAGAAACTACATGATTAGTCAACTTGCATTCAAGTAGAATATAATACAGGGCTTTCTAAGACCTATTTTGCATGGTGCAAATGTATTTCTTTACAAATATCTTCATTTTGGAATGTTACAACAAGCTGTTGGGATCCATGTCCTAATTTGGGAACACCTTTTTCAGGCTTGAATTTGGGGTAATATAAAGGCCTGACTTTAAATCGCGAGTGCATGTGATACTTTAGAACGTCCATTTTAAGTCGAAGTTTAGCGCTTTTCTTCATTTTAATGCTGCATAACTCAATGTAAAATGTTTAAAAACAGCTTACAAGAGCTTCTTCCGGGAGTGGAATTTTGATATTTGCCGTCAATGTAAAAACCTTGAATTAACCCTTCACCTTACATGAAAGGCAGACGACACTTGCATATAAAATTCTTGAATAAGTATTTTTTTTTTAATGTTTGAGTTAAAAATATAGCTCATGACCCCTCATAGGAACGAGCTCGTTCCATTGAGGGCTCATAAGCTATGTTTTTGAGACAAAAATTAAAAAAATAATGAAAATTAATTAAGTTAATGTGAGAGTGGAATGTTTAAAACAACTGTAGTATAGTTGTAAACTGTTGTTTTTGTTTGATTATTCGGTGTTAACTACAGCTCAGCAACCAGGGTCACATCGTGTCGGAAACAACAGCAGTACTCAGATGTTTTAAAAATGCAACCAACACGTTAATTCTAGTGGACGATTTTTCCAGCTCTCCTGTCTTGAATGTTTTCCCTCTAACCCAGAGGCGACTGGCCGTGTGTCCTTCGTGAAAATTCCCGGTGGGCCACCTATCGGGTTCCCGCGGGATCCCTAAAACTGATGCCCAACCCAACACCTGTCGGTGCGTGGAATTTCATGAAGGTGACAAGGTGAAATGTGTCTGATTGCTAGGGCTGAAACGGTTGACTCATTTTCGTAACCGACTAACCGAGAGCTCTAACCGGTTAGTATCCGGTTATCCGTAGCCATTATTTCACCGAATCTGGGATCAAAACTATAGGAATTGGAAAGCAGTATTCCCAGAAACTGTTGCGTAGTGTGTATACAAACGAACGTTGTCGAGTACTCGACAACGTTCATTTGTATACACACTACGCAATAGTTTCTGCGATTACTCATTACTCACGGAATCTGCCGATCATTAACGAAGTTTTGAACGCCAAAGTCAATTATTTCTCGATATACACAACGCGGCTTCGGTCTCGTTTCCTATTAAAAGGTCATTTCCGAGGTTATTGGAGATCCTCAGCCAAATGACTATTTTGAGCTATAGTTTTAGTTTATGGTGGTGTGGATTTAGTAAATAATTCTCTTTAATGGTGATATGGCCAAAATAATCTGTTAATGGTCTTGATTCAAACTGTGTACTGTCAAGTGCATTTCAATTGGGGGTTAAGGTCACATGGAAGTGTTAAATGACAAACCCAGACCTGTTTGGGACCTGACAATTTGCAGTTTACAAATGGGACAATTTTTGTGTAAATTTGCTTTGAGAAAGCCTTCTGAAAAAATGAATAAGAAACCCATATGTTTTTTATTTGTCAGAATGATCATGTTATGCTGTAAAATCCTCAGTGGAGGAATGAGGAATTCCTTTAACACAGTTTTATCACTATCGATGCACGAAAATTGGAGATTTATCCCCAAAATGAGAAAATTTTGACCATTTTGAGCCATTTTTTTAGCCATCAACTGTGTCATTCGGCTGAGTGTATTTGAGTGATATAGTAAGATTTTTGTTGTGTACAGTTGTCTTTAGCATATTCAGAGCTTCCAGAAACTATATACATTGTGAGTATTGTGAATAGGGGAGGTAATTTAAATGCGAAATATCCTCGGCCGTGTTAATCAGAAGCTGAACATTTCTTGAAAAGCTGACATTTTCACCTAAATAACTGTAACGAGACCTTCGATGTGTAATCTATCGTAAAGGAGAAGCGGCAGATTTACTACGTTTTAAACGTGGAATGACAACCACTATCGATATTTCGGATAACCGGTAGACGATTTTTCTAATCGGTTGGGTAGCTAACTGGTTTCAAACCGATTACCTGGTTAACCATTTCAGTACTACTGATTGCATAGACTGCCAATGTATCGAAATGTTCTCTTTGTGGTCTGTCATTGGCAGTCCGCATAGAGGGCATTTCTATATAGGCCTATACCAGCAGTCTAGTCTGCCATAGATTGCTAAGATGGAAGGAAGCAGCGTTCCTTCGATTTGAAAAATTAAAATTTTCCAAGATTGGGCCGAACTATGGTCTTTCCTATGGGTCTCCCCATCCCGTCCGGTAGAACCATTTTTGCCGAAGGATCGATGAAGCTGAAACAAAAATGCCATCGAAATGTGCGCTATATGTGGACTGCCATTGATCGCTCAGATGCAAAGGAAGCCGCGTTCGTTCAGTTCGAAAGTCAGAATTTCCTCCGGGTCTGCCCTCCCCCGGTGCATTTCCCGGTAGCTTTTCTTGACCCACTCCGCCCCTGCTCTGACAGACCAAATCGGTGAACCAAACCAAAATGAATGGCTTCGCGCGCCGAAGCCGCACAGGACGTTGTGGGGCGGACCCCTTTCGGCTTTCGACCTCAGTAGCTGTAAGTAATTTTCCTGTCTGGGCGTGGTAAAGGAGGAGAGTGTCGGGGTACTTTGCGGCGCTTATGTCTCCTCCGGTTCTTTTTTGGAGGAGGTGGTCGAGATGGAGAGACCTTGGCAGTCGTTGTGGGTTTGTTGGTGGACTATTTGTTGACTGACCTGGCTGGTACGGTCTAGTCCTGACCGCTTTAGGTGTTGTTTCTTTTGGTGGCTGTTGATGGGGATGTTCCTGTTGATTTATTGTGGCGATTAGTCCCTGTTGTTTTGCCAAGATGATTTGATGCTCCAGTTGTTTTAGTTGCTGCCCGATTTCTTCGTCTTGACGTGCCATGCGTTCATGATATTCCTGGTCTTCCCGTTCCCTTTGGAGTCTTTCGTGCTCTCTTTGCCGTTCTCTCTCAAGTCTCTCCCGGGTGAACACCTCGTAGGGATATTCCTGCTCTTCCACAGTGTGCAGTCTGTCGGTGTCCGAGCCATGGAGTCATTGCTCGATCGGCCCAGGCTGACTGAAGAGTCAGGTTCGGATTTGTTGTCCATCGTCTCCTTAGTCTCCTCCTCCGACTCCCCCACACTCTCCGACCTCATAGGAGAAGTGCAGCTGTATGTGAGTTGAGTTGGTGGTGGGGACGATTCGACGACGGCCTATCTCTCCTTCTCCTGCTTCTCTGTTTCAGCTCTTCTCCTCTCGACTCAAGCCACGCTTCCATATGTCTGGCACCCCGACACCTGGCCGATGGTGGCTTTCTCATTTTCTGCTGCTGTTGTTGTTGTCTTTGGCCGTTTTCAGATATCCTGGATGTGGAGTCTAGGTCCTTCCTTGGGGTTGGACAGTGCGGGACGAGGCCCCGCGAAAGTTGCTACCACTACCCTTGGAAGGTTGTAGTAGTTGATAATTGATGGTGCACTGAATGCTGTCACATCAGCCTGGACATTCCAGTTGATTGGTGAACCGGCGTTCAGCACCACCAAAGTATCTCTAATCCGTGTGTTGAGGAAAGCCATTGCTCTAATTGGGTTAAGGTGTTAACTAGTAGGTCTCGACGGTATGTCTGATCACTTGGAGAGCCAAGCAATCAATGAGGAATAACGATTGTTACCGAAATGATAAATCGGCGAATGAAAGTCTTGCTCCATTATCTTGAGAGTGTAGATATAAAGCGCCCCCCCCCCCCCCCACCTCCCCTCCCTGTGCACACCAAGCGCCATCTGCTATGCGTTAGCTTTGCACGTGGCGTCTTGTTGCACTCAAGCGGCGAAATTTAAGTTTTCTCTTGATGCATCTATGAGAGCAAACGTCAAAAAATTTTGCAAAATTGTTCCGATGTCACTTGCCAAACATCACCAGAACTGCGTTTGTGCATTTATACCAGGCGCAAAGCCAGGAGTCTATAAAGAGGGTGACATAGCCAGATTTGGGGAGGCCAAACATGTTATTCAGAAGGCCTTTGTGTGTGTGTGGGGGAGGGGGGGGGAGCGGTGACGTCCCCTAGTTCTAACCTACTTTAATGAAGGAAAATGGGAGGGGGTAACGACCGGAGGGTCCTATTAGGCCTACGCCTCCTCCGAGAAAATTTTGCACAATTCAGAGCTCTTAGAGCGATTCGGAGGCATTTGTAGCGAGTATAGCCCTATATTGGAGACCATTTTCTACCTCAATGTTATGTGAAACTTGCATTGGTCCAATATTTTTTTGGTTGGGGTGGAAAATTTTAGGAGGCCGTTCAAGCACCCCCACCCCACACATACACTACCCCCTTCCCCTACGTTGTTACGCCACTTATTTATACCAGTTTATATCTTGCCCGATTCTCAGAATTCTGAACCCTTTTTTTAATCTTTTTTTTTGCAGGACTATCATCGATATGGAGAACGATAAGATTGAACGTATCCGAGAGAGACTTCTTATGTGTCCAGTGTGTATAGATGAATACAGAGATCCAAGGATTCTACCGTGTCACCACTGCGTTTGTTTGCCATGTCTCGTGGATTATGTCAGGTTATCATCATCATCGGGCCGAATATTCCGCTGTCCACAATGCAGGGCGGACGTATTCGTTCCGCGCGGTGGATTACAGGACTTACCGCCTAATTTCTATGTCACAAGCATAATGGACGAAATCGGATCAAAGCAATATTCTAGCGTGTGTGATGTCTGCGAAAGAGAATGGATCAAGTCTCAATTTAGATGTGTGGATTGTGACATAGATATATGTCGTTTCTGTATTCAC
Source organism: Pictodentalium vernedei (assembly GCA_031216915.1). Lineage (NCBI taxonomy): Eukaryota > Metazoa > Mollusca > Scaphopoda > Dentaliida > Dentaliidae > Pictodentalium > Pictodentalium vernedei. The sequence goes on from CM062288.1 coordinate 294,033,135, forward strand.
AAACACAAATTATTCGAACACGACGGCTCGAAGGAACTGAACATCATCAAAATAGAATCGGGAACTTCAACGTCATCTCTCACATCTGCAAAAAGCTGTTCCATTCACGTTGAAGAAACTCTGCAGATTTACTGTAACACATGCTCGGAACCTGTCTGTATCACTTGCTCTTGTGAAGGTCACAGGAAGCACGATACGGAACCTTTACACAGAAAGTTACTTACATCACAGAAATGGTTACAAGAGGAGTTTGATTCATTAACTTCAGAACTGAAAGATGTCAAAATCGTTGATTTGAAAGTAACGGAATTGTTCCAGCAAATGGAGACGGCCGCCGATCAGACCATCCAATTGATAAAAGAGCGTGGACAGTTCCTTAAAGAACAGATTGTCGAATTAGTTGACGCTCAAGTGGAGAGCGTGCTAGAAGAAAAGGAGAAAGCTGCAAAAGAGTATGAACAATATCTTACTTGTCTCAGTAAATGCAGTAACGAAATGCGAAAAGGCATTGTCTTCCTTGAAGATTTACAGGACGGAGATATGACGCTGGAGGTTCTAGACTGTTTCGAGCAATACAAATCTAATTTATTGTCCACAAAGGAAGCTGTAGTCAACAAGATAATTAAAATTAAGGAACCAACATTTTCGGCAAAGAATGGCGACAGCTTGAGTGGAGCAAATCAGGTTCAACTTGGAACACTCCAGTTTAAAAATGTCTCAAACAAGTTTCTAGGTGACGAAAATTCTGACACAAAAGACTGTTCATTCAAGTCACCCTTTCAAAATATGCGCTCCCAGTTTCTGTATCCCATCCTGATGGTTATCGCCACTATGGTACTCATTGCAGCCTTTGGAAATATTGGATATGGGATGTTTCAGTCATATGCGGATATTTACGAACTGGTTCCCGATTGGTTCAATCGTTCTATCTTGAGCATGTAGATCCTGGTCCTTGCATCTTGTACTTAAGGGAAGTTGCTTGATACAATGGAAATGTGTGCGCAGTGCCGTTATTACTGTAGAACACATAGAGGATATCTAGTGTTTTTGAGTGGATACCGAAAATTATCTCACGAGTGAGTGAGACAAATGTTTATTTTTCGCGAGCGCTTGCACTCAAAAACACTAGATTTTCTTTTTATTATACGCTTTTTATAAGAATCTGATAATTCCATTCGTTTCAACCTTGAATTGATGCATGGAAGTAAACAGTGCATTGAATCATTGAAACGCGGAAGTGATTTGATCGATACTCGGAACAGATGGCGTCTTGCGATCTGATTCAGCTGGCGGGTTTCTAGTCCAAACATGGACTTAAAGTCCATAATGTAAGTTTTTAGTTTGGGACGTCCTTTGAAAGGACGAACCAAACCAAAAACTTCTATTACGGACTTTCAGGCCATGATTGGACTAACGGGTTTCATGCATCAATTCAATGTGAATACGTGTTAAATTCTTGCTGGAAATGATTGGTATCCACTCAAAAACACAAGATTTACTTTTCATTATACGTTTTTAGAACAAACTGATCATTTCCAGTGATAATTTGACAAGTCTTCACCTTGAAGTGATGCTTTGAAAGCCGTCATTGTGATTGATACCGTGAAAGTGAAAATTTCTATATCTTCATAGTGGGGGATACGATTTCTATCTTTCCGAAATTTCTTCGATAATAAAAATCCGTTCGACTCTGCCAATAACTTCCAAGTTCATTGGCTGGCCGACTTTGTTGAAAAGTGATACCTGAAAATTCGCCACATACGAAATAAGGTAACCTGTACCTCGTTCGCAGGGATGTGGCGACAGGTGTGTGTGTGTGTGTGTGTGGATGGGGGAGGGGGGGGGGTGGGGGGGGGGGGTGTCTCACCCCCAGCTAGGAGTATTTTTTTTCAATAGTTGGAAGTTCCGAGGTCAAAAATCAAATAGTTGGAAATTCAATAAATTAACATTGTTCATGAAAAATATTAAAATTCCAACTAATGATGAGAAATTTTGATCTTTTATTTCCAACTGGAAACTTGAGTTTCAAATTTCCTACTCTAAAATTGACATGGCCTCAAAATTACGCCTCTGACATCAATCCGGTAAATTTTCTGACCCAGACACATTATAAATGATGATTTTTCCGTTTCAAGACTAGTGAAAATTTTCAGAAGGGTTCATAACCCTTTACCCAACGCAGACGATTTCAAAATTCATTATTTTAAATATCATTTTTTAATTTTTTTTTTTAAATTTCAACAAAACCGTATCATGTGACCCTTCTTTGGAACGAGCTCGTTCCAAAGAGGGGTCACATGATATGGTTTTGTTGAAATTTTTCGAAAAATAATATTTTTTCAGCAGCTGTATTTGCATATTACGCGTGCGGATGCGGGCGATTCGTTGGGTAAAGGGTTAAAAGATATCACCCAGCGCTGCAGTGCAACCGCCTATCGAAACCACTCACAGTTGGAATTTACACCGGTGGCACCCCCTCCCAGCTGAAACCCTCTAGCCACATCCCTGCTCATTCGCCCACTCCACTTGAACTTTGATCAGCGTTTTAAGAATTTTGTCAAATTGCGTCTGCACTCTAAAATCATTTGGTTAAACATTACCCCTAAATCAATTAAACCAATTCATAATCTCTCAACCCAGTTAGTTTGGGGGTAATTTAAAAATTAAAAATAATATATTGTTATCAAAAAATAAATAAAAATCAACCTAAATCAACTGGGTTGAGTGAATATGAGTACAATTGAATTTATATACACTCAACCCAGTTGAGTTTGATTGATTTTTAACCCAACTGATTTTAGACTTTTTTGGTGCTATGAAATGTTTTAAAAGGATGATAAATTTGAATGTGTTTTATGTATATTCCTGATGGAATGCTGCGTGTTACATTGTTGGAAGGGGCTGTTTGAGTGCTGTCCAATAATGTTACAACACGGCAAACCATCTGCCTCATAAAATAAACTGAAGAAATAAGACTGCATATTTGAGCTTCCATATTAGAAGAACGCGATGCGAGCAATGATATCAACTTATAGACCGGGGCGCGGTGGCCCATTGGGTTTGCGCATTGAGATTCAGATCGAAAGGTCGTAGGCTCGATCCTCGTGTGGGTCAAATCACTTAAATTGACTTAATCCTAATTGCCAAAGTGCTAAGTCTTACTTAGAGTCCTGCGAATATTCGAGATTCGATTCGACATCGATACATTTGCTTCGAGATCGTTCTCGAATCAGTCTCAAGATTCGATTTTTTCGAATCTCTCGTACTAACTTCAAATTGTTACAATTCCATTGGATAAAATTGACATTAGACAGTTTATTCATGTAGGCTCAATTCATATTTAATTGAGTAATTGACAGGGGCGCGGTGGCTCAGTAGGTAGAGGTGCAGGCTGCAAGCCGAGAAATCCTCGGTTCGAATCCCACCTGCAGCAACCGCGTTGTGTCCTTGGGCAAGACACTTCACCCCCATTGCCCATGTGGTGGCACGATGACGCCATGTACTAAGGTGTACTGCACGTCAATGGTACGCATGTCTTCAACCAATCTAACCCTGCCATTGCCCACGTGGGGGCACTGTGGCGTTGTGTACTAAGGTGTACTGCACGTCGATGGTGCGCTTGCCTTCAACCAATGCTAACCCTGCTTGTGTGGAGTTGGTATGTTGGGAAGCTGACAGTTGCTCGCCGTTGCTCGGTGGTTCTCTCCGGGTACTCCGGCTTCCTCCACCCGTAAAACTATCGCGGTCATAATTAGCCATTGTGCAGAAATATGTGACCCTAAACACAAATAAATAAATAAATTGAGTAATTGACAGTGGTTATTGTTAGGTAAGAAGTCAATTTTGTCCGGAACATTTTCTATAGTTTTAGTTTTTGAAGGCTTAATTTGTTACTATTCACGTTCTTAAGAACGTGAATAGTAACAAATTAAGCCTTCAAAAACTAAAACTATGGATAATGGGCCTAGCTGTTTCAGCGACGGTGCTACAGAGAATATTTACATATTGGTGTTTAACCCTTAAGTCAATTTTGTCTGGAACATTTTCTATAGTTTTAGTTTTTGAAGGCTTAATTTGTTACTATTCACGTTCTTAAGAACGTGAATAGTAACAAATTAAGCCTTCAAATACTAAAACTATGGATAATGGGCCTAGCTGTTTCAGCGACGGCGCTACAGATAATATTTACATATTGGTGTTTAACCCTTTACCTAACGTAACGTTCAAAAGCGGCCAGCGCTATTCACAAAAATCACCAATTAATTTTCATTATTTTTTTTTCATTTTTGTCTCAAAAACATAGGTTATGACCCTCTTTGGAACGAGCTTGTCGAGCTCGTTCCAATGAGGGGTCATAACCTATGTTTTTGAGAGAGAGAATGAAAAAAATTAGTTATTCAAGAATTTTGTTTTCAAGTGTCGTCTGCTTTTCATGTTAGGTAAAGGGTTAAGGTCTTCAGTCATCCTTGTAAGGGTCATCACAGTGTTTCGTAACCTCCGTTTGGTGCAATATGAAATAACTTGTCTATTAAGATCCGATATCAGAGACTTGATTCGAAATTTTTTTATGATTCTCAGCTCCCTAGGCGTACTGCACGTCGATGACACGCATGTGTTCAATCGATCCTAACCCATCTTCTGCCGAATTAGTAAGTTGTAGAATCCAATATTTGCTCATAGGCAGAAATAAGTCCGGTGGAAATGCGCATGCGCGAGTTTTGTATGAATATCTGATCTTTTTTTTTTTACCCTGAAGCCTATGGAAAATTGTTTTCAAACCCATTTTAAAACCTGATTCTGTTAAGGGTTTATATTTCCTCTGTTATTTTGATATTGCCCAATCTCTCTATTTTGACATTGTATTTTAATTTTTTTTTCTACGAAAAGAAAAAGTTCGGTCTAAATTTATTTGAATATTGATGGTGAAATGTGTGTACAGTCTGTATAAATTAATGCAAAATTGCCGACAGTGTGAGTGTTTATATCACTTTTTTCATATATCGTGCTTAAAGTACGCGATTTACCATGTTCATTTTATAATCTAGAGACTTGAACGTTAAACTATATATAAATTACATGATGGTGAATTAGAAAACCATTTGGTCACTTTTATGTTGAAAACTGACAATTTTTTTATCCTGAAGCACCAAATCCAATTCTCACATTTCACTCGGCCTCGAAACACTCCCCTGCCTGTCAACAGTGAATATAGTTTTTGGAGTTATCACCCTTGTCGGAATCAATTCTGGCGTTTGTGGTTCTCTCCGAGTAATCCGGTTTCCTTCACCAGAAAAACTCACCGATGCGATTTGTCCCCGGTTGTTAGAAAAGTAATTAAAACCACAATAAATTGTAAATAATAAATATAATAGAGTTATAGGGGACTGTGATAATGGTGAAGGCCTATAACAAGGGGTTGTAAACTTGCATTTTAAGGCAGGGGACCTAAAACAGACGCCAGGAAGGAGAAAATACCGCTGCTTTTTCTCCAACCCTGCAGGCCACATCCATATTTGCCGTTATGCCCAAATTAGTCTGATCTAATGGTCTGCGATTCACAGTTCGTTAGTGACCTAATACGATATATTTGTTGGCAGTAACATCCATATTTGTTTACTAACGAAGCGCCTAACTAATTATTACAACGGAATGGACCAGCTAGTGTCACACGGGGCGAAGTGAGAAGAATAGTAGTTCGGTTTGGTTTTTCGGTATGCCGATGATATCGGTATCGGTTTTTCGGTATATTGCCCACCTCTAGTGATTCCTGAACACCCCCCCCCCCCCCCCCACACACACACACCCGTACTCTACCTGAGTTGTGTTCTGTATTTTCTCTCAACTGTTGAATAATAGAGAATATCGTGGGAGCTATTATATTAATGTTGGGGGAAAATATTGAATATCACATTTATTTGGAAATAAAGCATAGAGTGAAAATGCCATCACTGTTATTAATTTTTAATTGGAGTTGGAAATGCAAGCCATAGTTATTATTCAGACATTACTATTATGAAGCTGGTCAGAATAAGCACGATTACACTTGAATTGAGCATAGATTTTCAAAGGTAAATATCACCTTCGGCGATCTGTTTATTTTCTTGCGAGATACCTTTGTTTTGTAACGAAGTATTCCATTGGCTCATGCGAATCGCTGCGCCATCGTTGGGAATATCCACTGACATGTCATATATTTGACTATTTTCGCTTTTAGGAAACGTGTAGTACATTTGAATAGGTGTTACGTTACTAGTTTCTGAACTTCAGTTTGTCTCGGACTGTAATTATAAATATCAAACCACAGTTGCTGTAAAGAACTAAGAACTCGATATTTGGAGACTGTCGAGATAAGCCTTGCAGTTAACTAAACTGTTCATATCGCTTGCAACCAGATGTCTATATTGGTTTTGCAACCATTGTGTCAAAAATTGATTGAATTTTTCATCCTTTCATTGTCGATGGAATCTTCGTAGCAAATATATTTATCTCCAATCAAGATTACCCGGTCCGTTGAATATAATGCCAGCAGGAAAGTGTATTCTTTCTGATGTGCATTATCCTGCTCGCTCGCGCGCCTGTGACTCATCTTATCTGCAACGGATGTTAATTTTTTTCTAGGGCTGTCACGATTAATCGATTGTCGATCGGTCACGCCGAAACCGATTAGCATCTTTCGTTGTTGATGAACCGGTAATTTTTACCCCATTTTAGATTTTAAATAATTTTTTAAAAACTGATAAAAAAACTATTGTTTCTAAAGACAATAGGTCAAGAGCATCGACGTTCAACCTCAAGAAGCCGTTAGAAGCATTTATCTTTTAGGTATATTCAAAAGTTTGATGTTCTGAACTTTTGAACCGTCAGTGTAATAATCAAGACCGGCCGGCTCGCAACTGACGACCGGTTTTGATTATTACACTGACAGTTCAAAAGTTCAGAACATCAAAGCTTTGAATGTACCTAAAAGAGGATCGTCTTCGTTGTTTACATGAGGTAGGTCAGCCGGCTTGAACTTCATTTCTAGCGGCCCATATGGAGGGAGGGGGTAGTCTAGGTACGATTAATCGATTATTGCCGATTATTTGCGACGATTAATCGATTCCTAAATTAAAAATCGTGACAGCCCTATTTTTATTTTTTTCTCGTACGCCAAATTAATTAATTAATTAATTATGCCCAGACCTCCTTAGGAGGTTCTCTGGGTATATAGTCGAGGTCTCCGTCCGTCTATCCATTCGTCCATCCGTCCGCCCGTCAAACATTTTGTATTATAATCGGTTGTCGGATTTTGATGTCCTCCGGTATGGTGTTAGAGCAGCATGGGGGAAATGATATCCACAAATCGTGGACTTTGCCCACACATTCGTACCAGAGTTATGGCGCTTGTGGGACTTAGAAAAAAGTGAAATTAGCGTTTTGCTTTATAACTCTGGCATCAGTTATCGGATTTTGATGTGCATTGGTTTGCTGATAGACCATCATGGGGCACATGATATTCACATATCGCTGGTTTTGTCCACACATTCGTACCAGAGTTATGGCCCTTGTATGACTTGGAAAAATAGTAAAATGAACGTTTTGCGTTATAACTCTGGCATCGGTTATTTTTGACGTGCCGATAGACCAGAATAGGGGACATGACATCCACATATCGCAGGTTTCGTCTGTACATTCCTACCAAGGCAATGGCCATTGTAGTACTTAGAAAAATAGCAAAATTAACCCTTTACCCAACGCAGACCATATCAAAATTTATTATTTTAAATATCATTTTTCTAAATTTTTCAAAAGAAATTTCAACAAAACCATATCATGTGACCCCTCATTGGAACGAGCTCATTGAGCTCGTTCCAATGAGGGGGTCACATGATATGGTTTTGTTGAAATATTTTGAAATTTTTTTTACAACTGCTCAATTTGCATATTACGCGGGCGGATGCGGGCGATTCGTTAGGTAAAGGGTTAACCATTTACATTATAACATTGTATCCATGTTGTGGTCATAATCAGCCATTGTGTAGAAGCATGTGACCGTAAACACTAATAAATAAAAAAATAAATAAATAAATAAATGGTGACAGACTACCACGGTGGAAAGAATATCCGCATATTACGGGTTCTGTCCATGCATACTTTCCTCAGTTATGCAGATTCTTATCTTAAAAAAATTGCCCCAATGAACTTTTTGTATTGTTGCTTTTTGTGAATATGAATATTTTTTATTGAATGTCAACAGAAAAATGAATGATGTTTATGACGCAGGGGAAGTTTAACGAAGTTAAGTCTTAATGTTTGTGGGTTTGTTCGATATAGCAGATATTTATGCCATCTTCTTGAGAAATGCCACCACCCCAATAAGCAGAAAATGCTATCATGGTATTGCAGGAGGGGCAAATGCAATGCTTTGCGTAGCTTAATTAATTAATTCATATTAATTAATTAATTAATTAATTATATCTTTGTTTATGACGCTTTCGACACCCAGAGTCACATCATGTCGGATATTTTTTACGGGTGGAAGAAGCCGGAGTACCTGGAGATAACCACCGAGCAACGGCGTGCTACTGTGAGACTCCGCAACATACTAACTCCACATAAGCAGTGTTAGTATTGAGTGAAGGAAAGCGCACCATCGACGTGCAGTACGCCTTAGTACACAGCGCCACCCTGCCCCTACGTGCCCCCAAGTGGTTAACCGAAATTAAGTACATTGCCCAAGGACACCAAACACCTAGTGCTAGTCATAATCGAACCGTGGACCTTTGGATTTGAAGATCAGTGCTCTAACCACTGACCCTCCGCGCTCCCTTACTCCTAAATAATTATCAGCAGGCAGATATATCATAATTTCCACGTCGCGTCGAAATTGTCAAATATATCCCCCTGCTGATAATGTTGGAGCCCGAGAACAGAGAGCGTTGTCAGTTGTGCCATATTTACGTAATGGCGACATAACTTGCCCGTTAACCCTTTACCTAACATGAAAAGCAGACGACACATGCAAAATAAATTCTTGACTAACTATTATTTTCATTTTTTGTCTCAAAAACATAGGTTATGACCCCTCATTGGAACGAGCTCGACGAGCTGATTCCAATGAGGGTCATAACCTGTGTTTTAGAGACAAAAAATGAAAAATTAATGAAAATTAATTGGCGATTTTTGAGAATAGCGCTGGCCGGTTTTGGCCGTTACGTTAGGTAAAGGGTTAATGTCTCCGATTTCTCAGATACAAATGACGTCAATGAGAGAGAGAGAGAGAGAGAGAGAGAGAGAGAGAGAGTTATGCATGTTATATATATCTGCTTTAGTCGTGCTTAGTTGTGATTTAGCATGAGCGTGCTTCGACAATCAAACGTTGTGATTTCTTTTGAAACTAGTCTTACCAATTCAATATTTCATACCGCCGATAGATATGCAATGTGTGTCAACGATATATATTTCAAGATTTATATACTACAAATTATTGACATTTATCTGAATACAATAATGATAAATAAAATTGTGGGTCAAATTCAAATTTCGTGTTTCTGTGTAGTTGTGTTAACGAGTTTGCCATTGCGGTCACTTTGGGTTCTCGGACAAGAAGTTATAATAATTTAAACGAATTCTTTTACTTCGGTACATTCGCAGTGCAGTATAATATCAAAACCCGTAAGAATAACATTATTGCATAGAGGAGATCAGTACTCACCATGTTGGAGGGTTGTGGGGGTGGAACACACCTTTGTCACATTTGTTTCCAAAACAAATACATGTGAGTTAATTAACAGGCACAATCCTGGCCAGAAAATGGCGGACGTGAACTCGTTTCAGCATCAAATAAATAGATACCGGTATATTACGCGCTTGTTCATTTGTGTTAAACCCTTTACCCAACGTAACGGAAAAAAACCGGCCAGCGCTATTCTAAAAAAAAAAAACTCCAATTAATTTTCATTATATTTTAATTTTTCGTCTCAAAAACATAGGTTATGACCCCTCTTTGGAACGAGCTCCTCGAGCTCGTTCCAATGAGGGATCATAACCTATGTCTTTGAGACAAAAAATGAAAAAAAAAATCACTTATTCAAGAATTTTGTTTGCAAGTGTCGTCTGCTTTTCAAGTTACGTAAAGGGTTGAAATTAACTTTTATATTAAGTATGAATTGTAATATTATTAATATTATGGTAAATCCGAGTTGAAAACAAAACTTTAGGTTAAAACACATTGAAATGTGACTACATACAGTCGGAATCGAGTAGAGTTTCCACAATTATTTGTTTTAATAAGCGATACTCGGTCAGCAATAATCGACATTCAATCGATTAATCGTAACATATACCATGTGGGGGTTTTTCTTGAACCTACCTACGAAATATTCTCGGACTGTTTGTTAGTTACTAAATATTTAGATACAGACGAATGACGTTTCTAAGGAACCAGATTGCCTTATATTATACAATGTCTATCAACAGACTCCCTTTAAAAAGTTATCATTTGTCGTCCCCAATGGTTTTCATATACTGATGCGGGGAAGAAATTCTGTACCTTAGTCTGTATTCCGCAAATTCAGTTACTCTAAACCCGCATGACAAACCATATCTAATACGGCGTCTCCTTTTTCCCAACACACAGAAGTAGATATTTTAGACATGAAAAAACACTTTTACAAATAAAGAACTACGTTTTGGTCGACAAAGCCCATGGTTATGAAACATAAGATGGGCAATTACTCGAATACACAAAACACAAATCGATTACTCATGTTATCAACGATTAATCGACTAATCGATTAATTGCTGCACCTCTAGAATCGAGTTTCGTATCTTCGTTGCTTTGCAAAGCTAAACTGAGCTACCATTTCGAAAGTTCAACATTCGAAATGCATTGATATGAATCAAGTATTGTCGATACCTGCGCCATACGTGTTTGCATATTTGGGTTATACGAAAGTAAATGAGTGACATATGAAGCGATTGATGGTAACAGCCATCGCTGGTTCCCTACTTCGCTCCACACGTGTTTATTGTTTGGAAACAACTGTGACGTGTGCCCACCCCACGTGATCAACTGTAGGGAATGCTGATAAAGTCTACTGAAGTAGGAAAATCCAATTTTTGATACACTCATTTTCACATTGGTTGGTCCCTTTAAACAACCTTCCCTAAGTGTCTGGAAGCAAATCCTACTCCAGTACCCACTTAGAAACAAGTCGACCTTGAATGGTTCTTACTGGGCCTTCAATCTGTTTATAAGTGCTGGAATTTCAAAACTTAAATTCCAGGACCTGGGGAGTGTTTGAAAGTCACATTTTTCAGGGGAAAGTCCCAAGAAAATCTATCTCCGTAATGCCTTAGTTTATTTGGTCAAAATATGTATATATGTGCTGTTAATAGAATAGAATAGCTTTAATGAGCAAATACACCAAAAACAAGGCAGATTGCATCAACAAAATAGGATAGTTAACAACTGAAAATTAAGTATTATTAAATGACAAAAATAACACATAATATGTACGCATTTGTGTTTTGTTGCACAAATCCCATTTGTATCCATGGATGTAATACCTGTAGTAGTCCCCGTGGGAACCTCGGGAAGTGAAGCAGTGCTCGTTTACTGTGGCAAACAAGCTTTGTTTTACTGGTAAAATAGGCATCGATAACCTGGGTGCTTGGGGTGGAAGTCCTCCAACATGGGTATAAACGATTGGCTGGACTTTATATCCACGCTGTGGTCACAATTAGCCATTTTGCAGAAATTTGTGATCCTAAACACCAATAAATAAATACCTGTAGCAGTGGTGTGACGATTATTGATTTTCCTAATCGATTAATCTGTAGAGATAATCGATTATAATCCCAGGTGCTCCCTTAAAAGTATTAAGAAAATAACAACGAGCATCCAAAATGGGCCAGGTTGGAGTTTCAAATGATTGCTTGTTGAAATGACTCACTGTGGCGTTCGCACAACATTCCTGGCCTTTATCTGTCACGTACAGGGGCGTAAGAACCTGGAAACTTTCTCCCCCTCTCTCTCTCTTTAGAGAAAGAGAGAGAGAGTTTTGGACAGCATTATCTTTACCAATCAGTTATGACCATGCAATCCTACTAGGAATTAGCAGGGAGAGGATGTACAGACTCTTTACTTGTAAACTTCATGCGGATGAAAATTCCCCATTTGGATTGTCTCTACTACGGCCCCTTAACGTCTGAGGTAAATGCATGTTTTTGACCTCATATTTAACAAATTTCTTAATCGGGCCGAAATAAAGTTTGTTAAAAATGTATAGGTTCGTTCAATTACTAAGCATTTCAAAAAGTAAAAATGTATCGATTATTCGACTAAGGAAAGCACTAATCGATTATTCCGTAAACGACGTACAGTCAATTAATCAAATATTCGTGACAGCTCTTTGTCTAAGACCAATCTATATATCAACAGGAACCTATCTCACGAGAGCTTCCCAGGGATCATTGTTAGGTGTCCGAAGAACCATTTGCCCAGAGAACAGTTAACTGGTATATACGGACCAGATGTATTGGAAATAATTCCGAAGAGTAATTCTTAACTCTTTGAACCTGAGAGGCCTCTTTTCCGACAGGGAACATGATACGTCATAATTTCATTAAGTAGAATGGCTGCTGAGTGAATGTATGGGGTAGACCAATAGATATTTTCAACGTGCAGTATTAATTGGTCTACCCCCAAATAATGATTGTGGACTCTTCCAGTTGCTGCCGTTGATTGACGTGGAAGGTACCACCAGTGTTCAAAGGGTTAACCCTTTACCCAACGTAACGGCCAAAACCGGCCAGCGCTATTCTCAAAAATCGCCAATTAATTTTCAAAATATTTTCATTTTTTGTCTCAAAAACATAGGTTATGACCCCTCGTTGGAACGAGCTCGTCGAGCTCGTTCCAACGAGGGGTCATAACCTATGTTTTTGAGACAAAAAATGAAAAAAAATAATTATTCAAGAATTTTTTTTTGCAAGTGTCGTCTGCTTTTCATGTTAGGTAAAGGGTTAAGAAGTCCTGGATTTTTTTCACGAACTCTCGGTGAACGTTCACTAAAGAACACACAGACGTACTCCGACGGGCAAACGATAGGACAAATAACCCAACACTAGTACTTATTTACCTGCTCGCATTTTGTTTGTAGCTGAAAAATGCGAGCTTGGTGGACTTTTGATGGCGAACAGACGCTTGATCACGGACAATCGCTCTTAACATTTTGGTCAAAGCCTTGATACTGCGAATTGTATTTTTGTCGATACCGAAGGTGGGTACAGGGGCAGTTTCGATGAGTGGTCATACTTTTGACAGCCAGGATCACCTCGTGTCGGACAGTTTTACGTGCGAAGGAAGCCAGAGTGCCCGGTGAGAACTCCCGAGCAGCGACGACAGCGGCGAGCAAGTGACAGACTCCCCAACTCCGCATAATCAGGGTTAGTATTTGTTGAAGGCAAGTGTACAGCCGACGTACAGCACGCCTTAGTACACAGTGTCATCATGCCCCCACCCGGGCAATCGAGATTAAATGCCTTGCCCAAGGACACAAGGCACAACACAGGTACCACTGGGCCAGAATCGAACCGTGGACCTTTCAATTTGAAGTTTAATGCCACCGCGCTCCAGTTTGGTCCAAAACTATTTAAGAATTGAATACAATTTTTATAATCTTTATTGGAGTATGAACGTGTGGGAATGGGTACAAATTATGTTTGAATCCCGAAGGAATTCACACAATTTGTACCCATTCCCACACGTTCATACTCCAATAAAGATTATAAAAATTGCATTCAGTTTTTATAATTACATTCCGTAACTGTTTAAACTACTTTTTACCAAACAACAAAGCAGAAAGACGAAATAAAATATGTACGAACGAACGAGGCGAAAAACCACCCTCACACAAAAGACAAAGCGCACAACTCTGATTTTTAATTTTCACAACTTTAGAAATGGATACCAGTATTTTAGTAACGGGCTTTATGCCACAGTTGGGAAATGTCACCAAAGAAACAGCAGCGGAATTGATCACTGCGAGAGGCGCTAAAAGTTAAAAACCCGCCCAAACACCGCCCGAATTACATTCTGTCAACTGTGCTCTACCGTAAATGCGGGTCAAAGTTCGACCAAATGTATTCATTGGAAAATGAATTACATTTGCTCATGACGTTTTCACCAAGCTGAGCAATGGGAATTGAGTATTTGGACCCAAAACGTACACCTACATTAACAATGTAATTATATGGTTTTGAAACAAAAACTTGAAATTTCATTTTTCAAGTCTAAGAAGAGAAATCAAGTATCCACCGTCTGGCATGCGCGTCAGTTGAAGAGAACAATTTTTAAATCGCCCCCACCAATCCAACCTGATAGAAAGCCTGTACCTCCTTCTCCTTGAATACAAATCTTGTGCCGTCATGGGGAATCATGGGAAACCGAGAGGACATATCTATTAACCCATTCACACGCGTGTGTCGTTCTGTGTATTTAGTGCATGGAGAGAATAACTACATATATTTTATGTAACTGATTCCCATGACGGTGCCATAACACACTCACACGTGTGTGTCGTTCTGTGTTTATTACACGCCTTCACGTCTATAAAACAATTATCAGAAGGACACTCAGCAATTCATTTGACAACTATCAACAAAAAGAACACATTGTATCGCTTACCAACTTTGCGAGGGGAACCAGTGTTACTATTTCGTCCCCCCATTTCCAATGTGTTCTATGTGCCTACTGGCAGCCTATTGGCGCATAGAACACATTGGAACTCAGGGGACGAATTTTAGCTATCGCTAACGATTGAAATCGTAATTGCGTTGCGCGATTTGTAGAATATTCCAGTGAAATTTCACTTCAATTTAAAATAGTCCGTCAACGATTTCCGTTCCGTTCACATATGTGCGGAACAGATTTTCATTTTCCGCATTATTTAGTGTTGCTGTAGATGGGGATTACATAGAACAAGCGTGTACTAAAATGCTGGGAAGACAATGTATCACAACTGCTACAAACAAATTTCCTGAATTTTTCAACGAAAATCTCCATTAACTGGTAGAGTGCCGAATTATTTTGGTCATCAAAATTTGTTCACATATGTTTGCCTTGTTACAATTTATGGGAGAGTGCCAATAGGCACTCTCCCATAAATTGTAACAAAGCAAATACTAACGTCTATGAAAAAAAAACTAGAAGGACACTCAGCAATTCATTTGACAACTATCAACAAAACGAACATATTTTATCGCTATCCAAATTTGAGAGTAGAACCGTGTTACTATTTTGTCCCCTGAAATCCAATGTGTTCTATGTGCCTACTGGCACATAGAACACATTGGAACTCAGGAGACGATTTCAGCTATCGCTGCCGATTCAAATTGTAATTGCGTTGTCCGACTTGTAGAAAATTCTAGTGAAATGTTGCTTCTATTTAAAAGTAGTCTGTCAATGATTTCTGTTCCGCACATATGTTCGGAACAGATTTTCATTTTCCGCTCTGTTTAGTGTTGCTGCAGATGGAGATTTCATAGAATCGGCGTGTAATAAAATTGATGTAGTTGTTCTCTTCATGCACCAAAATTGAGAAGGGAGATCCTTCCCCTGATCCGTCAATGAGATTTGGTGCCTTTTTCTATCAGTTTTGAAATGTTCGGTGTGAATGTTCGCAGCGATATGATGTATGCGTGAACAATTTAGAGATTATTACTTAGATATTAGCCCGATATAAAATTAACCAAGAAATAAACTTTTATTTATTAACCCTTTACCTAATGTAACGACCAAAACCGGCCAGCGCTATTCTCAAAAATCGCCAATGAATTTTCATTATTTTTTTCATTTTTTGTCTCAAAAACATAGGTTATGACCCCTCGTTGGAACGAGCTCGTCGAGCTCGTTCCAACGAGGGGTCATAACCTATGTTTTTGAGACAAAAAATGAAAAAAAATTAGTTATTCAAGAATTATTTTTGCAAGTGTCGTCTGCTTTTCAGGTTAGGTAAAGGGTTAAATCAAAACAAACAATATGTTCTCATATCTGTTACAGTTTAAATTCCTGGCAGTGTTTTCACAAAGTCCGAAGTTTCATCTTCTACTCCTTGTTTAGTTATCCGAACGTTTCGGCTTCCCCACTGAGGAAGCTGCGACGTTCGGACTGCCGAATAAGCCTTTTTCGAAACCACCCTGCGACCTCTGACCTTGCATAGATTCAAAGCCAAGGTGGCAGTTTCGAAAAAAAGCTTATTACCCCTTCTGCCACTTCGAGTTCGACGCGTCTCCGCTCACGACTCCGAATTTTAGTTTGCGATAAATTTTCTTTACAACTCTCTTCATTCTTCTCTTTATCCACCCAATAATTACTTATTGCTGTCATTAATTCCCCATCCTACAAAACTCTGCTTCAAATCAATCAACCACGGGGGCGTCGGAAGCTCGTTAATAGTGGAGGAGCACAAATTTACAATGCTACCATGATTCGACCCAGTGTGAGAAAGGTTACAACCGTATATCGGTAAATGAACCATGACTCGCTATATTCTATCGTTTAAATGAATATGCGGCTATATGGTTACTGTCTTGTCCGTTTCTTCCACTTCAACCATCTTCCAACCCGAAGGCCAGCCTTCGGGTTGGAAGATAGTTAAAGTAGAAGAAACGGACCGAAGCGACCGAAAATGGGATTCTTTGGCTAATATTGTTTGGATTTGCAAATAATGTTACAGGAATGTCTGTATATTGACACGTTTGCATGCGCCCATTTTAACTCGTTTTGTAACTGCGAAACATATCTGTGGGGAAAAGTGGAAGGGCACGTTATCCCTGTGCCCCCCCCCCCCCCGGCCCGCCGTGTCAGTTCCACCTTATTTGGGAACGCCAGTTTTCCTGATTACGTTCGACGAATAACTTCGATGTAAACATTACAAATTGGTTACGCCTAGTAATACATCGGGGGGGGGGGGGGGGGGGCGCAACTCTATGTTGGTTCAAATCGATCTAGATAGGCGTCTTATCCGTCGAGTTTGAAGCCACATCAGCGGAGTTTAATAATGGGCAATTCTGGAAAAGAAACTCATATCTAATTTATTTCTTTATTGGGGTTTAACGTTACTTTCGACATCCAGGGTCACCTCGAGGCGGACATCGGTTTTACGGGTCGAGGAAGCCGGAGCACCCGGAGAGAACCACCGAGCAACGGTGAGCAAATGTCTGACTCCCGCACAAGCATGGTTAGCATTGGTTGAAGACAAGTGCATCATCGACGCGCAGTTCGCCTGAGTGTACCGCGCCACCGTGCTCCCACGATCATATCTAAAAAAATAATAAGAAATAATGAAGGGACTTTAATGAACGCCTAAAATACAAAATTTCGCCTGGATGACCGTTTAAATTCCAATGATGCATGCATCTACTCCTCACTGTGGTTCCGGCGTTTTGATCACTGTACGTATACCGTCCGTTTCAGGGGCGCCACGGTCTCCTTTGGAATGGACATCACATCTGTCACTTTTTGTTTGCAGAAAATGAAAATTACTGTTTTGTAAAGTGCTCTTAGTTCCAAGAGCTGAAATGTCAAGCGTGGTGGGTCATCTCTGGAATGTGTCCTCGTGGGAACCCTTGGAAGTGGAGCAGTGCCTGTTTACTGTGGTAAACAAGTTCTGCTCTATTGGCAAAATAGGACTCGGTAAGAAGATAACGAATGTCTGGGGTGGAAGTCTAAAATTGGCAGCACAGGTGTAAACGATTGGCTAAACTTGACTTTATACCTATGCTGCGGTCATGATACAGCCATCGATGCTGAAAGTGACCTTAAACATCAATAAATAAATAAATACGTCTCTAGAATGTGTGGATCCTGAGACATGGGAACAGTGATGGATTCAGGATTGGACACTGTTGCGTGACGATGGAGCTAGAGACAGTGACAAGTTCAGCGTTTCCGAACCCATATGACATCTTGGCACTACACTGCAAAAAATATAGGTTCTCTTTAGAACCAAAACTGGTTCTAATCTTGTCCCTGAGATGGAACCAGTTCTGTTTAAACAGGATTTATTTCAAATCAAGTAAATTTACCAAGATTAGCATTCAATTTTAACAGAATATTTCATGAACTGAAGTAGATTCAGCAGTAAACTTGGAGCTTATTCAACGCAGTCGCCAAACATTTTGAAACAAAGGAGATATGAACAGTTGGCATATCGAACCAGTTTTGGTTCTGTATAGAACCCAAACTGGTTCGATATGCCAACTGTTCATATCTCCTTTGCTGAAGACTGATTTGAGAAAACATCGTATAAGCTCTAAACTTACGACTGAAACCCCCTCAATTTATGTTTAATTCTGTTAATATTTAATGTTAATCTTTATAAATTTATTTGATTTGAAATAAATACTGTTTAAACAGAACTGGTTCCATCTCAGGAACAAGATTAGAACCAGTTTTGGTTCTAAAGAGAACCTGTATTTTTTACAGTGTAACTGGGATGTTTGAGGGTATACACAATGTTTTTATCTATTCACAGAGATACCAAGTCGTTAATTGTCCGTTCATAATGCGAGAGGTGATTAGTCTTAAAACGTCTGTATACTGGTGCACCCTTTTTTGCCGAAAGGAAAATTTAGCAGTAAACAGTATGACATTCAGAACTCTCAAGTCAGAAGGTAGATCAGTTATAATTTAATCCTCCAGCCCTACAGGGCTGTAGGATTAAATTATAACTGGATCTCCGGGATCGCAGTGGCTCCTTTGTTATGGCATTGGACTTCAAACGAAAGGTCCGCGGTTCGATCCCCACCAGGGATAACTGCGTTGTGTCCTTGGGCAAGGTACTTAACCCCTTTGGGGCACGGTTGCGCTGTGTACAATAATGTACTTCACGTCGATAGTGCGCTTGTCTTCAAACCATGCTATCCCTGCTTGTGCGGAGTTAGTACGTTGGGGAGTCTGGCAGTTGCTCACAGCTGCTTCGTGGTTCCCATCGGTACTCCGTCTTCCCCCCACCCGTTAAACTGTACTTCACGAAGTGACCCTGGATGTCAAATTGCCGTTAAACCCTAATAAAAAACACCCTGGATCTCCACATGAGTACGAAATGGACTCGTCCATTTGTTGAAAATAGTATTGTGAAGGGCGAACACATTCAGGACACAGTGCTGGAAGGGTAAATAATATTGGGGCCCCGACTCAACCAGCTGCTTCATTATCTACTGCTTCAGCAGTCATCATCAATAATCAACTGTCACCAGTGCTTCATTTGGAACACGAATAGGAAAATGTAGGCCAATGACCATTAATGCCAAGTCTATAATAGATCATATTGATCTGAACCGCTTTATTGCAAAATTAACACTTCTCCGTACTGAACACAAAATCACCATACATTTTGTTCATAGCAAAAAAAAAAAAATATATATATATATTTATATACAGTTACCTACTTTGGAGTGGCTGGGTGGTGTCGGGCCGGAAAAAAATGTGTTTTTGTAGGTTTTGCAAATTTATGGCTTATATGATAACAACAAAATAACCCTCATTGGGAAATGGAAAAATGAGGTATTTAGATGCCCGGAAGTATATATTACATATATATTTAGTGCTAGTGACCAATATACGGTCCTTTTCTAGACTTGATTGGATGATACCAGCCAATGCCGCTGTCATCCAAGCAACATGAAACGATATCAGTGGTCATCAAAAACAAGATATTTCACTGCAGTCATTTTTATGATAAAATCAAATGAGAAAACAAAATGGGGATCGAACTGAGGATCTTTCGGTTTGAAAACCTGTGGCCTTGCCACCGCGTTCCAATTAAATGTTATTTATTCAAGCCTAGAAATAAAGAGTTTACATCGTATTAGTAGGTTATGCTATAAAACGTGGTTGTGACTCAGGGTGACCAATAGCAAAAAGGGACTGTGATGCTTTTCCGTCTAGTCTGTTTTACTTCGCCAGACTTAACAAAATTTTCTTAACAGCGGAAATTTCTACCAAAATAGATTTATTTATTTATTAGTGTTTTTAAGGTCACATATTTCTGCACAATGGCTAATCATGACCACGACAGTTTTATGGGTGGAGGAAGCCGGAGTACCAGGAGAGACCCACCGAGCAAGTTGAGCAACTGTCAGCCCCCAACATACAAACTCCACACAAACAGGGTTAGCATTGGTTGAAGACAAGTGCACTATCGACATGCAGTACGCCTTAGTACACAACACCACCGAGCCCCCACGTAGGCAATGGGGGTGAAGTGTCTTGCCCAAGGACACAACGCGGTTGCTACAGGTGGGATTCGAACCGAGGAGCTCTCGGTTTGCAGCCTGTATCTCTATCTACTGAGCCACCGCACCCCCACCAAAATAGAGAGCAACAACTAACGCGCGATCTCGCTTCTGCGAGATCGTTCGTTAGTTGTTTCTAATTTGATGTAAATTTGTTAAGATCTGAATGGCATGTCAATCTATCCATTTGTGTATACAATGCGGACGGATCCCTCGAGTCGAGTAGGTCCCGAGTGTCAGATCTGAGTGGCAAACATGCGGCATTAGGAATTCAGCTGGGGGGGGGGGGGGGGGGGGGGCGGTGGCGCTGCAGCGACCGGTTCTCGTCAGATCACCGAAGTTAAGCAACGTCGAGCCCGGTTAGTCCTCGGATGGGTGACCGTCTGAGCGATCGATTCGGGCTCCCGCGTTGTGTCCTTGGGCAAGGCACTTAAATCTGATTGTCCACACGGGGGCACGATGGCGCCGTGTACTACGGCGTACTGCACGTCGATGGTGCGCATGTCTTCAACCGATCTAACCCTGCCTGTGCTGCAATACGGAGTTACGATGTTGGGGAGCTGGCAGCTGCTCGTCGTTGCTCGGTGGTTCTCTCCGGGTACTCCGGCTTCCCCCACCCGTAAAACTGTCACGGTCATGATTAGCCATTGTGCATAAGTATGTGACCTTAAACACCAATAAATAAATAGGAATTCTGCTCATGTTGTATAATTGTTTGTAACCTGGGGTTCGTTCTCGCATTTTACAGTTGAAGTAATCCCCAGGTAACCTGGACGACTATTTGCGGATTATTTCTAGATCTGCGTCTATGCCCACTTCCTCTTCTGCTAAGAGGTTACAATACACTATTTTCCATTGGCGACAGTTCAAATCGTTTCCATTCTCTCCACCTCATCAAGTCGATTTTGATAAAAACAACCCAATATTCATTTAGTTTATCATCTCTTGAAAAAATATACTGAAAAAAATATAAGTTACCATGTGACTTTTGCCTTTAAATTTGGTGATTCCTATTCTACCGTTCAGTTTCGCACTGAAAAAATAGACATACTTTTACCTACCCCAACTCATTTTTTTTTCATCTCCTCTCACACTTTTCAGAAGAATGTTATATATCACCAGTATTTTATAATTTTTTCAAAACATGCACTTTCAAATTTTATTCACACGCACAAGCTCAATTCATTTTCCACCAATTAGATAAATAAGGAAACTTTTATCCTCCATTAAAGAGTTCGCATGAAAACAGTGTATTGTAACCAATAAGAACTGTCGATGTGGTGAGAAGCATGGATAATCGAACACTTTTTCCGGTGATTACTCCTTTTACTGCCACGCCCACTTTATCCACATTTGGAAGACCTCTATACGTACACCTGAATGCGATGAAGTTTAATAAAATTTATGACATACTTGAAACTCTGCCATCTGATTAATTGTTGGAAAGGGCTCTCTGAGCCCTTTCCAACAATTAATCAGATGGCAAGTTTGATCCTCGCATACCAGATCGTATTTATTTATCAAGGTTTAACGACACTTTAACAGCCAAGGTCATATCATGTCGGTGACAGTTTTACGGGGAAGCTGGAGTACCCGGAGAGAACCACCGAGCAACGACGAGCAGCTGCCAGCTCCCCAACATCGTAACTCCACACTGCAGCACATGCAGGTTTAGATTGGTTGAAGACATGCGCACCATCGACGTGCAGTACGTTTTAGTACACGGCGTCATCGTGCCCCCATGTGGACAATCGAGGTCAAGTACCTTGCCCAAGAACAGAACGAGGGAGTCCGAATCGATTGCTCAGACGGTCACCCATCCAAGGACTAACCGGGACCGACGTTGCTTAACTTCGGTGATCTGACGAGAACCAGTTACCCCAATGCCACCATACCAGAAAGTACAGATAATCATCCTAAAATAAGTGACAATAGTCTTTTCGGCAGCGTAAGTGTTAAAGAAATAAAAACCAAAATTGCAAAACAGAACTTCTATTCATCAAAAGCGTTAAGATCATGCAATTCGTTTTCAACATCTTCCTTTTTATCACCCACACGAAACATCAGTTTGAAGCTAAAAACACAAGTTGTAACTAAAACTATTGTCATGATTACGATAAAAATAATGATACGAATGAATTCGGCATCGTGTGCAAATCCACTGGTAGCTCGATTGGACGGAGCTTGCGGATCGAATGAAGACGTTATATTTCCTAGAATCACAACACCCGTATTGTTTACAGCAGGGATTATTACACCAAGAACACTTCCGTTTTTAGGATCATATTCCGTAAGTGACATACTAAGACCGTTCCTGTTGTTATTTCACCACCGTGAACTTTTCAGCCGTTGAATAAGAGTGATAGTGTGTTTTCTGCATATTGGTTTTGGGTTGGAGGTGTTTCCTTGAACATTTTTTTCTGAAATGAAAAAAAATAAGATTTTTTTAGAGATAGATGAATAGAAAAACAGACCCCCCCGCCCCCATTAAAAAAAATGAAAATAAAGGAAAAGACAAATAATAAGTAAATAAATAAATAAATAATAAACAAATAAATAAAATATCTCGTCAGAGTTAACCACCTTGAAAAGTTGCACATCGGATTTAAATGATGCAATATCCGAAACTAAACAGCCTTGGGAGAATATATTGTTTAAGTAAACGCTTGAAACAATCTACCGACATCTTGCAATATTGTTGAATATTTCAGGTAGATAAAGAGGGTGATTTGATGACTTTTGGACCTAAAAAATACATTTGAATATTCGTGTGTATTTGTTGGGAATTCCCTGAAAAATATGTGCACGTGAGTGGCAGTTCCCTTTCTGTCAGTTTTTCTCTCTAATTTGTTGCATGTACTTTGTCAAGTACAACGTTTCAGACAACTTATTCTGATCCGAAAACAAGTGGCATGGCCACTTGTTTTCGGATCAGAATAAGTTGTCTGAAAGGCTGTACTTAACAAAGATATTTGAATGCCAAAATTAAAATGATGCGATTATATTTTTTCGCCTGAACGTTACAAAGGTCGACTATGGAAAAAATATTTAGAACTATGATACCGACATTCGTGCACGGAAAATTTCCCCAATCCTGTATTCTTTGTTTTTCTTTTTGTCAAGTCTTCTGGGGACCATTCCGTGTTTTCATAACGGTAATTTTGCCAGTATAAACCCATTGCCGATTAGCCATCTTTGACGTTAATGATATGCAAGGTCAGAGGTAGCTTCGGGTAAACAATTCGATCGGACTATCTGTGAAGACTGTCATACATGCGATAGAAACAACCAAAATGCTTCGCTTGAAACGAGAAAATGTGCATTTTCGATTTAATACTAATAAAGATAGAAAAAATAGCACACTTTCAACACTTCATTTAATGGACAGGGCAAAATAATGTTGATTTTTAGTGAAATGAATACCGCAATGAACCCCTTCCCACAAGCGAAGGTAGACTCGGCATCATGGTTTTGTTGTGTTGACGAGTGACAAAACTGCAGATATATCACTGAAATGACACAAAAATGTCTGCGTGAGTGAAAAGCAAATCCTGGGTATCCAAGCAACCAACCCATACAAATATTTTCAAGCATAACACACAGATGTTCCAGCTGGAAGAGGTTGGATGGGCGTGGTACCTAAAAAAGTGAATGAAAATAGTCTGCTAGTATCAGTGTCGCGTGTCTACTAATAATATTTTGTCCATATACACTACAAGTCAAAATGAGTTGAAGAATAACCACGACCGGTCTTTTGACTATTTTCTCCTTCAACTCAAACTTACATGTCACACAGTGGAAGCTGTCTTATTACAAAAAACACCCACGAAGTGGAAGGTCCACGCAGTGCCGGGGAAAGGAAATTCGGACCCGGGGTTAATTCTGTGACGGCTCCCCTTTAAAAAATGTCGGGATATTGCACAGATGATAAAGGCATCTGCAGCGAGTGCCGGAGGCGCGATCGATCACAGAGTGGTTGGAGGAGGCGGCGTTTCTCCCCCAACAAAATTTTTAAATCAGTTATTAAATGGAGTCTTCTGGCGGCTTTTGGGATAAAAAATCACATTATTTTTGGCAGTCAAAATGATGTTTTTTAGCAGCATGTTTCCAATTTCCAAGTTGATCAATGAGTATCCAATGACCTTCCGCCCATAGCTATATTCACTGCACAATTCTTGAAGTGATAACTTGGTTATCATTATTACTTCAAGAATCATGCATGCAGTCCAGAATTACAGCCGTTGGTCAAGTGAATAGCTTCATTCACGATACAGGCCCCTTCTTAACTGTTGGCACATGAGTCAGAACGTTGGGGGAGGGGGACTAGGTCAAACATGGCCTGAAAGTCCGTATTTTGGGTTTTTTTGTTTTGTTTTGGAACGCCCTTTGAAAGCACGTACCAACCCCCCAAAAATTATAATGCAATCTTTCGGTCATGTTTGGACTAGTGTTCAGCCGATTACCAAAAATGGCCGCTGACCGATTACTGGTTATTTGAGCTCACAATTGGCCGATTCTGATGCTGATTCCGATTGTAATACCGCGCACTACTAGACAAGTCGAGGCTCGAAATAACTACATTAAACTGAACATATTTGACAGTGTTAAACACCGTTGACTCAGGTCCAGTGAAACAACCAGTCGCGCACACTTGGGCGGTAAACGAGCCACGCTTACCACCCAAGTGCGCGCAACTGGTAATTTTTACTGCGATCTGAATCAATGGAGTGCAGCCATCACTTTTCCGGTATGAACTGGCTATTGCCGCAAGTACGCTCAATTGTAAGCTTCATATGTCGTTTAACTTGTTTATCCCGTCAAGAGACATCTACAGAGATTAAGAATACACTGTGGTGGTTTTTCAACTTTATTGAATGGTATCATTGACATCATTTTATTAACAACTGAACAATTGCAGAAGATAATAAAATCCGGTTTATGAATCATCACAAAATGCTTGGCAGCAATCGGTTAAACCGATGTTAAAGGGGGCGTTGCCGTTGTCATCCGATTGCCACAATCGGCCGATTGTGGTGGCCGGTTCCGATCATCGGTTGAGCACTAGGTTGGACTAGAGGGTGGGCAGGCGAAACGAAGATCCTTGACTCCAGGGCCACCGCCCCCCCCCCCCCCCCAGTTACAGGCTGTGGGTGTTACTACCCTGGGCCCCACACTCTCCGCGACCGCGGGTACATGACCAAAATGTGCATACATGGATATTGTATTACAGAACACACATGGTGATTTTGTATTTCTCCTCTAAGTATATATAGGTGGATATACATATATTTCCAACATATTCGTGCCAGTTTGTGGAAAGTTTGGGACTCAACAAGCTAATCTGCAATTTATGGACCACCAGATAACTAACTTATCAGTGCTCCTTAAACTGCATATTTGCTTTGTTAGTTACAAGTTTTTACTGGCTGTCAGGTATAGTCAGTGGTTGATGCCCATGTGCATTGTTTTACACAAGCAAAATTCCAGCCAGCGGACCTCCGAGTGGAATCCATAAATCACTTGACTTACAGTACGAGTCGAAATACGTTGTAGAATAACCACTATAAACTACTAGTATGCATCTTCAACTACACCAACAACACAAGAACCTGACATCATTTTCGAGAAAGCTCTCACAGAAAGAATTCCGGAAAATGATTTCGGGTTCTTGTGCTATTGGTGTAATGGCAGTGGGCTACTTTGTTCATTGCGGTTATGCTACGACTTATTTTGATTCATACAGTATTTGTAGACTTGAACATATGCTTCTATCTTGTACCATGCATTTTTACTCATAATAAGTCTTTTTTCCAGACATTTCATACTTGGCTATTAAATAAATAATTGTTCATTTACAGATTAGTTCTATTGAGAATTATAGGACTGTAGCCATAGCCACATTTCAATATTTCGTGATTATAAAACAAATTTAAAATAAGAAGTTTTGACTTGCTGAAATAATCTACAATTGTAGTACTCTGATCACAAAAAAAGCAGTATAATATATTTTGTACTTTACTTTTTAAACCTTTACCCACAGATAACATTAAAACTGGAAATTTCAATTTAATTTTTTCAAATTCACACAAAAAGCCTCAAGCAAATTGAATCATGTGATCTTCGGAGGAACAACCTTGTTCCGATGATAGATCACATTATGTGTCTTGTACAAAACTTTAAAAAAAAAACCTTTTTACCTTCTAATTCAGAAATTATGTGTGAAGTTGCAGTCAATTTGTTAATTAACGGTTGGGAAGTGAGGTGTGTGGATTATGGAGATTCTTATCAATCCATTTTCCAATGTTTGAGAAAAAAAAGAATTAACAGTACCAAAAGGGTAAATTCCCATCACTCATGGATATGGTTTTTGGCATATCAAAGCTACGACAACCCAAAAAATTCGTTTTCCTGAAATAATATTCTTTCGTGGACATTATAAATTACATTTTGAATTTCTCTGCATTGGAAAATATAATGCAATAGGAATTCCAATGCAGCTAATGCTGTGTATAAACCCAAAACATGTTAAAAAGGGTTACAGCATACATGCACATATATTTTTATGTCCGATTCTTGTGTTATTAGTATAGGAAACATTGCATCTATAGTTTATACCGGTAGTGGTTATTCTTCAACTCATTTTGACTTGTACTGTATATGGACAAAATATTATTAGTAGACACGCCACACTGTTATTAGCAGACGATTTTCATCCACTTTTTAGGGACCACGCCCCCTCCACCCCAACCTTTTCCAGCTGGAACATCTGTGTGTTATGCTTGAAAATATTTGTATGTGTTGGTTGTTTGGATACCCAGGTTTGCATTTTCACTCACGCAGACATTTTTTTGTCATTTCAGTGATATATCAGCAGTTTTGTCACTCGTCAACAAAACAAAACCATGATGCCGAGTCTACCTTCGCTTGTGGGAAGAGGTTCATTGCGGTATTCATTTCACTAAAAAATCAATATTATTTTGCCCTATACACTAAATGAAGTGTTGAAAGTGTGTTATTTTTTCTATCTTTATTAAATCGAAAATGCACATTTTCTCGTTTCAAAAGAAACATTTTGGTTGTTTCTATCGCATGTGTGACAGTCTTGACAGACAGACTGATAGAGATGGGCGGTATTGGAATTTTGAGTTCGGTATCGGTTTCGGTATTTTTGTGTGGGCATACCGCGGTATCGGTTCGGTATTCGGTATGTGACTTCAGATTCACTAATGGTACCAAAGGGGAATCCATGTCCAAAAAATACAGAATAAGTTGTTCTTGTATCATTCTATCACAGTGCTACACATGCCATTGTTGATGGGCTCAACATTGTCAATCTTTTGTCAACACAGATCATATCTACAGTAATTTGGTGACTTGTTCTAAATATGCCTTAACTTTTCAAGCTCACTTAAGGCATCTGTAATCATAGAATGTGTGTCCTGAAGATGTCATCTTTAGGTGGGCCTGATGACAGTAGTAAAATGATCTGGTCAGTGATTTCTAGCCAAGTCTTGGCTAGAAATCACTGCTAAGTAACTGGACATGTACAGGTCGTAGACTATTGATAATTTAGTACAACTGCCCTGGTCCTTAAGGCTTAACAAAACTGAAAAATAAAATCAGTCACTTCTTTCATGAAAATGAACACTTCAACTGCTATCAATCCTCACCAAGGCCTTATAAATAGTGAATGCACAGGGAAAATTGAAAATACCCTTGGTTTCGGTATTCAAAGATTGGGTCGGTTCGGTTTTTCGGTGTCCCCATGATATCGGTATCGGTTCGGTTTTTCGGTATATTGCCCATCTCTACAGACTGATCGAAATGTTTACCCGAAGCTACCTTTGACCTTGCATATCATTATCGTCAAAGATGGCTAATCAGCAATGGGCTTAATCGTAGCATATAAACTATGGCGCCCCAGAGGTGACATGCAAAGAAAGTAAATTCTCAATTCGTGCGAACGAACTGAATTCGTGCGCACAAGTTGAATTCGAGCGAACGAGTTGAACTCTGCGTACGAACTGAATTAGTTGGAACGAACTGAATTCGTGCGAACGAGTTCAATACATGCGACCGAGTTCAATGCACGCGAACGAGTTGAATTCGTGCGAACGAGTTGACTTCGTCCGAGCAAACTTGCGTGTTTACACTATAGACCCCTGTACGTCGTACGTACCGTGCACTATACAATGTGACAGTACACAATGAACATTTTTCGTCATAAAATGATATCTATGGCGCATATGAAACGACAAAGCACTTCTTGTTAACTCTATACCCAACGAAACGAGAAGGGCACATAGGCAGCGTGTTGTACAAATTGAAGAGCAGACAAAAAAAATCATAAAGTTTCAACAAAACCATAAACCATATCTTGCGACCCCTCACATTGGAACGAGCTCATCCAGCCACGAGTTGTTCTCCCGAAGTTTTATTTTAATTTTTAGCGCGCGTGCGCTCGTTATATCTGGGACGATTTTTGACATAGTTCACGGTGTATCAGATCTATGAGGAAGATTGAATTGAGTTGATGAAAAATGGACCTCTGCCAAAATCTGAAACGAATATTTGTAATCCTCATTTATTTAGTTTTGCTTTATTTTCATTTTCGTGCATTGTTTTTAAACTATACAAGTAACGCAATTTGTAGTACATATATAGAGGATATGGAATGAATGTTTTTCTCATATAATATTTATGAAACGAGTCTAAGAATTTTCCATTTTGGCGAGCCTCTGGCGAAATTCGGACGAGTTTCATAAATATTATATGAGAAAAACACTCATTTCATATTCTATTTATCATATGACACACACACGCACAAATTAGCCGCTTAGTATGGCTTTTTAACACATCACCTAACTTGAGTTGCAGACGGCACTTGGAAAAAACATCTTCGTATAACTAAAAAATTTCATTTCATTTTTTGCTTCCAAAACATAGGTTAGGTCGAGCTCGTTCCAATGAGGGGTCATAACCTATGTTTTGGAAGCAAAAAGTGAAAATATGAAAAAAATGAATGGCGTTTTTCTTGTAGGTAAAAGATTAATACAATATAACCCACCCTAAATAGGACAGATAACGTAAATTCTCCCCACTGAAATTATGCAAATGTGATCCAGTTGTATTTTGTTTAGCCAATCAAAGTGTCCAGTTTTGAAATTGACCAATGAAAGCTCCCAACTCTAATTATGCAAATTATGAAAATGTGGCCCAGTTGTATTTTGTTCAGCCAATCAAATTGTCTAGTTTTGAAATTGACCAATGAAATTGACGAAGGCTTTATTTATCACTGATTAATATGAAAACAAAATATCAAATGTTCTAAAGTGAACAAAACGGACGAGTCATATGATAAATATATAATTTCATTCCCTCTGCTAAAGTGTTAGCAACAGTGAAGCGAAAACAATCCGATTAAAAAGTCTGACCCACTTTTTTGCAGGTGACATTGAATCCCGGTCGCACTAAAATAAGACCGCAGATAGAAAGCAATGAGACAATCAAAATCACCTACGTTTTCTCCCAAGTCGCGTTTCATGCCGGGACGATCCGTCCGAAAAGCTGATCTTTTTTGGGGTGCTTATGTGTGTTGGGGTGGGGTGGGAGGGGAGCCTTTTCATGTGTTTTCGAAGGAAGATATTAATTCCCATAGCAGCATGGGACCCTGTGCATTATACTTGAACTTATTGTAAACCAATTCCTTGTGCATCACCAGTCACAATGCTTTGAGATGAGGTATTCACTTCCTTTCAGTGAGAGAGATTCAACTTTGTTCACAGAATGTTTTTGTTTTTTTTTTTGTTCTAATACAGAGAGGGTGCATGATTTATGCACAAAATAAGTGTGTTTCATGGGCATTTTCTCGCGCGCTTGTGCTTGCACAAAACGTTTTTTTGTCTGTTCTGGTACGGATACGGTAGACTTTCAGGAACCATTGATGCCTACTGTCAACTCTGTGAATTGACTGCATATATTTTCCTCATCTATACATCACAACCTTCATTTTTATGTATACTTTGGTTTAAACAATATTTATTGATTAATAACAACGTTAATTATATACATCAAACAGGCTATTCACATAGGTGATGTACACCAAACCGTATATAATATAACATGGGATGTAAAAAGAAAAACTATACAAGACGGGATTCGAAAGTAAGCGTATGCTTATAAGTATCGTCTCCCTTGAACAATTTCATTTTATGAGGATGGAAAAGTACGGTTCATTGAGTAGGGCTGTTTAGACCATTGGTTGGTTGTTGCTTCTTGTTGTTGATGACAAAGTCCACAGAATGATTTTTATTTTTGATTCATCATGCGACGATCAAGTTACGTGTTGGCAAAGTCAATACACAAATAAATAAGTTTGCAGATTCAGCAATATAATATCAGTAAGTGGCGCAGTTCGTAAGTTCGTATATGGCAAATGTACATACATGTAACCGTACACACACACATAAATATATATATATATGTTTGTGGATTTGTGTGTGCGTATGGTCACATGTATATATATATATATATATATATATATATATATATATATATATATATATATATATATATATAGTAATTGATCGATTCTGCACTGCAAGGAAATCAGTTAGAACTTCTCTTTGTCAAATTTCTGCTTGCCACAGAAATTATTAGAATCAGGGACGCTGGGTGTGTTTGCAATGGCATGGCGGGGGTTCAATATATATATCTAGCTGTATACACATACACACGCAAGTGTGCGCGCGCGCGCGTGAAAGTGTATATATGTATACATATACATACACACATGCACACACACACACGCAAAATGTATAATTTGTGTATATTTAAGCCTTTGAACCCGAAAGGGCACTTTTCCAGCCAAAGAACATGATACGTCATGATTGCATTAAGTAGGGTAGAATCTAAGCGAATGAGCGAACAGACAAATTAATATTTTCAACGTGCAGCCCCACGGCTGCACGTTGAAAATATTAATTGGTCTACCTCCAAATAATGAATATTGACTCTTCCATTAGCTATCATTAAACTGACACGGAATATACTACCAGTGTTCAAAGGGGATAATTTGATTTTATGAAATACCAGAGATGGGAATTTCAAAGTAAACTAATTTTCCTTACTTACATAGCACATTAAAGTAGTAACGCCTGGGCTTATGAATAATTACCGAAAACATGAAAAACATTATAATGTCGGCACTGCGGTCAAAGATATTGAATTTCGTCTGTTTCTCTAATTTGTATCACGTCTCTGGCGATCGATGCATTTCTGTATCGTTTACCAAGACAAACTAATTAGTGGTTATCTATTATATATATCTAATTGTACAGATGAACAGATTAGTAAAGATTGGGATCCTGTTGTTTGAAGTTTAGTACAAACAGTTGGCAACGTTCACTAATCATAGTCAAGATCGATTTTTTCTCATAACACTGGTTATTTCGTCAGGTATTGCTCAAACGAATGTTCCTGCAGTTGGAAAAACAAAATAAAAATCAGCTGTCATTTGGAAACGATGAAACCGTGTGTCAATCAAAGAACGAGAGATATATTGGCAATGAACTCAATGACACAGCTGTTCGATATAAATGTCTTCTTCGGGGACTTAATTATGGAGGGGAGTTGGATGTTGGTAGGATGTGATATCTCATTTCATTGTACAGTAACTTGAAATATTATTTTTTAGCCTGTGTGTTCTTCACCCTCTACCTGCATTAATACCTGTTTCAGTGTTCTGGATTCAGAATTGAATATGCATGGCTGATTGGGGCTGTCACTATTTTTTAATTTAGGAATCGATTAATCGTCGCAAATAATCGATAATAATCGATTAATCGTACCTATATGACCTATCCCTCTCTTTGAAGTCGTTGAAAATAAGTTCAAGTCAGCTGACCTACCTCAAGAAAACAACGAAGATGATCTTCTTTTAGGTACATTCAAAGCCTTGATGTTCTGAACTTTTGAACTGTCAGTGTAATAATAAAGACCGGTCGTCAGTTGCGAATTTCGCAACTGCCGACCGGTCTTGATTATTACACTGACGGTTCAAAAGTTCAGAACATCAAGGCTCTGAATGTACCTGAAAGACAAATGCTTCTAACGTCTTCTTGGGGTTTAACGTCGACCTTCTTGATTTTTCACCTTCAGAAACAATAGTTTTTTCGTTAATTTTTTTAAAAATTATTAAACGTCTAAAGCAGGGTAAAATTTGCCGATTCTTCGACAACGCAAAATACTAATCGATTTCGGCGTGACCGATCGATAATCGATTAATCGTGATAGCCCTATGGCTGATAATTTTCGTCATTGGAAGCGATTTATGGGAACGTCAGCTCCCCTGAATTTCTTAGAGATGAGAGTAAATATTTGACACTCTGATTATGAGAATTTCATATAAAGATTGAAATTTCGAAATGTTAACCCTTTACCCAACGTACCGACCAAAACCGGCTAGCGCTATTCACAAAAATCAGCATTGAATTTTTATTATTTTTTTTTTTTCATTTTTTGCCTCAAAAGCATAGCTTACGACCCCTCGTTGGAACGAGCTCAATGAGCTCGTTCCAATGAGGGGTCATAACCTATGGTTTTGACGTAAAAAGTCAAAACAATTAGTTATTCAATAATTTTATTTGCAAGTGTCGTCTGCCTTTCGTGTAAGGTGAAGGGTTAATGAATTTGCATCATCGATGTACGCATCGTTTCACAAACTTCAGGCATTTCTCTTTTGAGTAGTATAAAAATACAGAAAATGGCTTTCTACAATTGTTTCCTAATCAGTTTGAATGCTTGACTATTAATCTCTGTTATAACCCCCTTCAAAAATAAGAAAACGGCGTTTTCACAATACAGTTGCCACGATCGATTATTCGATAATCGGTCAGCAACAATCGACAGTCAATCGATTAATTGTATCATATTCCATATGGGGATCTTTCTTGAAACTACCTACGAAATATTCACTTACTGTTAGTTAGTTACTAAATATTTAGACATAGACGAATATCTTATCTAAGGAACCAGATTGCCTTACATTATACAACGCCTATCAACAGACCCCTTTAGAAAGTTATCATTTGTTGTCCCCAATGTGGAACATATACTAAGGTAGGGAAGAAATTCTCCAAATTTCTTCTTTGTCTTCGTGCGTATCCCGCAAAGTCAGTTATACTAAATCCACATGACAAACCATATCTGATACTGCATCTCTTTTTCCCAACACATAGAAACAGATATTTTAGACATAAAAGGGATACCACTTTTACAAATAAAGCACTACGTTCTGGTCGACAAAGCCCTCGGTTATGAAACATAAGATGGGCAATTATTCGACAACACAAAACACTAATCGATTACTCATGTTATAGACAATTAATCGACTAATCGATTAATTGCTGCACCTCTATTGCACAACCTTTTGATGTCCTGTAAATGTTTCCTGTTCATTATATCTGCAGCGTGTCAGTCGTGACATGTAATACAGACAGGGAGTGCGTTGGCTCAGTGGTATACTGTTGGACTTCTATGCTAGAGGTCCCGAGTTCGATCCCCGTCCGGGACGACCCGCGTTATGTCCTTGGGCAAGGCACATTTATCCCGGTTGCCTACATGAGGGCACGATGAAGCCGTGTACTAAGGCGTACTGCACGTCGCTAGTGCACATGTCTTCAGCCACTGTAACCCTGCTCGAGCGGAGCTTGAACAGAGTTAGAATGTTCAGGAGCTAACAGCTGCTCGTCGATGCTCGGTGGTTCTCTCTGGGTACTCCGGCCTCCAGCTGTAAAACTGCCACGGTCACGATTAGCCATTGTGCATATAGTATGTAAACACCAATGAATAAATAAATAAATATAATATAATACAGACACTATCCTTTCCACTAATATGGAATGAGTTGTTTTTTACCCTTTTACTGCCACGCCCACTTTATCTATATACAGATGACATCTATGTACGCCTGTTTGCGAGTAAGTTTAATAAAATTTATGACATACTTTAAACTCTATCACCTGATTAATTGTTGGAAAGGGCTTTCTAGGCCTTTTCAACAAGTAATCAGATGGGGGATGATCTGCGCATACCAAAACGGACAGATAATCATCAAAAACACAGGCGACAACAGTCGCCTTCGGCAGCGTAAGTGTTAAGGACGCCTTCACACATTTTACAGACAGTAATCTATTCTATGAGTTACAATCCGGCTTCCTTCCAAACAGCAACACAGTTTGTAGAGGTTTATCACAACCTCTTGACGCAGTAGATAAAAACTTGCACACTTGTGGCGTTTTCTGTGACACGTCGAAGGTTTTGGATTGAGTGTTACATCGAGGCCCTATGTTCAAATTAAAACAGTATGGTATTTCGGAGCCACGACTCTGCTTGTTTCACAGCTACTGAACAGACAGAAAACAGTTACTTAACAGACAGAAAACAGAGAGTAAACACAAGTAGCTGTAAATCCAGCTACATGGCAATTAAGGCAGGTGTCCCACAGGGATAAGTTCTGGTCCGCTTCTCTTTATTGTCTATAGCAATGACATTGTTGACAGAATAGATTCAATTACTTGTCTTTTTGCTGGTAACACCTGTTTGACTGAATCGTCGTACTGCTATTATTCAAGCAGAGATGAATTTGGAAATCGAAAAAGTAAGCGATTGGGCTAGTCAATGGCTGGTCTCCTTTAATGCAAAAAGGACGAAAACAATCCTGTTTACACTTAGTAGAACGCCCCCTCCCCTCGATTATACATCTTCTCAAGAGTGAATTATTCGATTTTTAAATTCCCACAAACACCACGGTTTAACTTTGCAATCAACTTTGTCTTGAACAGAAAACATTGACACCATGTGTAAAAAGGCGCGTTCGAGATTGTCTCAAATGAAAAAACTGAAGTACATTTTTAATAAGAAAATACTGGAAAAACTATATCATGCTTTCATATAACTAATCTTAGAATACGGAAGTTCTGGGTGGAGTGGTACTCCACATTACCTACTTAAACGTGTGGAAGATGTTCACTGTGGTGCTGCAAGAGCGGTCTGACTAGATCTGTCTCACGCGATCGACTTGTGTTGGAAGTTGGTTGGAGTGGCTTAGAAAGCTGGCACCAGGTCCAGAAATTATTTAGATTTTATAAAATAGTCTCTCATCGTTTTGTTCCTTATTCTTTTCGAGCAGAGTTCTTCAAACGGCCCTTCTTCCCTTCCTGTAGTGAAATTTGGAACACTCTCGCTGAGACTGTATGGAACAGCTTGTCGCCCGCGGAGTTCTGGAAGCCTATTACACCGCTTTCTTATAAGTCTCCATCATACTTCGCAATCGGCACAAGAAAGTACACCATCATTCAAGCTAAACTACGAACTGGTTGTAGTGACCTTAATTGTGACAAATTCCGTATTTATGTCTCTGACTCCCGCCCTTTTGTCTATGTAACGAGGGTGTCGAGGATGCAGAAAATTACATCTTTGTGTGTTCCTCCTATTTCGATATTCGCAATACTTTCACCGGCGACTTGTCAAAATTAACGCACAACTGGAATTCAGTGGAGTTAATACTCTACGGTCACCAGACATTATCCGAAAGCAGTAACAAATCTATTTTTTTGACTATTCAAACATTTATTCGCGACTCACGCAGATTCGACACGCCTGTGTGAATGGGCTAGTCGATATGGCACGAGTGCCAGCCAGAATCCTTCCGCGATGACACAAGAGCCATATCGATTAACCCATTCACACATGCGCGTCGTTCTGTGTTTATTACACGCCTTCACGTCTATAAATACAATTATTAGAAGGACACTCAGTAATTCATTTCTATCAACAAAAAGAACACATTTTACCGCGAACCAAATTTGCGAGGGCAACCCGTGTTACTATTTTGAACCCTGAGTTTCAATTTGTTCTATGTGCCTACTGGCACATAGAACACATTGAAACTCAGGTGACGATTTTCGGCTATCGCTAGCGATTCAAATTGTAATTGCGTTGCACGATTTGTAGAAAATTCCAGTGAAATTTCGCTTCTATTTAAAAATAGTCCGTCAACGATTTCCGTTCCGCACATATGTGCGGAACAGATTTTCATTTTCCGCTTGGTTTAGTGTTGCTGTAGATGGGGATTACATAGAACAAGCGTGTGATAAAATGTTGGGAAGACAATGTATCACTACTGCTACACACAAATTTCCTGAATTTTTCGACGAAAATCCCCATTGACAAATATTCCAAGTATATTATCAAGGTATGGCTTCGAAAGGAACAAGCTGGTTCCTACCAAAAAGACAAATTAGCCTCAGAGGACACACAACGAAATTTGTACGCTAACTAGTCGGAAGAGACCCTCATATAGGTCCTCGAAGAGGGAGCGCCGTGGCTCAGTGCTTAAAAACTCGGCCTTTAAACCAAAAGGCCCACGGTTCGACCCCCGCCAAGGATAATTGCGGTGTGTCCTTGGGTAAGGCATTTCATCTCGATTGTCCACGTGGTTGCACTGTGGCGCTGTGTACGAAGGCGAACTGCACGTCGATGATGCACTTGTCTTCAACTAATGCTAACCCTGCTTGTGTGGAGTTCGTACGTTGCAGAGTCTGGCAGTTGCATGCTGGCCTTCGGGTACTCCGGCTTCCTCCACCCGTAAAACTGTTCGGCACGAGATGACCTTGGCTGTCGAAAGTGTCGGTAAATCCCAATAAATAAATAAACAATAAATAAATAATTAAAATAAATAAATAATATTAAATAAATAAATAAATAAATAAATGAATAAATAAATAAAATAAATAAATAAGTCCTCGAAGAAAGAGAACCAGATATCCCCACTGTACATTATACTACTGTACATTCTAACAAATGCTCAATTCTCGTTAACTCAAGACAAAATAAAATCGATGCGAAGCTTTTAATTGATGAGTATTTTAACTGTCGACGATATTAACGCTCGGGTGGCCATTCATTCTCGTGAACGCCCTAAACTAGAAAACAAGACTTTATCCTCGAATGTTGTGACTGAAGTCCTGATATCCAGTATCTTAATGCGACAAACGTTGTTATCCGGTTAGCATCAGTCTACGAGTGGTGATTGAATGGGCCGCGGAAGTTTAGCGGAACCACTCGCCTACATTTTTAATTATCCGCGAAAAGAATGTGATTACCAGTCCAGTGGAAATATCTCCCCAAACTTCAAAAGAGGCGACGCAAGCCTAATTATCGACCATCTTGCTTTTGAGATGCGCCAGTTAAGTATTTGAAAAATGTATCTTCAGGTGCGTAGCTAGTGGAGGCGCCAACGCACCTCTCCACAAAATTGGAGTTCCACCTAAGGGATTTTGATAAAATGGAGTGACCTCACTTACCTCGGTACATCGTACTCCCTGTGGCTAAGCCACAAGGAGTACGATGTATCGGGGTAAGACGTTAAAAAATTATTGAAAAGTATCAACGTGCCTAGGCGTATCACAGAAACTAGATACCTGGTCCTGATGTTACAAGGCCTCCATGTTACACCATTTATTTATTTATTGGAGTTTAACAACACTTTCGACATCCAGGGTAACCTCGTATAGGACAGTTTTACAGGTGGAGGAATTCGGAGTACCCGGAGAGAACCCCCGAGCAACGGTGAGCAACTGTTAGGCTCACCAACATACTAACTCCACATAAGCAGGGTTAGCACTGGTTGAAGACAAGTGCACAACGCTACCGTGCCCCCACGTGGGCAATGGGGGCGAAGTGCCTTGCCCAAGGACACAACGCTGTTGCCGCAGCTGTGATTCGAACCGAGGACCTCTTGGCTTGTAGCGCGACCCCTCATGTTACACCAAGCCTAAATTCTATCAGCAGCACTTATTAACAGAAACACACATATAAGTTGTTGGAGCTGTGAGGAAAATGAGAAAGACGGTGAAGAGGAGTGACAGATGTGTAATTTATGAGTGATAATACCCTGGGACACATGCTTTTAGAATGTCCAAAATAAGATTCACTGGGAGTATAATGGGAGAGTGGGATGGGGGAATGGAGGATATGTGGGTATTGGGTGACTCAAAGGAGAGGGTAAATAAGCTTATCGGAGAGACTGTGAAGAATGGGGTACGAGATGTTTGAAAACCAGTGACAACAGGTGTTCCACAAGGATATACAGAGAGGCCATACCTTTTATTATATACAAAAATGATATATTGTAAAGCCTTGTTGCATTCAAGGGACATTTATTTATTGGGATTTAACGACACTTTCGACATCCAGGGCCACCTTATGTCGGACTCAAGGGACAAATTTATCATGATAAATTTTATTAACATGGGTAAAATATCAGTCATAAACTATTTAATTTTAATTTTTTTAAAGTTTGCATTGGTTATAAAAAAAGAGAGCATGCGGCAGCCAAAAGGACAACGCGGGAGGGCCTGAGAAATGGATTTTTAACCCTTTTAGGTCTCAATCAATCGTTTATACTCATGTTGCCCATTTTAGAGGACTTCTCTCCCAAGCAGTAAAACAGAGCATGTTTACCACAGTAAACAAACACAGCTTCATTTTCCAGGGGTCTCACGAGTGTTGCGATCAATAGGTGTACTAGTCGTTGACAACATGAGGATAATAAGACTCTTATATTTTCACTGTAAAATATACAGGTGGAAGTTTTGAACTAAAGAAACTCACTTTGCAAAATCTAGGCGATCTCCGAAGCTGGCAAATTTAATTTATAAAGGGACAAACACACTCATGGCTTTTGCCCCTTTATAATTTTTTTTTACAGAGAGTTGATCATATAATTCTATATAAATAGGTGAGGTCCAGTTAATTTGTATACTGCACCTGCAATGTTATTTTCCATATATGAATGCAGTTGAACCAGAGATTTTGGAAAATAATGTTATAAAGTACCGCATTATTTATTTATTGGTGTTTAAGGTCACATACTTATGCACAATGGCTAATCATGACCGTGACAGTTTTACGGGTGGGGGAAGCCGGAGTACCCGGAGAGAACCACCGAGTAACGACGAGCAACTGTCAGCTCCTCAACATTCTAACTCTGTTCAAGCTCCGCTCAAGTAGGGTTACAGCGGTTGAAGACATGTGCACCATCAACGTGCAGTATGCCTTAGTACACGGCGTCATCGTACCCCCCTCCCCCCCCCCCCCCCATGCAGGCGACTGGGATAAAGTGCCATGCCCAAGGACAAAACGCGGGTCGTCCCGGACGGGGTCGTCGAACTCGGGACTTCTAGCATAGAAGTCTAACAATCTACCACTGAGCCACCGCGCTCTCAAAGTACCGCATTGGCTCGAGTGTTAAATTGTACAGTGCAATGAGAAAACTGATTATGACTCTTTGAGCTGGAAGTGGTTGTAGTTCATCAATACGTATTGGTTACTACCACCAGAGGCGACGGAACCGGGGGGGGGGGGGGGGTAGGGGGCACAGGGAACACGTGCCCTCCATTTTTCTCCACAGACATGTTGTGTGGTTACACCAGGAGCTAAAATGGGCGTTTGCAAACGTGCTACATTATTTGCAAATCCAAACAACATTTGTCCAATGAATCCCACCTTCGGACGCTTCGGTCCGTTTCTTCTACTTCGACCACCTTCCAACCCGAAGGCTAGCCTTCGGGTTGGAAGATGATTGGAGTGGGAGAAATGGACAGGTCAGGGGCCATACCGTGACATGCTCATATAAACGAGACACTATAGTGTGTCACGGCACATTTACTGATATACGATTGTAACTTTACCTCCCATTGGGCCGAACCATGGTAGCCTTGAAAATATGTGCCCCTTAACTTGTATCGAGCTTCCGCTGCATCTGATTACCAGTTTATGGGTTTCCGGGGTGGTGTACTGAAGTCATGACCTCATCTCTGATATCGACGAGTACATCCGAGATTGAACCAATCTGTGGATCATTACCAACACTTTGTACTTAAAATATCACTGTATTCGATTCTTTTTGCGAGGAGGTTTTTAAAACGTTCCCCTATTTTCCACAGAAGTAAGTGTTAATTTTTGTGAAGCACTGTAATAATAAGAACAATAATAACAGGGGCGTCGGAAGCTCAATAAAAGTGTGTGTGGGAGGGGAAGGGGGAACAAATTTATAATGCTTCCATGTTTCGACCCAGTATGAGAAAGATTACAATCGCATATCGGTAATTGTACAATGACTCTCGTTTTGGTTTCGTTTCCTATTAAAATGCCATATCCGAGGTTATTGGATATCCTCGGCCAAATAGCTGTTTTGAGCCAAAGTTTTATTCTGTGGCGGCGGGGATTTAGTAAATAATTATCATTAATCTGTTGATAGTCTTGATTCAAACTTTCAAACTGCATACTGTCAAGAGCATTTCAGTTGGGGGTCAAGGTCAGACAGGAGTGTTCAATGACCAATCCAGACTTGCTTGGGACCTGACAATTTGAAGGTTACGCATGAGACAATTTTTGTGTAAATTTGCTCTGAGAAAGCCTTCTGAAAAAAATGAATAAGAAACCCATATGTTTTTTATTTGTCAGAATGATCATCTTATGCTGTAAAATCCTCATTGCAGGAATGAGGAATTTCTATAACACAGTTTTATCACTATCGATGCACGAAAATTGGAAATTTATCCCCAAAATGATAAAATTTTGGCCATCTTAAACCATTTTGTTTGCCATCAACTGTGTCATTTAGCTGTGTGTATTTGAGTGATATTATAAACATTTTTATTGTGTGCAGTTGTTTCCAGAAAAGGACATATTCAGAGCTTTCAGAAACTGAAAACATTGGGAGTATTGTGAATAAGGGAGGTAATTTAAATGCGAAATATCCTCGGTCGTGTTGATGAGAAACCGTGCATTCTTTGAAAAACCAACGTTTTCAACCTGAATAACTGTAACGAGGCCTTAGATGAATATGCCGCTGTGTGGTCACTGCCCGGTCTGTTTCTTCTACTTCAACCATCTTCCAACCCGAAGGCCAGCCTTCGGGTTGGAAGATAGTTGAAGTAGAAAAAAACTCACTGAAGCAACCGAAAGTGGGATTCTTTGGCTGAATATTGTTTCGATTTGCAAATAATGTTACAGGAATTCACACATTTGCATGCGCCCATTTTAACTCGTTGTGTTACTGCGAAACATATCTGTAGAAAAAGTGTGCCCCCTGGCTCCGCCGAAATAATAACACTTTGGCCGACCGCTGATTTGTGGCGGTTCTCAGGTGAGAAGACCTTCATTAATCCTGTACTCACAAATACCTCCCTATCCTCACGCCCCTTCATTCCTCCAACAATCGACGACGAACTGCTTTATGATACCCCGTATCCCATTTCTCCCAATCTCTCCGATAAGCATACTAACACTCTCCTTTGTGTAACCCACTAACCACATATCCTTCATTCACGCATCCACTTCCCCACTATACTCCTGGTGAATCGTATTCTGTTAGACTTGTATTTAGACATTCTAATAGAAAGAGTTCCAGGGTCACCACTACGCCTAAATTATACACTCGGCACTCCTTTTCATATTCTTTCCCAATTTTTCCCGTAAGCTCCAGCAACCTCAACTTGAACAGCAGTGACCCCACCCCCCAACAATGGTGCCATCAAAGGACTCTTCAAAACCTGGCTTCTCTTTATCACGCAGGCCACCCAAAGAACTCTTTGATTTGACACCCTCCCCCGCCCCTCTCCAATTAAGGTTACAAATCTCCATGACTCGTTCTCTGACGATTTGTCTCCTGGGTTGTCCTTACTTCTAAGTCCGATATCTTCGTTCAGTAGTCATCCATTCGGTCCATTCACCCTGTCTTTGTGTTTGAATTCAAAATTTTCTGGAATATTAGGGATTTACCAAGTAGTTAAGATAACAGAGTTTCATATTAATTTCATCCTGTCCTTGATCCTCATCCACCCATGATCATACCTGATTGCCTCTAGTGCTGCGGCATTATTCTACCCTGTTATTTGTCGACCTGCGTCGCTCTGCAGGGTTTCCAAGCTCTTCAAATCCGTTTGGGTTAGATGTATCACTTTCGTACCATATGTTATACTTGGTGTACCCATCATTTCCGAAATGGTTTCCCACACGAAATCCTTATTGGATGTGTTTCTTTCCTATAAGTTTCATTCGATTAACCCTTTGAACCCTAGCGGCCCTTTTTTCGGATATCCACAGGATACGTCATAACGTCATTAAATAGGATGGCTGTTCAGTAAATGTGTGGGGTAGACCAATCAATATTTTCAACGTGCAGCCCCGAGGCTGCACGTTGAAAATATTCATTGGTCTACTCCAAATAATGAATATGGACTCTTCTAATTGCTAAAATTGAACTGGCATGGAAGATACCATTATAGTTGAAAGGGTTAAGGATTCGCTTCCACTTAACAGTTACTTTATTTGTATGCTTTCGGTAGATGCCTCTTCCCGTAATGCTTATATTTACCCCCAAGGAGTCGTAGACACCTGTCTCTCTTGCACTAAGACGTTTACTGCTATATTCCGGAATACAGAATTCTCACTCTCCACTTTGAAATGGGTTCACGACCCACGGGTGTAACTTTGCTTTTGATTTCATTTAGTTCGAGTCTCCATTTCTTCCCATATATCGCAGCGATTACCAGCATTTTTTTCAGCGCACCCCCACCCCCCCCCCCCCCCACCCCCCTTCGCTTTTTGACACTAGTATCATATCATCTTTAAAAGTATTTTGAATTCCTAACTTCGTTCTTAGATGCTTGAATCATATTTGGGAACGAGTTGTTCTCATGATGTCTCCGTTTGTTCCCATATCTCCAAACAATTGCCAGCATTTTCCCTACCTCTCCCCTCGTTTCCTGACACTAGCAGCATGAAAAATAGACCTGGGATTACCCTTCTGGGATTACCCTTCTGAGATCCGTATTCCTGGAGGCTGAAAGCCGAAGGAAATACGAATCTCAGAAGGTCAGTTCAGTCCCCAACATCCTGCTGAAATTCCGTGTGACGAATATATTAACCTACCTCTTTAGTGTGTCGAGTTTTGTATTATTGTATAACCCCCAAACGGTGTTCCAGTAACGAAAACCTTGATAAAAGTAATAATTTGAGAAACTGAAAGAAACATATCTTTCTTTATTATTGAACAAGAACGATTTGGAGTTATTTCCCTTCAACTGAACTCAAACATTTGGGTGACTTCAATTCAAGGACATTGGGAAATGGTGCTACGTTATTATTCTGGGACACAAGTTGACTTTATAGGTGTTTTATTCGATGGAG
The DNA here is from genome assembly GCA_031216915.1 of Pictodentalium vernedei. Taxonomy (NCBI): domain Eukaryota; kingdom Metazoa; phylum Mollusca; class Scaphopoda; order Dentaliida; family Dentaliidae; genus Pictodentalium; species Pictodentalium vernedei. The sequence continues at coordinate 294,076,677 of CM062288.1, forward strand.
TGGTTCGTTGTGTGTCTTGGAGAAGCGGAGACACGATATTCAAACCTATACAATTGCTTTAATAAGTTACACTGAAGAGACAATTCTTTTATCGAGGTTGCATGTTTCTCCCGAAACCACAACGGATCTGTAGTGTAAAAACACCACAAAATAATCCCCTTCTCGACAGTAAAATTGGACATTGGGGGTATGTACACATGTTTTTATTTAGTTTTCGGAATATTCACATGAAACAATATTGTTCTCATTACACCTTCTTTTTTCAATAACGGTACGCAATACAAAATATTAGAACTGAAACAGTTAAGGTGTGATCGATTAATCACGTGGATTAACCTTGGTTAACCGATTAATCACTTGTCCAAATAGATATCTGAATAATTGCCATACCCATGATGATTTACAGCACAAACCCTTTACCCAAAGTAACAAACAAAACCGACTAGGCCTATATACAAAAATCTCAATTCAAATTTATTATGTTTTCAATTTTTGTCTCAAAAACATAGCTTATGACCCCTCATTGGAACGAGCTCGTTGAGCTCGTTCCAATGAGGGGTCAAAAGCTATGTTTTTGGACAAAAATTGAAAATCTTTAGTAATTCATGAATTTATTTTGCAAGTATCGTCTGCTGCCCGCAATAGGTAAAGGGTTAAGAATAACCATTTCCAGCTACTGATACAGTATGATGATCATGCAAGTAAACAAGTATGTCAGCAAGTAACTTGCATGCTTTACTCTGTCTCATATAATTGATGTGAGTCAGTGTGACAATGTTTGCCTATTTTGGAACAAGTTTGTTCTTTTGTTAACCCATATAATACAGTAGTTCAAAAGTAACGGTTAATCGATCAATCACTTTTTGGATCGATCAAGATGTTGATAATTGATTAATCGATTAATCGGTTAACCGTTTCAACTCTACAAAATTTAACCCTACACCACTGAAGTGACAAATTAACTTTCTTGTCTAGGTAACCTGCAATGCCAATATTACCGAAGATCAAGCCATTTCCAGATCTTGAAATTTACGGGGAATGGTGTCTCCCTCAAACAAAAGTAAGGGAACGGCGTTTCCCCACGTTCCGCCGCCTCCTCCCGGGAAAGCTTCACTTGTGTGCCCATAACTATATACAAGGTCTTCAACCCTTTTTGGTAACTGACACCTCACCGCCATTCTAAAGCGTGCATACCCACCATCTTAAAAAGAAGACTTTTCTTTGTTTATTATGATCCCCAACATGGACATCAAAAGACAGGTCACTCGTAATTTATTCACAGAAAATTAACCTAAAAATAGTTCGCATCGTACGCACCTGTGTATCCATACCTATATGTGTGCTCTTAACCCTTTGAACTCCAGGGAACATTATAAGTCATACTCCTCATCCAGTAGGATGGCTCCCAAGTTAACCCTTTACCTAAGATGAAAAGCAGACGACACTTGCAAACAAAATTCTTGAATAACTATTTTTTTTCATTTTTTGTCTCATTTATTTATTTATTTATTGAGGTTTAAGGTCACATATTTATGCACAATGGCTAATCATGACCGTGACAGTTTTACGGGTGGAGGAAGCCGGAGTACCCGGAGAGAACCACCGAGCAACGACGAGCAGCTGCCAGCTCCCCAACATCGTAACTCCGCACTGCAACACAGGCAGGGTTAGATTGGTTGAAGACATGCGTACCATCGACGTGCAGTACGCCTTAGTACACAGCGTCATCGTGCCCCCACACGGGCAATGGGGATGATGTGTCTTGCCCAAGGACACAACGCGGTTGCCGCAGGTGGGGTTCGAACCGAGGACCTCTCGGCTTGCAGCCTGCACCTCTACCTACTGAGCCACCGCGCTCCCCATTTTTTTTTTTTTTTTTTTTTTTTTTTTTTTTTTTTTTTTTTTTCTCAAAAACATAGGTTATGACCCCTCATTGGAACGAGCTTCACGAGCTCGTTCCAAAGAGGGGTCATAACCTTTGTGTTTGAGACAAAAAATGAGAAAAATAATAAAAATCAATTGGCGATCTTTGTGAAAAGCGCTGACCGGTTTTGGCCGTTACGTTGAGTAAAGGATTAAAGTGTTGGGTAGACCAATCAATATTTTCAACGTGCAGCCCCGAGGCTGCACGTTGAAAATATTAATTGCTCTACCCCCAAATAATGAATATGGACTCTTCCAATTGCTAACATTGAACTGACATGGAAGATACCACCAGTGTTCAAAGAGTTAATCCAATTTTTTTCTTGAAGGGAGGGTGTGGCTCAGTGGTTACGGTATTGAACTTCAAACCTAGAGGTCCACGCTTAGATCCTCGTCAGGGATAACTGTGTTGTGTTCTTGGGCAAGGCACTTAATGCCGATTGCCCACGAAGGGGAGGGGGCACAGTGGCGCGATGCACTAAGGCGTACTGCACGTCGATGATTCACATGTCTTCAACCAATGCTAACCCTGCCTGTGTGGAGTTAGTAGGTTGGAGAGACTGACATCTGCTCGGTGGTTCTCTCTGGATAATCCGGCTTCCTCTACACGTAAAACTGTCCGACACGAGGTGTTCCAGGCTGTCAAAATTATCGTTAAGCGCCAATAAATAAATAAATCTATTGTTTCATAATTGATATCTCACACCTCATCGTCAATCTGGAAGCTTGCAGTCTAAATGTCGCAATCGAACGAAATGGTTTCGCGCGCCGAAGGCGCACAGAGACGGTATGGGGAAAAAGCCCCTTTCGACCCTCGTTGGCTGTTTGATTTTGGGTGATGTCGAGGCGTGGCAGAGGAGGAAAAGGAAGGAGGGAGAGGTTTATTCCCTTCTGGGCTTTTCCCTGCTCTTTTTCTTTGGTGGAGGTTGGCATGGTGATGGTGATGAGGCTGGTGGTGGTATTGATGTATTCTCGTGATGTCCTGATAGTTCCCTTGATTCTTTTAAAATTTCTTCAGTTTTAGAGGATGTTGCTTTTGCCGTTTCCATTACTCTGAGTGCTCTTTGAATGACGACGTCTATAGGATGTGGTGGCTGTTCTTCTGCTTCTTCTTCTTCTTCCGCTCCCGGGCTTTCCGGTAGTGAAGGAAGATGGGAGTGAGGGGTGGGAAGCGGTGAAAAAGCAGCATCCAGTTCCTCCTCAGTCTCCACTGGACGCTCCTCATCCAACTGTACCGGCTCAGGAGGCGGCAGTTGATTGGGTGTACCAGTGGGACTAGGAGGGGAACTGGCGGATGCCTCCAGAGCCTCCACCCTCCCCCCCCCCCCCACACTCAACTCTTTCTTCCTATTCCGGAATGCCTCCAAGCGCCGGGCGTTCCTGCGCTTGGTTGATAGACTCTTCTTCTTCCTTCTCTTTTCATGGTATCCGTGCCTCTTCGGGTGAAGACCAGTGGGAGAGGGGATCCTCTCTCCAAAGGTGCTACCTCTCCCCGAAGAGGATGGTGTCTCCACCTCAAACTCCAAGTTCAGGTGGACTCTCCTGCCTGTCTCCTGGACAGTCCAGGTGACAGGGCAGGAAATGCCCAGAGCTGAAATGGTTTTCAATAGTCGCACTGGAAGTTCCAGCTTTTCCATGATCTCAATCTGATGCTCACGCTCTGAATTCAGGAGTGTGAAATGAAATGAATGAAATGACGTAAATGTCGCATCAAATAATCTTGATTTATATATCATTATCGACTTATTAACTGCTTTCTCTTTAATACACCATTAGTAACCATAGCTTCATCACAATTTGTACATTTGTATGGCGTAATAATCTCAGATATCAATGGAAAACCAACAGTACAATTTTAATGGGAATGCTTTCAAATGATGCGCTCAAAGGAAAGGATTATCGTAAAAAGTACAGTAGAGACGAAAAATTAGCTACCATGAAATTTAACGTATTTTCGCAATGACGACCTATTTGACTCGACCTCAGAGTGAAAGTAGAAACTGGTATTTGGTCTTGCTTCATCACACCAGTAAACTGTTCACTGTCATGAAGACCAATTAATATCCTTAGCGAAGTTAGTGTACAGGCTTGTGGCGGCAGGATAACCATCGTCAGGATATCTAAATTTGTTATTTCAATTTTTTGAGGAGGCGGACGGTTCGTTAGGTAAATGGTTAAAATTATTAATAAGTTTGTCTGATGAATGAACAAGACATTGATAATTTTATAGCCCAAAAACAAGAATGAAGCTTAACCCTTTACCCAACGTAACAGCCAAAACCGGCCAGCGCTATTCACAAAAATCGCTAATTAATTTTCATTATTTTTTCATTTTTTGTCTCAAAAACATAGGTTATGACCCCTCTTTGGAACGAGCTCGTCGAGCTCGTTCCAAAGAGGGGTCATAACCTATGTTTTTGAGACAAAAAGTGAAAAAAAATTTGTTATTAAAGAATTTTGTTTGCAACTGTCGTCTGCTTTTCATGTTAGGTAAAGGGTTAAATACATTTTTGTCTGAAAAAGAGCCCATTCCACTGATGAGTAATAGCTGTTACTGTAAATTTGCTAGAGATGGGGGGGTTTCAAATTTCGGTTTTGGTTTCGGTTTCATTCAAAGAGTCGGGTTTTTGGTTTCGGTTTCGGTTTTCATTGTACAAACATAACAATATATTGCATTTGCATGTAAGAAGATGTATTTGGCGCCAGTCTGTGTCAATGGGACTCACTTTCTAGTTCAACTCACCTGTGTAATATCCTATACCGGTACTCTGATTTCCTGAGCACAATGTATTTGCATAAATTATCTCAAGAGTTACAAGTTTGAGAACAATGATTTTTGCCTCGAGTCTGTTGGAAAATTAGCCCCCCTCCCCAAATACCTGTGTTTAGGGTAACCCGACATACCCTAAAATATTATGCCGACCATAAAAATTTTATCGAGTAAAAGTCACTCATAAGCCTCATATAGGTCATTGTAACCCGAAATTTCCATCCAACTTCAACTGTGATTTTGACTTTGGAGTTCATGGTTTCAAAATTACACGTAGAAATAAATATATTTGTCATTATAAATGTAGAAAAAGTGACAAGTTTCAGTTCAGCAAAGGAAATCGCATTTGATAAACAGATGAATGTTTAAAACACGATGCATAAGAAGTAATTTTGTCACCTATTTTTGCGGTAAATGCCATGCTCGAACGCAATACCAATTACTGCCGCTGTTCTGAAAACGGGGTATCGCGACTCTGAAGTTTGAAAATTGGTTAATTTTAGGTTGTTTATCTCTTTATTCTGAGAACCGAAGACCTGAAGTTGAAAACCGCGATGACGGTTTTCTGTAATTGTTTCGGTCTCGGTTTCGGTTTTGATAACAAAACCGAAACCGAACCGAATTTTCGGTTAACCGCCCATCTCTAAAATTTACTGTGACAATACTAGTAGGTGGTTATCAATCATTTTACCATATTTTTAAAGTTACATGTCAGAGTGCACATACATACTCAGATCTTTACTGGATCCGCGCCATTACGTACACCGTTTCTGGAAAAAAGGGTGGAAGATTCGAGATTGATCCCTTACAACTGTACCGCCAGGTAGAGTCTTGATTCACACCATCTGACTTTATGCATCTAAATTCCACTCTTTCTACTTATTAAAATATTATTAGAACTGGAAAAGGTGTGGTCAAGTTACAGAATCAAACTTGGGTTTGAGTGACGTATGTGTTTACAGTTGTTTTATATACGTTTAAATTAACCACCCCTAGGAAATACCTTGATGTTCATTTACAGTTTAGCTAGTCAGTATGGGAGAACGTTCGGTTGACGTTAACCCTTTGCCCAACGCAGACGATATCAAAATTTATTATTTTAAATATAATTTTTTTAAATTTTTCAAAAAATTTCAACAAAACCATATCATGTGACCCCTCGTTGGAACGAGCTCATCGAGCTCGTTCCAACGAGGGGTCACATGATATGGTTTTGTTGAAATTTTTTGAAAAATAATATTTTTTCAACTGCTGAATTTGCATATTACGCGGGCGGATGCGGGAGATTCGTTAGGTAAAGGGTTAAAGATTAGGTGTGGCCGCTATAAGATTCTCTCCCACAGAACAACAGGTAATACGCAGCAGCATTAAACAATTTTTTAAATAGTACAAAAAAGACGGAAGCCACCCCCCCCCCCCACCCCCACCCCAGGTGTCTGTGTCAGAAAAATTAATTAACTTTTGGCACCTGAAGGTTTGGGTTTTTTCTTTTAACCCTTTACCTAGCATGAAAAGCAGACGACACGTGAAAACAAAATTTTTGAATAACCTCGTTCCAAAGAGAGGGTCATAACCTATGTTTTTGAGACCAAAAATGAAAAAAATAATGAAAATTAATTGGCGATTTTTGTGAATAGCGCTGGCCGGTTTTGGACGTTACGTTGGGTAAAGGGTTAACGAAAATCGTTTAATTTTACATCTATTCTTCTTTGAGTTCTTTTTGGGGTTTTTGTTTTAAATTATTGGTTCCGTTCCGGGGCACAGCCGTTCTATCAAAAATACAGTACGTGGGGAGTGGATTGTAACTAAATCACCTGCGGAGTGGAGTCATCACCCAAGCTATAACTTTCAAATGTTGTACATATCGACAAAAAAACAGAAGCGATGTTTCAGCCAATGGACCTCCGGGTTTAACCCGGAGGTCCATTGGCTGAAACTTTGCTGGTGCTGGTTATGCTTTGCAACAAATTTGCAATTATTGCTTGGGTAGAATCTCCACTCTGCGGGTGATTTAGTGATAATACACTCTCCACGTACTGTATATCTTTAGGCTTTCTACTTTTTTCGTTTCGGCAGTTTTCGTCACAGACATTATTTTCCAATCCATTTTGATCATTGCCGTTTTCCACAAGTCCCATCGTTATGCGTGCCATGACAAAATAAAAAAAACAAACAAAAAAAAAACCCAAAATATTTATATGTGACCTTAAACATCAATAAATAAATAAATAAATAAATACCAAAATATTTCCTCTAATCTTTTATAAAACGGAAACAGACTTTGTTTGTTTTTGACGATTTATTTATTTATTGAAGTTTAACGACACTTTCGACAACCAGGACCACCTCGTGTTGGACAGTTTTACGGGTGGAGGAAGCCGGAGTACCCCGGGATAACCACTGAGCATCGGCGAGTAAAATCAGACCCATCAACGTACCAACTCCGCGCAAGCATGGCTAATGTTGGGGGTTAGTATTGGTTGAAGGTGGGAGCAGGATTGCTCAATGGTTACGATATTGGACTAAAACCGAAAGGTCCACGGTTCGATCCCCGGGTAACTGCGTTGTGTCCTTGGGCAAGGCACTTAATCCATATTGCCCATTTGGGGGCACGATGGCGCCGTGTATTAGGCGTACTGTACGTCAATGGTGCACTTGTCTTCAACCAATGCTAAACCCTGCTTGAGTGGAGTTAGAACGTTGGGGAGTCGGACAGTTGCTCGCCGTTGCTCGGTGGTTCTCTCCGGGTACTCCGGCTTCCTCCATCCATAAAACTACCCGACACGTGGTGACCTTGGATGTCGAAAGTGTCGTTAAACCCCCAGTACATACATAAATAAATAAATTGGTTGAAGGCAAGTGCTGCATCGACGTGCAGTACGCGTTAGTGCACAGCGCCACGGTGCTCCCACGTCGGAAATCGGGATTAAGTGCTTTGCCCGAGAACACAACGCTGTTGCCCCTGGCGGGGATCGAACCGTCAATCTTCCGCGGACATTTCGGTTTGAAGTCCAATGCCGTAGCCACTGAACCACCGCGCCCCGTTTTTGACGATAAGAGCAGGGGGGGGGGGGGGGCACTAAAAATTTGCAAGACGTGACGTCCTATTTTTTATTCGGCTCCTTTTTACACCCACCCACCCACTACGTGCAAATTTTCTACTACCGTTCTCAGACACCACCCCACTCTCCCATTAAAATCCAAAATAAACTTATAAACTTGGTAGGCACAGCTGTCTTTGGGGGGTTTTCATAATCTTCTTAATCTGGTACCACCAATTTAAACCTCTGTGGGCCCCAATCTACAAATGACAAGCTATTCATTATCAGGCTTGGCCAGAGCAGGTGTACATATACGGGAACAAATTTTCATTTGAACTGTTCTGTCAGTATTCTCAGGTGTTTGCTACTTTCCTCTTCTGTCCATACAAATTCTATTAATAATAATAAATAAATAACTTGGGTTGAATTTAGTGCATCAGAGAGAATTTTCCCAAAATATTGTCTGCACATTTTCTACATTTCGAACAAGACACCCACCCCCTACTAACGTGTGACATTTTCCCAGATTAAGCCCAATATTCTCACATATAAAGCCCCCGATGTTGTATTTATGTTAAGAGTGTGATGTACAACATCATCTTTAAGGTTTGAAACACAAATGATGGTATATATTAGCTGATATATTGATATATTTTTTAAAAATTCAAAAAATTGCACAAGTTGGAAATGCACATTTTTGGCGCTCTCAAGAGATCTACCAACCCCCACGTCACGTCTTGCAAATTTTTGGTGCCCCCCCCCCCCCCCCCCCCCCCCCACTCCCCCACCGATAAGAGACACTAAATTCATCAAATTCATAATGAATGCCTTTCATCTGTGATTTTAGTTCGATTTCCCTCATCGGACGACAACGCTATACAATAAAACATACCTCTTAACTCCTCTCCAACTTAGAACTACTCAAAGAAAACGTAGACGACATGAAGGCACAGAAGCCCAAAGATGCATGCCTGTTAACCTGCAACACAAAAGACTTGGAGAACACAGCGCTTCTTTAGTTATCAGCATTTCATATTTTTCCTCGTCACTAGCAGATCACCATCCCCTTGGAAACTAATACACTGATACAATATTTTCAGATTATATTATCTTGCCAACGATTTTTATGCTGAAATGGTTTTTTCGATATCACGAGTGAATCGGACTACGTGATGTTTGCGAACTGAACAACCTGCACGCGTACGTTGTTGGGTAGATTTGTCTTGCTCAACGAATCAAACTGGCTCTGGTGGGAACAATGTTTCTGGGAATTTCCTGGAAATCCCGCTGTTTAAATAAATGATTACCAGTCTATGATTATGAGACAGAATAAGGACAAAGCCGCGAAATTTAACCCTACAACGCTTTAGTTTCATTGAACCCTCATATGTTTAAATATTGCATTTTTTATGAATAATATTCTCTACGCCCAAACCTGCATTGGTAACGCTAATGCTGCCAATACGTACGTAAACTGAATACCGCTATCGGTATTCAAAAAAAAAAAAAAAATACCGCGGTATACCGGTATATCGAAAACTGTTCAGATATATGAACATAAGTACCACAGTCGAGACTCGAGGCATCACAGTCGGAACGAATTAGCATGCCTTGATGATGCGGTTCGAAAAACCATTACCCAACGCAAACGATATCAAAATTTATTATTTTCAAAATTAATTTATCAGATTTTCCCCCAAGATTTCAACAAAACTATATCATGTGACCCCTCATTGGAACGAGCTCGTTGAGCTCGTTCCAATGAGGGGTCACATGATATAGTTTTGTTGAAATTTTTTAAAATTATTTTTTCAACTGCGGAATTTGTATATTACGAGGGCACAAGCAGACGATTCCTTGGATAAAGGGATAATATTATTCATTCGGGGCTACAGTTGAAAAACTCAAGACATCTTGAAAATTAAATTGTGGGTATAAATAAATAATGACGATAAACCGATATTTTTGTAATTACACCGGTATTCAATCGATATTGGTTTGAATACCGGTATATATCGGTTTATCGATATACCGTGCAGCCCTACCAATACGTGACTGAAAGGACGCAAGTCATTTTCAAATTTTATCTTGAAAACAGCCCCGATACAATCAGTGCAGTGATGATTTCCGAAATTAAGGAATGGGGCAACAATCGACGTACGTCGCGCATTGGCCATAGCTGCGCGTTGAGCTCACGTTCCGAACCGGAGCCCAACGCGCATCGATGGCCGACGCGATATGCGCCACAAAGGGCAAATGACAAAACGAGAAAAAATCTCCTAAAAGAAATGAATAAGGAGAGTGAAAACATTCAATAAAAAGATATGAAAGAAAAATTTAAGCTGATTGATACTGTGAAGCAATATCCCCAGCTGTGTAATCCCATCTGTATCATATGATTCGGCACTTCTTTCCACGTAGGGGAGCTGAGCTCTCAAAAAATAAAATAAAATAATTGTTCTTTATGTTAATATATATAGTTTATTTTGGTGTACTTTTAATCTCTTTTCCTTTTCTTTTGAATGTTTCATTCTGTCATTGTTATTGTTTTGTTTTCGCAACGTGCCTCTCTGCAGGTGTTAATTGCTTGAATAAATCTTAAATCTTAGGGAGAGTCCCTGTGGAGGTATCTCACCCTCGTAATAATGGTCTCCTTCGGGGGAAATGTTGCACCTATAACTCAAAAAAAAAGAAGTGAGATTGTTCCAGCAAGACGAGTGACTCTGAGTGAGTGTTCACAGAGTTGTTGGGTATTCGTGAAGATCAAGCCGTGTCTTGAGATCGTGGCGTCCTCACTCATACAAAGGCAGGGCAATGTCGTTTCCCTAGAAAAGCACCATTGCTGCAGATGCCGTGGAACAATGATGAAAAATATGGGGAGGTGAGGTCATGTACCCTAATTTCTTATTCCAAAGAAATATTACATAAAAATATGATTGAAACTGTAATAATAAAATGTGATAATATGCTTATGTGTCAACATACAAGCATTCCGGTAGTATATTGTCTGCAAACATCTTTCGTTGCATTTGGCCAATGAATTTCACCGCCAGCTAGTTCCGTCTACTTCTGCTTCAACCATCTTTCAACCCGAAGGCTACAGTTAAAACTAGAAATCCTGTCATGAAATGCGCACAAATAGCACGTCGATCTGCGCGTCAGTCTACGCGTTATGACCATAGCAAGGCTATCAAATTCTGTACATATGGTCTGTGCACAAGCACTGTTTCAGCCAATGGGCCTTCGGGTAAGCCGGAGGTCCATTGGTAGAAACATTGCCTGTGTGTGCTATGAGTAACCGGGAGAGCCTGCCGAGCTTTGGATGCCATTCGATATGGCGATTGCGCGCAATTCCTACGCGCATTTAGGCCTAGATAAGCGCACAGTTCGTGTCAGGACTTCTAGTTTTAAACGTAGCCTTTGGGCTGAACGTGGCTAAATTAGAAGTAAAAGACCACATCATTCATGATGAGACAATGACATACACATAAAAAAAGAGTGACTGCTGGGTATTTTCACATTTGTTGATATAGGATAAAAACGTTAAGGAGCTGTGTGAGTAATGGAAAATTTAGTTTGAAAATAGGTGACATGCTATTTTCGATTGCATCATATACCTAAAAAATGTTATAATGTTCCATTCTTTGGTATCCAAAACTGCGAAGCATTGTTCATAAATATAAAAGGATAATAGCCCAAGAACATTAGGTTTCACTAGGGAAAAAATCGGAGAAAGCTGATTTTTTCAGGGAATGTCGAGTACATGTCACTGAACGATTAGACAAAAGTCCCCTAAAATCCCAGTTGAGGCTTTTTTTCTACAGCCTTTTTTCGAAAACGCGTTTGAAAAAAATAAAAAAAAATCGCACGAACTTTGTAACCTCGAATTGATCCAACTGTATTTTTTGTTTACGCGTATTTCGAGCTACATAATGTCTAATATACATTTACCTAGAGGAAAATGTGCATTCTGTGACAATTTCTGAGAAAAATTATTGAAAATTCACAAAAAAGTATCGGATTTACGCAAGCACTCTTGCAACCACAACTGATCAGATTCAGTAGGTTATCGGGGGCACATGACTTTGTGGCTGCAGTCGGTACAAGAAGTCCATTGTCTAGCGACCACCCCCAATCCGTCGGAGGAAGCGAAGTGCCCAGCCATTGTTGGACCTGGAGATAACATCTGTAGACATGTTGTTGTGCAGCTGCTTGGTGGGAGTGAGGCTAGGTCGATGGGTTTATTCAGTTTAGATTTTGCTACATAACGCTTGTAAGTGACATATCTATATTGGTCGAGAGAGGAAACAGTTTTACTCCCGTATAAGATCAGGAGAAGTTGTTCCCCGGCAGCGGCTACTGCACTTGGTGTACTGTCATCCGCCAAAATTGTGTTGACATACTGTTGTGAGTCGCTAGTAACATCGGAGACAATTGTACTGAATACTTTCTTCTTACCAACTCGAAAGAGTGTAGAAGTAGTGTCACAACCACTTATAGAATGTGCTACAAGGAGGTTGCTTCTATGGTCACCCATTTTGGTTGCTATTTCACTAACTGAAACTAGTAAGTTTGGGGTAATGGAATACATCATGTGAATATTACATCCCGGTTGAATTCGAGAGGTAAGAATGACTAACAAGTCTGTGTCTGTTCCCACAACGACAACATTGTTGTCATCTTGAGCGATGTCAAGTGCAGTTTCGGTTATCAGTACATCAGCATCAGCCTCGGCCTGCTTGGACTGAATATTGATAGCAGATAGCTCCTGCATTAGAAGATCGATCAGTTGGGTTTTGTTCTTAGCACTTGCAAGGAAATCGGATTGGGGTGTGGTGGCTGGTAACTCGGGTGAGATATTGATATCAATGGAATACCTGTCTTTAGATCTACGGGCTTGTTCCATGCCCTTTGTCGACATTGTACAAGCATAACCATCAAAAACAACCACGACGTTCGCCCCAAAATGTCTCACTAGATAATTGGAATATGATGTACATATGTCCTTATATGACGACTGTTTAGGCCATACAACTGCCCTCAATAAAAATCCACCATCTACAACAAACAGAGAATGTTCTGGGATTTTAGTTTTGCTCGGAACCGTATGTTTTGAGGATCTTACCGAGCGTGCTTTTCTGTGTCTTCCTCATTCCAGCAGAATCAAACAATGCTGGTGGTTTCGGGGCGAGTTCATATTTGAGATACTCTTCCATCTCTGCTTGTGACTGAATAACACATGTGATGCGGTTGAACAGAATTGTGGGGTCAATCACTACCTTACTTCCACGGACTTTGATGCTATTTGCCATCGATGCGAAAGTCTTCACAGTGTCAACACGTCGTAGTTTGATGCTGTTGAACGTTTTGCTTACAACATTCGATACGCAACATTCACCAATTTTGCGAACTTGGTCACAGTTCACAGTTTCGTCGGCCACAAGCCCGGTCGCTATAGAGACTAATTGTAGTGGATCTCTATTCTGAAAGGGGGGATGCACTCTGAGCCAGTTCAATAATTTGGTGATATCATTGGCATCAGTCAATTGTGAACTTTGACGCAGATCCCGATGTTGTTCGCCATGACCAGTGTGAACATGAACAAAATTTTCGAGAGCATTACATATCGGAAGGCAAAGAGGTAGTCCATGTACCCATTTCGCAATAGTGCTATCGGTTATTCCCCTGCCATGTGTGAGACCACCAGGGAGCTTGAACATTCTCATTAAACACTGCTCTATGGTCTGATCAGAATATATCCCGTCCCAGAATTTATCTGAGCGCCTTATGGTAAAGTAACCTTTCTCAGTGAACAACTTTAAATCATCCTGTTGCATTATTTCTGTTAGCTCATTCATCTGCTGCAAATAGAGATGAGAACTTTTTGCGTATGCAAAATGACCACCTGCGTGAAATACTGGAATCATATTGCGAACACAATATGTGTGGAGTTCCCAGTCGCCTGTGCGCTCTGCTCTCAAGAACAACTGGAGAAGACCTATTTGCTCGTAGTATTGTACCCAAAGCTTTCCTGTGCGTCCTACGGACGCATTCTGGAGCAGTTCGTGTAATTTTGACAGTAGATGGTTGACACTTTCTTGATTGACAGCGTCAGCTGTTGTACAGTCACCTCTGGCAAGTCCACAGAATATTTCATTGACTTCTGTGCAGTCTATGTTATCTAGTGTTCGGCTTTCTTCAAACACAAGTTTTGTAATGGCAATTTGTATTAGCAAATGGGTACGGACTGCTCTTGAATATGCATGACCACTGATCAAATGATGGATTGACCCACCAGCATAAACAGTCCCCCAAAGTTCAACCAAGCCGCTACCAGCCATGATCGAACCAATTGCCCCTAAATATGACATAATCATATGGAAGCCGCCGAGTCTAACGAAAACTTTTGTCAACTTATCTGACGAAGACACAGTCTCCACTGCTTTGATATAAAGTGGTTGGTCAAACGTCACTGGACAAACGTTCAGTCCCTGTTTCTCACATTCAGTTTGTGCAAACATGAGAGCAGTGTAAATTGTGCTCGGGTTGGATGGATCAAAATTAATAAAGGGAAGTATCTCGACATCACTTGTTTCATAATCATCTGATGATGTGACAATGTGCATATATTATGCATACGTTTATGAGTACACATCAAGGGCGTGCACACATTACATGCCAATGCATCTTGAGTGTAGGCGAACACCACATTATGTGATTTAATCGAACATGGAAATTGAAACAATGATGCTATAATACGGTATTTGAATGAGAAAAGTCGATGCCGTTTGAATTTGAGTTTAGGGGGTATGGTTAATATTTCACACGTTTCACCAGTTCATTATGGAATAAATGACTATTGTTATATATCATTATAAATCCACTGCTTTTCTGCAATTTTTGATATATAATTTAACTCCCAAAGTAGTCGTAGATTTGATTTAATGGACGTTGTGTACCGTTGTGTGTATGAAAACAATAAATTTTTTTTCGTAATTTTGTACATTTTCGTGAATATTTCACCATTGAGTGTGAGGATTGGTACAAAGTTGGCATTTTCTGTTGGGGATATGTATTCTCAATATAATTCAGCACGATATTTATGATTCTCACCCTACTAAGGCGAATAAGAATGAGAAATATGGAGCTGGGTCGAATTTTAAAAAAAAAAAATTTTTTCATCAAAAAAACGCTATAACTAAAAAAGCTCAACTCGGATTCGCGGGGACTTTTCACACTTTATACGCAATGTGTGTCCCGGAAACATATAAAAAAAATCAGCTTTCTCCGATTTTTTTCCTTACTTTCTCATTTTTATGTCTAATGTGCCTGGACTATAAATTATTATTTTGTTTAGATTTTCGACGACATAGAAAATAAACATCAACTATTTTCAAGTTAACTTTCCATTACTTATATAGAACCTTAAAGAACAGTGTCACCTGTTTCGAAGAATCATTATATTTATTGATGTGCGCGTCCTCATCACCCCACTACCTCCAACACACATGCATGCATACTTTGTGATAGCTTTTGCAGTCCTAACCAAGACCTGAGAATCAAGGAATGACATTTATATGGATACTTTTCCGACCAGGTCAGTTTATAGCTGGGATGGAGATGCTGAAGATTTTGGCTTTGGAACGAAATGACAACTGGACTGTAGACATTTTACATAACTTTCTCAATACGTCAGAATACGTATTTGATAAATCTGTTAAATAGGGCTGTCGCGACTATCATTTTTTGTAATCGACTAATCGTGACCAGTAATCGACGGTTAGTCGATTAATAGTCGCTTCCCATGATTTTTTAGCAAATCATTCTTCTGTTCGTAAAACTCTGAAAATGACAATGGCACCAGTGTGTTCAGACGAAGTGGGGTTGTGGGAACAACAAAACGGCCCCGACTGAAGCTACATGTAGTCCAATCTTGGACCCACAGTCCGTAATATAATTTTTGGGGTTGGTACGTCCTGTAGGACGTACCAACCCCAAAAATAATATTACTGACTGCGGGTCCAAGTTTGAACTAGATTGAAGCCGATGAATTAAAATGAATTTACCAAAGAACGTTCCTGCATATGTTTCCTTTCTGCAATAAGTTTCTCGAAATTTTGAACATTGAGATCTATGCATTCCCTCATCAGTTGTTAAAATTGGATCTTAGTCTGAAGTTCCGAACTTTGAGAAGTGATCTGACGTTCTGACTTTCGTCATAATTTTGTCACTTCCGCGCTTTGGTTTTTCCAATGGGTGCATTCGTGTGTACAAGACTGGAGAAATTCAGAAGAATCTATTCTTCTCGAGTAACTGTGAGTGTTCTTTCTTACACAGTCAGTGACATTCGTACAGTCTTCCGGATATGAATGTTAACTATGGTTAGATATTTAAAGTTATTCATCTTCATTGATCATTCACCTCACAAAACAATTCAATTTAGCCCCGACGTGTAGTAGACGTGTACCACCTTGAAAATGAACGACGATAGACTAAAAATAAAAAAACGTCGACTACTTCAATAGTCGACGGTTAGTCGACTAATCGAATAATCGCGACAGCCCTACTGTTAAATAACCCCAAATCCAGAGATCTGTCGTCCAGATTTTGTCAGAACCAAGACCGTAGTGTTTAGGATCTATTTTCTACATACCCCCACAAAGAAAACAATAGGTTGGGATTTGTCTTCCTAATATTCATAAATACACAGAACGATACACGCGTGTGTGAATGAGTGAATCGATATGGCACGAGTTCCAGAGCGGAAGGATAAAACGAGAGGCCGCAGGCCGCGTTTTATCCTTCCGCGATGGCACAGGTGCCATATCGATTTACCCATTCACACATGCACGTGTGTTCTTCTGTGTTTATTACACGCCTTCACGTCTGTAAAACAATATTATTAGAAGGACACTCGGCAATTTAGTTAATTGATAACTATCAACAAAAAGAACACATTTTATCGTCAACCAAATTTGCGAGGGAAACCCGTGTTACTATTTCGCCCCCCCCCCCCCCCCTCGAGTTCCAATGTGTTCTATGTGCTTATTGGCACATAGAACACATCAGAACTCAGGAACGGTCACGATTAACCATTGTGCATAAGTAAGTGACCCTAAACACCAATAATTAAATAGTTATTGGAACTCGGGGAACGATTTCCAGCTTTCGCTAGGGATTCAAACTGTAATTGCATTACACGATTTGCAGAGAATTCCAGTGAAATTTCGCTTCTGTTGAAAAATAATCCGTCAACGATTTCTAGATTTTCATTTAGTTTAGTGTCGCTGTAGATGGGGAGTTCATAGAACAGACGTGTAATAATAATAATAATAATAATAATAATAATAATAATAATAATAATAATAACACTTTGACCGGCCGCTGATTTATCTTGGTTCTCATGTTAGAAGGCCTTGATTACCTCTGTGCTCCCAAACGCCTGCATATCCCCATGTCTTTACTCTCCACCAACACTCAGAGACGAACTGCTTGATGACATCCCGTACCTCATTCTTCCAAAACACCCCGTTAAGCATACTAACCTTCTCCTTTGTGTCACTCAGTAACCACATGTCCTTCATTCTCCCATTCCACTTTACCATTTTACTCCCAGTGAATCTTATTCTGTTAGGCGGGTATTTTGTTGAAAGTGTTCTAAGGTCTCCGCAAAGCGTAAATTACACATTTGGTTTTCTTTTTTAGTGCCTTTCTGACCCCCCCCCCCCCCCCCCCGAGATCGCGACCTCAGCTTGAACAGCAGTGACACACCAAAGGTGTCATCAAGGTATCTTCAAAATCTGACTTCTCTTTGTCGCACATGCCACCCAAACACCTCTTTGCTTTGATCTCCCTCGTCAATTTAAGGTTACAACCCTCCATGACTCTTTCTCTGACGATCTCTTTGCCCTAGGTTGCCACCTACTCTCCATTAAGTAGTTCTTTATTAACTCCCTCTCTTAGTCCATCCGCCATGTCTCTGTGTTTGAATTCCAGATATTCAGGAACATAAGTTTACATCATCGGTTTTGGGTGAGATTTACCAAATAGTTAAGATAACAGAGTTTCATTAAGTTCATCCTGTCCAAGTCCACCTCTAATTGCTTCCATTGCTGCATCAGTACTCGATCCTGTTATCTATCGGCCTGCACCGATCTGCATGGTTTCTAAACTCTTTGAAGCCGTTAGGTTTAGAGGCACCACTTCCGTAAGATGGTTCATTCCCACTAGACCAATTCTCTTTAGACCAATTCTCACGAGGCCAATTCCCAAAAGACCAATTCCCCTTAGACCAACACATGCGTTCTACTTTTAAAATAATTCTATATCACTAATTTGATATATTTATAAATATTTACAAATGTATTTAATGTTATTGATAGTCAAACCTGAAAATAAGAAGTCTGTCATTTGCAGAATGAGGTCCCAGAGGGGGAATTTGCTGATGCTATCCCATACAGTGGGCTAGTTTATCCTCAGGGTACCTCTTTCTGATTATGTTTGATACCTTGATTCAAGTTGAGGTTCACAGAGGGTAAATTTAGTGATGCTACCCTGCTGTGCAGGGTAGCATCACCAAATTCACCATCTGGGGACCTCATTTTTTGTAAAATGTATGTATATGTACTGAGCTATGCTGAAATGTTATAAACCTATATTTTTTGTATGTTATGCATATAAATATTTTTTTTTATCAAATAAAGTGCTTATCAGTAAATAAATGTTTTCTTAATTTTCCTTAATCACCCCTTAATCAAAAACAGTATGTAGTTGGTCTAAGAGGAATTGGTCTTTTAGGAATTAGCCTAAAGGGAATTGGTATAAAAGGGAATTGGTCTAGTGGGAAGACACCCGTACGATATGTTATATTTGGTACATCCACCATTTCCCAAATGGTTATACCCACAAAGACCTTATTGAATCTGTTTCTCCCTGTAAGTTTCATTTGATTAAGGATTGGCTTCCCTTCACAGTTAGTTTATTCGTGTGGTTTCGGTAGATGCCTCTTCTGGTTTTGTATATATTTACCCCCAAATACTCGTAGTTACCCAACTCTCCTATACTAAGTCGTTTGCTGCTACCTTCCGGAATACAGAACTCCCACACTCTCCACCTTCGACTAGGGTCCACTTTACGACCCACTGGTGTAACTTTGCTTTTGCTTTCATTTAGTTCGAGTCTCCATTTGTACCCATATTGCCCAGCACTTTCTCTAGCCCCCCCCCCCCCCCTCCCCTTCGCTTTCATTAGTATCAAGGCTTCTTTTGAAGTATTTTGAATTCCTAGCTTCGTTCGTGGATACCTGAATCATTTTTGGGAACGAGGTCTTGTCATCAAATATTATTTTATTACCAGTTCTGGTACGAACACGCTAGCAAACTTTCAGGAACAGTTGATGCATGCTATCAACTAAGTGAGTGAGTGGATTGTAACTAAATCACCGGGAGAGTGGAGTTATCACCCAAAGTATCACATTCAAATTCTGTACATGTGGACAAAAAACACAAGCAATGTTTCAGCCAATGGACCTCCGGGTATAACCCGGAGGTCCATTGGCTGGAACTTTGCTTGTGCTTGTAATGTTTTGCAACAAATTTGCAATTATTTCTTGGGTGGAATCTTCACTCTGCGGGTGATTTAGTGATAATACACTCTTCACGTACTGTATTTGCGTATGCTATTCACCACAACTTTTAGTTTGATGTAGAATTTGTGTATATCAATTTGAAATTTTTGGAATTTCAGACTTGAGAATTTCAAACTAAATTGCTTTCCTGACTAAAATAGCACCTTAAACAGACCGTTGTTTGTGTGTGAAGGTGTGTGTATTGTGAGGTCATGTCGTGTATCGTTTCCCATTCATTTCCATCTATTTTTAACCTTCTTTCTCTTACAGAGGCAGTGGCGGTGTTATGATTCTTCAGAACCATCTCCTCAAACAGGTGATTAATCTATCTTTGCATACTGGATTTCAGTGTAATATATCTGTCATCGAACTAGAACACAGATTACTGACACGGTAGAGTGTAGACAATTGATATAATTTTCCACGCAGCCCTGAAATATATTAATTCGAATCCCCCCACTGCTTTCTTCACCATGGCATCGAATGGGATCAGTATCGTTTTATATGTGCGTATGTCAAATGATTGACAGGGCCTAGAGCTTTGCAAGGCGAAATTTACAATTCCAAGTAAAAAATAACAAACCATTATAAACACTAATTAGGTAGCGACATGAACAACAAAGATAATTAAATATAATTATATAACATAGTGTATATTTGAATATTTCCGATATATCTAATTTGTTGTACCTATTGATCTTAGAAGTAATTGTGTTTACTCGCACGAAAGAATAGCACGGATCTGACGTCACTGCACTTTTTCAACGCCTTTAATATTATGTTTGTGGAGCCGTGAGAAAGAGGTGTATCGTCAGGTATAGCCACAAAGGTTTAATCCCAGGAGTGTGAATACTGGACGAAACCTTTGATTCCCGGTGTAACCGGAATGGAAGTTCGAAGGAAAATTAGTACCTCTGGACTATTATTCCGCGGAATTATAGTCCTAGGTCTAACATTTATAGGAATAGTAGTCCGGCGGACTACTATTCCTAGAAATGTTAGACCTAGGACTATAATTCCGCGGAATAATAGTCCAGAAGGACTAACGTTCCTACGGACTTCCATTCCTTTTACACCGGTACTGTTCTACGAATTTCCCGAGTGTCGGGACTGACATTGAGAAACGAGAACCGGAAAATAACCGACACCGTGACTGATTGTCAAAAACGAGAACCGGCAAAATTCCCGTTCCCGGGATTAACACTTACGCTGCCGAAAGCGACTATTGTCACCTATTTTATGATGATAATTTGTACGTTCTGGTATGCGTAGATCAAACCATTTGATCCAGGTAACGTTTACCCAAACATGGCTCAGATACCCATATGAAACGAACACGAGGAGCTCGTGTCACCCAAGAACCCTCATCTGTTTAAAAAAAGGGAAATGGTGGGAAGGTTTTATCATGTTACAGTACCAACGGAAATAACTTGTACATTAAACGCCGTTATTCTTCGTTTGTAAACGCGTTCACAAATAGCATTTAAACGAAAAACGGGTTTATTTTCCGCTTACCAAACGTTTATAAACGATCCGTATTTCGATGATTTAAACGAAGGCTAAACGAAAGGTAAACGATTTTTCGTTTAGCTAAACGAAAGCTAAACGTTTTTTCGTTTAGCTGAACGGAAGACAAACGATAGTCCATTTATATGTACACGTACCGAACGACATATAAACGGTTTGCAAACAGACTGATCATTTCCGCAATATCGGAACAATTCATTTTATTGCGTTCACTTTTATCGAAGCACGGTTACAAATTAATGGGGAAGATTTTTAAAATGGTACGTTTTTGCTTTTAAGATAGGCGTATAACGGATGACTGGAATGGGACGTGAAATCTGGCGTTTTAATTCCATTTGTGAATTTTTAGGTTTCAATATCAATACCAAGTTAATTTTCAAACCGAAACTGAAAGTTGAAGGGCTTCTGAAAAGTGTTTTCTGGAAAAGTAATGGTGTTGCATTTTTGCAGAAAAAACATTGTTTTAAAAATTGTCTCGACTTTGTATTCATACATGTACATTGTATCATTTCCCTTTCTATTTGATTGTTGTCGACCCCAAGCGGCCAAGCCACATAAAAGCTGGCATCCCATATTTCTTCTAAGAATACCATTCAGATTTGTCATTTTAAGTTTGGTTGTTATTGTAATTAAAATTTACTGCGGTACGAACCTTTGATACCAAGCACTGAGAACCTTTTCTGTTTGTATCTAAAACAATGGGTCTAAAAACAGTTTTTTGTAAAAATAAAAATAACAAGATGTTGTTCTTAACATTAAAGGCACTAGGACACACCTACATTTGTACATGCAGTCATTGGTCAAGACAGTATAAACAGAACAAATTTCCCTTTTAAAAAGGTGATTACTTGACTTGAATTTATCACTCGACTTTTCTGAATCAAAATGAACCGACGGAAAATGTCTTCAACGCCGAGTCACCATTTGGTGAGGTATATTGAAGACAATGCAATACAAGTGAGAAGCTCGGTTTTTTTTAAAGAACTGACAGACCCAATAAAGATAGGAGAATCTTATCTCATTCAGTGGAGAAGAGTGCACGAGGTTGCTGTTGGAAAGGTACGTGTTTTATTTTTAACCCTTTACTTACATGTATGCCCAAAACAAGGAACTGAAAAATATCCGACAGGGTCGGCGAGAGTTAATGTCGATCATGGTAGGCCTGAAAATAACTACTGAACCTCCGCTTAGGTCAGGCCCGAAGCCAGCAGTAAATAAAACTCCGACATGGAGAGTGTGGGGCGCCCCTCCCCTGCCACCTCACCCACCTCTGCATGTCGGATAGCATCCTGGTGCGAAGGCGAAGGCCATTTCCGAATTGCCTAGCCCCGACGGGGGTGGTGGTGTAGTGGGGTGCTGGGGGTTCTCCCCTTCCCGATTTGTTTTTACAATTCAAGGCTCTGAGCGCTCCCACCAGTATCGGCCCTGGTTTAGGTTATGTGGGGCTTGTCATTTGTAAAATACGTGAACAAGCTATTTGATTATACGACATGTCGTTTATCTTTTCACAGAATTATCGCCAAAAGAAAATGGAAGTCCTGCTGTTGTGACTTATCACACATTGAAATTCCACTGTTACGGCCACTCACCGAAGTTAATGTTCAAGAACTTAGTTTGTACATGCAGTCATTTTATTTTGTAGGTTTTGGATTCAGGAAATAGTTCCGAGATGAGCAAACGTTATAGCGAGGTCATAAAGGAAAATCCACAAGGAGTTGCGTCACCAGAGCCACCATCTTCGCCAAACCAGGCACCATCTGCATCAAGTACTCCATTAGATAAAACACCAACACCAGCAACAGAACAAAGACAAAGGCAAACTACCACAAAGACAAAAAACGTTAAAAAGGTAAAAAAAATATGTTACTACATGTAGATTCCTTTACAAATTGAACGTGTGACAGTGACATAGCTATTCCACTGTCTGGTCACTAATCTTGTTGCAGCGACTGTCTGATCACCGGTTTTAATTACCCAACAATCAACTATAATTTATAATTTATTGCCACGATTTTAATAACCCAATAATCAACTATAATCACCTGTAGTCACAGAAGCCACACCAATAGACTTGCTGGGGTCACTTGCATATCCATTTTTATTGGGACGTTGTGTCAAAATGAAAAAAATTATATTATTTTTTGGGGTGTCATTTCATGTCGAAAATCGTTGCAAGCATTTTTTGTAATGATTAGGGATACAGTTTTCCACATTAAAATTGAAAATTAAGTAATTGCATCTTGTTCAACATAGCTCATTAAGCCCTGTTGAATAAGATGCAGTTTAGTTAAATTTTTGGCCCCGAATAGTGCCATTGAAGAAGATTAACATTATGGTACTACATGTATAGAGTTAAACGAATGGGTGAGTTTGTATGATCTCAAAGTGACCGAATATTCCCCCAGTGTGTGATTTTACGACATTTGAAATGTTAGCCCTTTACCCAACATAACAGTCCAAACCGACCAACACTAAATGTATTCACTAAATTCAAAGGGTTAAAGTTTAAAATTCCCTGTTAAATTTTGAACAAGAAATGTGAACTTTTATGTTTGAGGCGCGTTACTCCTAAATAAAGCTGATTAAATGTTATTTCTTTCTTTCATTTTCTTTCTTCCAAACCACATCTTATGACCCTACTTGGGGGTCATAAGATATGTTTTGGAAGAAAGAAAATGAAAAAATAAAATAAAAAGGCTTGACCATTTTTCGATATTTCGCTTTTAATAAGTTCCAAATTGTTATTTATTTTTTTTCCTTCCAAACCACATCTTATGACCCCACTTAGGGGGTCATAAGATATGTTTTGGTAGAAAAAAAAATAAAATATAAAGGCTTGACCATTTTTCGATATTTCGCTTTTAATAAGTTGCAAATTGTTATTTTTTTCTTCCAAACCCCATCTTATGACCCTACTTATGGGTCATAAGATATGTTCTGGAAGAAAGAAAAATGAAAAAATAAAATAAAAAGGCTTGACCATTTTTCGATATTTCGCTTTTAATAAGTTCCAAAGTGTTATTTGTTTTTTCTTTTTTTTTCCCCAAACATCTTATGACCATACTTAGGGGTCATAAGATGTGTTTTGGAAGAAAGAAAAATAAAATTTAAAGGCTTAACCATTTTTCGATATTTCGCTTTTAATAAGTTCCAAAGTGTTATTTATTTTTTTCATTTTTTTTTTCCAAACCCCATCTTACGACCCTACTTAGGTATTTGTTTTTTCTTTTTTTTCCCAAAACATCTTATGACCCTACTTAGGGGTCATAAGATGTGTTTTGGAATAAATAAAAAAAAAATAAAAAGCTTAACCATTTTTCGATATTTCGCTTTTAATAAGTTCCAAAGTGTTATTTATTTTTTTCATTTTTTTTTTCCAAACCCCATCTTATGACCCTACTTAGGGGTCATAAGATATGTTTTGGAAGAAAGAAAAATGAAAAAATAAAATAAAAAGGCTTGACCATTTTTCGATATTTCGCTTTTAATAAGTTCCAAAGTGTTATTTGTTTTTTCTTTTTTTTTTCCCCAAACATCTTATGACCATACTTAGGGGTCATAAGATGTGTTTTGGAAGAAAGAAAAATAAAATTTAAAGGCTTAACCATTTTTCGATATTTCGCTTTTAATAAGTTCCAAAGTGTTATTTATTTTTTTCTTTTTTTTTTCCAAACCCCATCTTATGACCCTACTTAGGGGTCATAAGATATGTTTTGGAAGAAAAAAAAATAAAAAAAAATATATAATATAAAGGCTTGACCATTTTTCGATATTTCGCTTTTAATAAGTTCCAAATTGTTATTTTTTTCTTCCAAACCACATCTTATGACCTTACTTAGGGGTCATAAGATATGTTTTGGAAGAAAGAAAATTGAAAAAATAAAATAAAAAGGCTTGACCATTTTTCGATATTTCGCTTTTAATAAGTTCCAAAGTGTTATTTGTTTTTTCTTTTTTTCCCCAAAACATCTTATGACCCTACTTAGGGGTCATAAGATGTGTTTTGGAAAAAATAAAAAAAATAATAAAAAGCTTAACCATTTTTCGATATTTCGCTTTTAATAAGCTCCAACGTGTTATTTATTTTTTTATTTTTTTTTCAAACATCTTATGACCCTACTTAGGGGTCATAAGATATGTTTTGGAAGAAAGAAAAGTGAAAAAATAAAATAAAAAGGCTTGACCATTTTTCTTCTTGCTAATACAATGACGTTGTTTTTTTCTTTTCAGAACAAAGCAGCAATTGTAGTTTCTGCTTCACCTGCAAAGCCTACAGCACATGTGATCCCAACAGAAAAGGTTGGCATGAACAACTCTGCTGCGGAAGTGGTGGTCCAAGGGCGGTATTGCCTCAGCGAGAAAGCTAAGGAGATATTGTCAAATGATACCACAAGTCCACCGACAGTACGTGTGGATCCTCCAGTTGACGACACACCCGTAGAGGTGGTAAACTCATTTTTGTCATCCACACGAATCCCTGATAATAGAGAGGCTGAAATAGCAAATGATGGAATACTACCCTGTATTTATCTTCCTGAGACGTGGGTGTCTTCTCCGATTCCATCCCCAGATTTTACACAGATCGAGCCACAAGCGTGCGAATGCAGCAGCATTTTAAATGAGGTCAGACAGGAGTTGGAAAAGTTAAAGACAGAAGAATTTTCTGCTTGAAATTTCATTACTTCTTCATCACTTTTGAGAATTAAATGTTAATGTACATGTACACGAGAATATTCAGTACTTTGTCGCCCCTCCACGCTCTTCAATGACACAAGGCATAACCTTGAATAAATGGTTGATGTAGTTATTGCAGTCATGTGGGGTTAACGCTGACCAGTAGTCTTTTATGCCCTGAATTAACTCTTCTTTCACTTTTGGCTTCACCGTTTTCCTCAGATAGTACTTCATGCCCGCCCAGATGTTCTCGATTGGATTCATATCTGGGGATTCTGGAGGTGATTTCCAATGATTAATGCCTTGAGCTGCCATAAATTCTAGGGTTGATTTACTAGTGTGCTTAGGGTCGTTGTCTTTGAACAGACGATGACCCTCAGATCCTTGAAAGTACATTTCAGAAGCCGGAATGAAATAATTCTGGAGAATTAATTGATAGAAATCACTATCCATGATGCCCGTGAAAATGGCTAATTTTGTGGCACCTTTTCGTGAAATGCCACCCCATACATGCACTGAATACGGATGTTTTGGTTTTGGGATGAAAGAAGCAGGTTCTCCTCTTTTTCTGTAACTCTTACTCAGACTGCTTTGCATCCTAACCGTACACTCATCCGTAAAAATAACATTGTCGAACTCTTCTTGTGTTTCAATGCACTTTTTGGCAAAGTCAAACCTTTTTTTCTTGTTCGCGTCCCTTACCATCTGACAGTACTTTGTGCCACTTCTGCACCAATTTAATTTCCTCCTGGCATCACGCACAGTAGACGGAGCAATTTGTAACCCTAAGTCCATGTACATTTTAGAAAGTTCAACTGATGACGTTTCTGCGTTGTCTCTCATCGTTTTGTCAAGAAGGTTTAAATTGTCATCTGTTAAAAGTTTTGGCCTTCCACTCCTGGCCCTATCACATATTGTCCCTGTGATTCTATAACTCCTGATCACCCTGCTGATGGTTCTGCGATCTATATTCATTCTCTCTTCTTCTTTTATGATTCTAACTATTTCAGCAAAGTTTGAGCCTCCTTCATTCAGACTGACAATCTTCTGGCGTATAATATACGGGACCCTAGTTCGTTTAATAGAATTCATTTTGCTAACTGGGTGTATTCAAGGTGAGTTGGGAGACTTGGTCATTATATCATTACGAGCAACCAATGATACAAAAAGAGAGGAATGTTTTCCTCGTAAAGGGCGTTTTCGAATCCTCGTAAAAGGCGTTTTCGAATATTGTAGGGCCAATGGTCAGCATTTATTTTTCTCCTTTGAAAACGGAAAAATAACACTACTAATAAAAAATAACCCCAATTACGCAAAATAAACACACTAATCATGAGAGCTACTAATAAAATAATTACCGACAGTAGCAAACAGAAGGGATCAAACAAACGAATTAAAACACGTGGTTAATTGACTTTACTTAATCCAATTACCAGAGGACCATGGCAAATCAGTGACTGGCCAAAGTTTTATTATGGAAAGGGAATATCGGTGTTTTAAGTTTTAAATTGTGTTTTGTCTTTTCATATTGGCTGAGTAAATAGCAACTGTAATATCTATCTTGACAATTAACAAATACAAACGTGATATCTATCGTTGATATTCAATGATTGGTAACCGACAAAATTCCTCTTTTTTATTATTTTAAACAACCAAGAAATAAAGTTCACGTTTATGTACATGTATATGTAACCTGGTAAAAAGAATCAAGCATAAAATAATTTTCCCCGACCCCATCTGTGGGAGGTGGCACCTCCGCGCCGACCAAGGCACTTGAAGCAGCATACAGGCCTTACAATCGAAAAGAGCAAAGTGACATAGACAGCTTTTCGGTGACCGGGGTTCACGCCAACATAGGCGTATGTTTCAGGGAGGCTTGAGGACTGCAGTTCCCCTCCAGTGGGGGCAAATACATTTTTTTCGGCCAGTTTTTATGATTGTTTCGGGCAAGTTTGACTGACCTACTCACTTGGGCAGTTTTATCTTCAATAAAGGATTATGTCCCATCAGTTCTAACTTGGATACAAAGACTGTAATATAATGTTTTGGTGTAGTACGTCCCACAGGTCGTACCACACCAAAAAAGTATATTACGGACTTCAGGTCCATGTTCGTACATATACCTGTAATACCGTCTTATCAGATTGATATCGCATCTGAGGGTTGTAGACACGCCAGCGTAACAGTTTGTTCTAGCTAATTACAGACATAAACAGGCCGTTAGCTACAACTGTGGAAGGGGAACACCTCCTCCCACACCCAAACCCACCCAAGGACCACTTCACTCAATAATGCTCGCAGCATCACTTTTCGGAAAAATATTTGAGACCCCCCCCCCCCCGAAAAGGTGTCCCGTACGCCTAAGCAAGCCCAAATTTTGTGACTCTGTTTGGTCGGAAATTTTGTGGAGTGCCCCCCCCCCCCCCCACTCCCTCCAACTCACACACAAAACGCCCATATTTTTATGCTATTACACGTATAGGCATAAATTCGCCTAGAATGGTCCCAATAATTTTCCTACGGGACTGCACATTATCTTCCCAGTGTCTACGCCACTGACACCGAATGATCACACTGACTTGGTTGTGATATTGTCTGAACACGACTCAATTGATGCATGTGCTCGGGTATCATGAACGACGAGTTTCGCTTATGTAAACGAACTTAAACGAATAAAACGTTTACTTAAACGAAGGTAAACGAAACATATTCGTTTACAAACGCACTGAAAACGAAAAACGCCGTTATATTTCGTTTAGAAACGCAATGCCAAACGGAACCGTAAACGCCGTTATTTTGCGTTTACATGTACAAGTTATTTCCGTTGGTACTGTAGGTTTATAACTACGTGAAACATAAGGCGAAGTTCAACAGTTCACTAACCAACGTAACTGCCCAAACCGGCCAGCGTTATTCACAAAAATCACCATTCAGCTTTCAGTATTTTTGTTTTTCATATTTTTGTCTCAAAAACATAGCTATTGACTCCTCATTGGAAGGAGTTCGTCCGGTTGACACCACCCCCCCCCCCAAAAAAAAAAAAAAAAAAAATCAACAAAAACAATATCCAGACCATGGGTTTCGTCGGGCAGAGGTGGGCAAGAAGTTATGAACTACCAAGTTGGGCAGACGTCCTTGCTGACTCGACGAAAATATACATACGCTTTGGAGCACTCATTTGGTCAAAATGTCTTGCTTGCCCGACAAAAATATACACATAAATGCCTGACTCAATATGTCGGAGAATTTCACATCCAGGGAGAGAGTAATTTGACTAATAACAAATGATTTTTACGATCATGACCTGTTGAAAGCATCCAGATGGCCGGGCACCTCCACCTTACTGCTGTGCAATTGACAGCACTGTCATCAAAACTCTAATACAAGTATTTTATCAATATAACAATAACATGATTTTGGAGGGCATTATGGTTCATTAGCGGCCCTGTAGCAATGGTGAACAGCCCGAGGGTTTATTAAAGACCCGAGACGAAGCCGAGGGCCGTTAATAAGCTCAAGGGCTGTTCATCATTGCTGCAGGGCCGCTAATGAATCATGATGCCTGACAAAAATCATGTTATTACTATTATTACCACTCCCTGTTACAACTAACCACATGAGAGAATTGCTGGAAGAAATAATCACTGAAGTCGGTTCGATATTTCTGTTTCGATCGTGCGTTCGACTTCAGTTCAGAAATACAAAGGGACGTCATCCGAATGGGAGTAATTCATTAGACCATGGAATATAAAAATAGCCGGGTCGCGCGCCGCTAATGGCTATTTATACCATTATCGCCCGCGGTCCGGCTCCGTCGAATGACGTCATTGGAATTATGGAGTTTTAACGGCCCTCCAAAATCATGCTAATCGACTACTAACTTGTAGATTGAGTGGTAATAATATAACAATAACATGACTTTGGAGGGCATTGTGGTTTATTAACGGCCCAACAGGTGTGAATAAGAGCTCGGCAGCTTATAAAAGGCCCGAGACGAAGTCGAGGGCCAATAATAAGCCGAAGGGCTGTTATTCATATCGTTGGGCCGTTAATAAACCACAATGCCCTCCAAAGTCATGTTATTACTATTATTACCACTGGGAGTCTGAGAACGTTTTGATTCTGTATCTCACATGACATTTTAAAAGTTTTCAATTTCGACAGATCGTCCCCTGAGTTCCAATGTGTTCTATGTACCTACTGGCACATAGAACACATTGTAACTCCGGGGACGAGATGATAATATTGTCTGTTGTCAAAAAACCTGGTGCCACAAAATTATTACATGATTGGCACTGGTACGCTTTCAATTGCAACGAAGTTAGAAAAGTTAAAAACTACGGCAGCGTAGAACCGCCACACCATAGTATATTTCCAGGGATTCCTAATCTGTTTAAACAGATTACTAATCTGTTTAAACAGATTACCAATCTGTTTTTACAGATTACTAATGTGTTTAAACAGATTACTAATCTGTTTTTACAGATTAACTAATCTGTATTTACAGATTACTAATGTGTTTAAACAGATTAACTAATTTGTTTTTACAGATGAGTAATCTGTATTTACAGAATACTAATCTGTTTTACAGATTAACTAATCTGTTTTTACAGATTACTAATCTGTTTAACAGATTACTGATCTGTTTTTACAGATTAACTAAGTAATCTGCAAATACAGATTAGTTAATCTGTAAAACAGATTAGTAATCTGTAAATACAGATTAGTTAATCTATTTAAACAGAATAGTAATCTGTAAATACAGATTAGTTAATCTGTTTAAACAGATTACTAATCTGTAAAAACAGATTAGTTAATCTGTAAAAACAGATTAGTAATCTGTTTAAACAGATTATTAATCTGTAAATACAGATTAGTAATCTGTTTAAACAGATTAGTAGTCTCTAAATAAAGATTAGTTAATCTGTTTAAACAGATTACTAATCTGTAAATACAGATTAGTTGATCTGTAAAATCAGATTAGTAATCTGTAAAAACAGATTAGGAACCCCTGGAAATATACTACGGTGTGGCGGTTCTACGCTGCCGTAAAAACCGACCCGATGTTTACCGCTTTTAAGTCAAGAATAAAGGAAAAAAATGTATACAGACTTACTTACATGTAATTTATTGTGCGGTGCCATCGGGTGCTGTTCAGTAAATTGTAATACAATATATTAATAGTACTTTTGATATCTGATCTGATGGAACGAGTGCGTTCGTTAACTTATACAGACTCTATTCTTCTAGAATTGTTCTATTGTATTTCATAAATATAGTTTTAATACAGTTAAAAAATCAGGTCAAATTGTATGTTACCGACAATATAGAACTTTTGTTTTGATAGAATTCTGATTCAATCTGACGGATGAAAACAGTTTCAATAATCCCTTTTTTAGAAATTATCCCCACACACCCTCACTCCGCGTACAAGCCGTTGCAGTAATGCCTATTCATCTATTGCCATCTGATAGTCTAGCTTTTCTTCATCTTTCTCTTATCTTTCTTCTATCGTCAATCAATCTCATCTCAGATATTTACCCAACGCCATTCTTGAAGCCGAATGATACAGTTCGAAGCAGTGCTCTCTCGCACTGTACTGGAAATAAATGCCTCCAGTTATGGCTAATAAAATAACGCTCGAAAATATCCAGAGCCAGGATATTTATAACTTTCAGAAGATGTATAATCAGCTCACAAATAGCGATACGACACTGACTCCGACTCGCCGTTTGCAATCAATGAACCCCACTGCAAATACTATACACCCTTGGACTTTAGGGAGATGACCCCACCTCGAGGTAAATCCTTTTCTCTGTTTAGTTTGAACTGTAGGAGCTTAAATGCAAACTGGGAGGACCTAAAGGACCTCTTGTTTGACCTACAGAATGACTGCAACCAATTTGACGTGATAGGTTTAACGGAAACATTTACTGTCAAGGAAAATATAACTTACCATCTCGATGGATATCATCCTTTACTCTTGCAAACACGACCGGAGGATGACGATGGAAGGGGTGGAGTGGGTATATTCATTAAAGACTCCTTACCCTTCCATGTCCGCGAAGACTTAACCATCTTCATCCCACACGTGTTTGAATCTCTTTTTATCGAAGTAAACTTGAATAAAAAATACCTAGTAGGTGTTATATATCGACCAAATACAGCCCCAAAAGCGGACCTAGACTCTTTTTTAAATAATCTATCTGATTTACTTGACAGGATAAACAGTGAACACCAAGCGGCCTATTTGATGGGGGATTTCAATCTTGACCTGCTCAACTTCAGTAATCATCAAAAAACTAATCAATATGTTAATACTGTGTTTAGCACAGGATTCCTTCCTGTTATCACTAGACCGACTAGAGTAACCGACTATTCAGCTACGCTTATTGATCATATTTTGTGTAACAATCTTGGGAATATATTACGATCAGGTATTATAATCACGGACACGAGTGATCATTTTGCAACTTTTTTGCTCGAAGAAAGTGACCGAGAACAATTATCCCCGACTCTTACTCCTACCAGGTCGTTTAATTCAAATAATATCAATTATTTTAAACGGTTACTTTTATCGTCAGACTTTACAAGCGTTCTAACTACAACTTTCCCGAATGCTGCCTACTCTAATTTCTACAATATATTTTCTAAGGCGTTCGATGAAGCGTTCCCACTGAAAGTAACCACTCTTCCTAAAAAAAAGATAAAACGAGAAGCTTGGATGACGGAAGGACTGCTTATATCCTCTCTGCAAAAACACAAATTATTCCTGAAAAAACTTGGGTCTCCGACTGACACCAATATTCAAATTTATAAAGCATACTGTAGAGAATTCAATAAAGTAAAACGGGCATGTAAATCTAATTACTATCATTCGGTTCTAACACTGAACAAACACAATATTAAAAAAACCTGGGACATCGTAAAAAATGCAATCAATAAATCCAAACGTAGTTCCAATCTACCATCATTCTTCGCCGATGATAACATTCAGATAAATGACTGTAAGCTTATTGCGGATAAATTCAACTCTTTTTTTGCCTCGGTCGGAACTGTAACGAGTGAAGGAATACCCACTCCATCCAAACATTTCATGGACTTTTTAAATAATAATAATAATAATAATAATAATAATAATAATAATAATAATAATATTAATCCATTAGAATCCTTTTTTGTTTGCGCCACAGACACACAGGAAGTAATTAGCACGGTAAAGAGTATGAATGGCAAACTTAGTAAAGATTACACTAATGTATCAACAAGTCTGTTTAAAGAAATTATCGCCGAAATAGCTGAACCAATAACACATATTATAAACATATCCTTCTCGACTGGAATTGTACACGACGAACTGAAAATAGCAAAGGTCGTTCCTATCTATAAATCTGGAGACCCAGGAATTTTTAATAATTATAGGCCGATCAGCGTTCTCCCGGCTTTTTCTAAAGTTCTAGCAAAAATTATGCATAAGCGTCTAATTTTCTGTCAAAACATGATATATTATATAAATTCCAATTCGGATTCAGGAAGAAACATTCCACCCTGCACCCAATACTTCATCTTATTCACTATGTAGCCTTTTGCAATGACAAAACTTCCAAGGAACGTACGTTGTCAGTTTTTCTTGACTTCTCAAAGGCTTTTGATACTATCGATCATGCAATACTCTTGAAAAAACTAGAATACTATGGAATACGAGGAACGCCAAACTTGTGGTTTAAAAGTTACCTTACTGGGAGAAAGCAGTATGTCCAGTTCAAAGACTGCGCCTCTGCTTTCGAAAATATAGCATGCGGGGTACCCCAAGGATCTATTCTGGGTCCTCTTCTTTTTCTACTATATATCAATGACATTAGTAAATCGACAAAATTAAATCTCCTGTCTTTTGCAGATGACACCACCGCGTATACTGCTCACCATAACCAAGAGACTCTGGTAGAAATAACACAAAGTGAAATGACGAAAATAGCAGAGTGGTGTTCTGCCAACAAACTAGTGCTCAATCCTTCTAAATTAAAATGCATGTTGTTACACCCATTAAATGACACTTGGAATCTTGGTGGAAACCTGATTACCATAAATGATAAAAATTTATCCCTAGCTGGCAGGTCCCATGAAACAAAAACAGTAAAATTTCTAGGTGTGAACATCGATGAAAATTTAACGTTTAAAAACCACATTTCCAGTGTAAGCTCGAAAATAGCTAAATCAATTTGGGCTATAAATAAAGTCAAAAGGATCTTGCCATTCAACACACTAAAGACACTGTACTTCACGTTGGTACAAAGTCATCTAATGTATGCAATACAGGTACGGGGACACGCACCGGCAGCAAACAAATTGCATATCTTACAAAAGCGAGCTATACGAGTAATTAATAACAAACAGTATAACGCCCACACTGAGCCACTTTTTAAAAAAAATAAAATTCTTCAGTTCAAAGACCTTTATAAACTAAGCGTCCTTTTGTTTATGCATGACTGGGTTAATAAAAAGCTTCCACAATCATTAGATGGTCTTTATACACTGAACACAAACGAACGTGAAAGAATGACTAGGCAAACTGATATGATACAAAGACTCAAACCACGAACTCAGTTTTCGGCAAATCTACCATTTCATACATTCCCTAAAATTTGGAATGAAGTTGATCCCTACACCCAAAACTATCCTAGAAATTTATTTAAAAAGAAATTGATGACCACTTTTATAGACTCATACGAAAATAGAATCAGATGTACGAATAGACTGTGTCAAGAATGCAGAGGAGCAAGTGGAGTGCGGCGCGGTGAAGGCCCTCTTTCAAACCAACAGGAGTAATAGAGCTGATTTCCATATCGTCTATATCCATATCTTTTATACCCAAGATAAAAGTGTGGTCACTGATACATGCACTTCAATATTGGTCTGGACGTTATCTGGCTCTGGGTATCTGTATCATTATTACCACTTTGTAGAAATTTCAGCGCACTGTGAGTGCTCTGTCTCGAACTATGTAATCTTTCATTGGGCAACAATAGGTTCTTTAATGACTTATTGGAAGGGATGATTGTCCGTCTTTAGCCTTGCTTTCTCTTCCCCACTTCCCCCTCCTCTCAATTCTTTTTTTTACTTCTCTCTCTCTCTCTCTCTCTCTCTCTCTTTAAGGTGGGTGGGAGTAAGACAGCCTAATGGCTACCTCACCCTCCTGCAGAAAGCAAATACATGTATGATAATTTACATGTATATTTATAACAAATTGTTGAAATACTGTAAAATGTTTTATAAAATGTAACTGTACTATAATGTTTTCTGCAAATAAAGCATTCATTCATTCATACATATATACAACTGCTTGTTCTTATGGGGGATAACTTTACTGGACATTGTACATATTTAATAATTTAAATAAAATCACATTGTTTGCAAGTTGAAGCCATTTCCATTTCCGAGTGGACGACAGCAAGGAACAACAATTACGTGACGTGTCGGGCTGTTACTGGGAGTTTCACTCATTAACGGCCCGACACGTCAAGTCATTTTTTAAAGTTGAGTGTTACGTTCTTGTAATGCCCTGTTAAACTATATTAATGTACTAGAGAACGCCCGCTAAAGTGGTAATAATTAAAAGTATATTTGTAGCGTTTAAAAACATAAGGTAAGTTCCAAATGTTCCAAATTGTTGGGCTACATGACTGAGCTGTCAGACACGGACGTCCCACACCCCTACCCTCAACAAAAATGGTTGGTTACGACCCTGACGGCTTTGATCCGTGTATTTAGAGGAATCATAAAGTTCCACTCTCCCGACACGTTGCCATCTCATCTCGGCAAGAAAATCAACTTTCGATAAAGTTATCTACCTTGAAATTATTAGACGCGCGAGGAAGGTCAAGTTAAGAAGCAAGTAATTGTTGAGGAAACACATATTGCATCAGCAGAAAATAAAGCCGAGTTTCCTTTTGTTACTTTTAATAATAAACGAAAACCATAGACTGCTCTCGGTGCTGTCTGTTGTTTTCGTTTATTGGAAGTTACAAAAACATTGTGGATACTCTAAAATCAGTTGGGTTAGAAATCAATCCAAATCAACTGGGTTGTGTGAATATGAACCCAGTTGGGTTCATATTCACTTAACCCAGTTGATTTGGGTTGCGTTCTAACCAAACTGATTTTAGAGTGGAGGAACTACTCTTCGACTTTGCGCGCTCTACCGAGTTCTGGCGGAAATCTTGTAAACCGTTTCCGGTTTCACGGAAAATGTTTAATTTTCCTTGGAAGAAAGTGAAGAAAACTGAACATTGCGTAAGTATTTTGTTTCTTTCTGATTGCGATCTGATCGCTACTATCATGTAGCACAAAGATGTATCGATAACACGAAAAACAACAAGCGTAAATGGACAAAATTGGAAATTTTGTGATTTTATTTCGGTGCTCTCTCGAGTGGACCCGATTCTCTCTCGACTCCTCAGTTCTCTCCGAAAAACTCGGTGCTCTCCCCCGAGATACATCATTATATTATATCACCCACAAATGCTCCGAAAATCGTCAAAACACATTACAGACCAGAGAATGGTCCTCTCGGTAGACAGTTTTGATGTTCGTAAGGCCAATACGCTTTGGCTTCCCGAGTAAAGCACCGATTCTTGTTGGACTCGCAGTGACAGAATTAAGTGATTGTAACATTTGAGCTCATATTTTCAGTGAAATACCTTCAAAATAATTACAAAGTCTGTTAAATTTCTATCTATTTGTCTATATGTGCTATTTACTTGAATTTTTTGGG
This sequence comes from Pictodentalium vernedei, assembly GCA_031216915.1. NCBI lineage: Eukaryota > Metazoa > Mollusca > Scaphopoda > Dentaliida > Dentaliidae > Pictodentalium > Pictodentalium vernedei. The sequence continues at coordinate 294,113,009 of CM062288.1, forward strand.
CCTACCCTTTTAAGGATGTCAGTTGAGAGGGTCAAGAAGAAGGTCGTAAAATATTAGGTGGTGATTTGCTTCCCTTCCGAGTCGGAGTATTTTCCAAACTCTGTTCCAGGAACAAATTCCAAGAAGCAGTATATATTTCCCGAAAAAATGCGTTTAGATGACAAAAATTTGTTCTAGGAATATTTATGTGTCCTCAGAAACAAAAAAAATCCAGGAACAAATTGTCTCATGTAAACGAGATAGACGAAAGCTTTTAACTCTTAGAAGCCGTGGAATCAGAATGAATTTATTGAACATGGCATACAGCGAAAAACGTACAGTAAGCAGTATCGCAGGGTTACGGGGTTACAATTGAAGTTCAAAATCATGGAGGAAAATATATGTTCTTATCAGTGCTCAGGCGACAGCCAGTCACTGTCGTCTGAACCCCAGTTCGAACGTAAACCTTGCCACCTTCTCAATACCCTATCCGCTTGGGTGTCTGTGGCTTACAACGCCAAAGGGTGATCAACGATAATTCACCGAAAATATTATTTATTTACATGTACGAAGAAATATAATATGAAACAAATTACTCACAAAATTATCCATAAGAATACACTAATTACGCGGATAAAAGTTTATTCTTTAGGGCCCTCGATGTCTCCCACAGCTAGCTGTGTCCGCTGGATCAAACTCACATCATCTTCATTTTCTCACGGTTTGTGATACATACAAAGTGTCTATTCACTTCTCGTTGCTTCCTCCTCGCAGGGTTACTTCACAGTCATTCGGGCTTAACTCATATAATGTTCTGCTTGTGTGACTCTATCAGCGTTCTCGCAGTTCAATCACAATTCAATCGGCGTCTACCGGGGGCGCGGTGGCTCAGTAGGTAGAGGTGCAGGCTGCAAGCCGAGAGGTCCTCGGTTCGAATCCCACCTGCGGCAATCGCGTTGTGTCCTTGGGCAAGACACTTCACCCCCATTGCCCACGTGGGGGCACGGTGACGCTGTGTACTAAGGCGTACTGCACGTCCATGGTGCATCTGTCTCCAACCAATGCTAACCCTGCTTGTGTGGAGTTAGTATGTTGGGGAGCTGACAGTTGCTCGTCGTTGCTCGGTGGTTCTCTCCGGGTACTCCGGCTTCCTCCACCCGTAAAACTGTCGAGGTCATGGTTAGCCATTGTGCAGAAATATGTGACCTTAAAAACACCAATAAATAAATAAATCGGCGTCTACCACAGTTCACGATCACTTTGCGCCTTGCCTGGCTCTCACGGGGTTAAGTTATTCTTCGCCTTCAGACATATGCTTACAAAGCTTACATAATAATATTCTGCAAAGTGTTCTCAACATCACCAATTCTCGCACCGCCTAAAACTATGTTACCTCTTGAGCTATTCCAGCGCTTACTCAAGCTCTTAATACGGTCTCTGAATCTCAACGTTACAGCTTTTACTTCTTTGGCTACTATGCCACTTCGGTTCGCAACCGTTAACAAATTAGTATCGGTTCCTTACAACCCTCACAGGGTTACGACAATGCGCGGACTTTCAATCTCGGTGCCTATGACCCTCGGCGGCCAAGGCTAAATTCGGACTTTCTCTGAGTGCACTCAGGCCAACTGTCTCTCAGAATTCTGCTTTACTCTCTATACAGTCGGTACGCAAAGTTTAAACATAATAATTCTGATTTAACGAGTGCTTTGTAATTCAATGCGGATAGAGATATTAATGCGAATTTTGTTTGATGTAAATTCTTTTGACATTTCGGGGACAGGATAGAAGCGTAATATGGGTGTGTGTCCAGAACATGTGTGATGCACTGGTTTCCTGCAATTAGATTTTAACTGGCCTTAATTACCCAGATTACTATTACAGAAGAGAATATTGTCTCTCTTACTATTGATCTGTTATCAGAAAGCCCATGTGGCATTCAACAAGTGCGCCATAACGGACATTAAATTTCATACTTCATTTAGAAGCTCTTGAATTAACGTTAGTTTGACAAATCTGTTTTCGGAGGCCGTCACATACCTATCTTTACGCTTTGTATTTAACCCAGGCAGAAATATTATCGAAAATATTTATACTTATAAACAAAAAAATCGCATTTTTTAGCTATCATCTTGACAAGCAGGTGGTTCTGGTCAAGTGTCGTCTGCCTGAATAGGCATATGACACTTGACTAGAAGCACCTGCTCGGTGTTTAATTCTCCCCCAGCCCAAAGATAGCTGAACCGTCACAACCAGATTACCTGCCGTATTACATCACAGGCAAGAAAACTCGACTCCCGGCTTCTAAGAGGTAAGTGAGTGTTTTCAGAGTCTGGTAAAATTAATCCATGAATGTATGAATGTACATCGTCTAACATTATATTTTCGATATGGAAATAGATGCACGTGACGGGGCAGTGTTATCTCTGGAAGCTTCCATGTTATGTGAGGTGTTCCAGCATTTAATTACATATTGATCAGAATGTCATTGTGTATGCTACCTCAAATAAATTCAAGCTGAGAACTGACGCAAATCTACGCCGTAATACAAAACCTCAGCATATAAGTTATACCTTTTACCGATAACACATTAATACCCATGCCCACACCTTCGAAGATGCCCTTTCGTCGTGTGCGTTTCAGGGAAGTTTATGGGAGCTACTCTACTGTAATTACTGTTGGGAAATTCGATGGGGGGGGGGGGGGGGGGTGGAATTGGCGCCAAAAATGCGTTTTCGTGTTTATAAACGGATTTCAACTAGGGTTTAATTCTAGTATATGAATTCCCGGACATTAGCACTCATTTCCCGAACCGATAACCGGGAAATTCTCGTTCGCGAGATTAAACCATAGCTCCAACGGTGAATTTGGTTTGGAAGAAATTGATATCTGCCATAATCTCATATTTATTTATTTATTTATTGGTGTATAAGGTCACTTACGTATGCACAATGGCTAATCATGACCGTGCATTTTTACGGGTGGAGGAAGCCGGAGTACCCGGAAAGAACCACCGAGCAACGACGAGCAGCTGCCAGCTCCCCAACATCGCAACTCCGCATTGCAGCACAGGCAGGGTTAGATTGTTGACGACATTCGCACCATCGACGTGGAGTACGCCTTAGTATTCGGCGTCATCGTGCCCCCAAATGCACAATCGGGGCTAAGTGCCTTGCCCAAGGACACTTCGCGGGAGTCCGAATCGATCGCTTAGACGGTCGCCCATCCGAGGATTAAATGGGCTCGACGTTGATTAACTTCGGGGATCTGGCGAGAACCGGTTACCGCAATGCCACCGCACCACCGCCATAATCTCATAAACAATAATACGCAATCATTGATATCAAGGTCTATGAATTTCCGGGGTATCCTGAAAGACTTTCAGAACATAGAGCCGCAGAGCTTTGAAATTCCCGTTCCCGTTATTAAACCTTAATTTCAACAGAGAATAACAGTCCAACGTTCACTCTAATAGGGATAAAATTGTAAAAGGTCAGTTTTTGTATTTTTATGTTACTATGCAGGAAAATTCCCGAAGTTCGTGAAAAGACGCGCACATCGATGATACACATTCGGTAATATTCCGATATTTCAGGTTTTTTTTGTGAAATTCCCATACCCCTCAGTGAATCCAGGACAAAATGCCAATGGACAAAATGCCAATCAGACAAATTGCCAATCAGACAAAATGCCAATCGAATCTAATACAGAAGTACAAATGAGAGAAACATAAAGTGAATTAACCCTTTACCCAACGTAACGGCCAAAACCGGCCAGCGCGATTCTCAAAAATCGCCAACGAAGTTTTATTATTTTTTCATTTTTTGTCTCAAAAACATAGGTTATGACCCCTCGTTGGAACGAGCTCGTCGAGCTCGTTCCAACGAGGGGTCATAACCTATGTTTTTGAGACAAAAAATGAAAAAAATTAGTTATTCAAGAATTTTTTTTGCAAGTGTCGTCTGCTTTTCATGTTAGGTAAAGGGTTAAAAGTTTACTTTCCAAGGATAATAGTACTTAGCTATACAACATTTTTTCAACATTTTATTCAACAAATAACATAACATAACTTTACAAAGCATCACATGTACACAACATTTTTACACTCTTCTCTTTGTTACTTTAATTGAAATGTGCCAGCCTTTTATTTTTCTGAGTATACTTGTGGTTACTGAATATAATTTCTAAACAGACTTCCATTTACAATACCTTCAATACTTTTAACCCTTTACCCAACGTAACGGCCAAAACCGGCCAGCGCTATTCTCAAAAATCGCCTATTAATTTTAATTATTTTTTCATTTTTTGTCTCAAAAACATAGTTTATGACCCCTCATTGGAACGAGCTCGTCGAGCTCGTTCCAATGAGGGGTCATAACCTATGTTTTTGAGACAAAAAAATGAAAAAAAATAGTTATTCAAGAATTTTTTTTGCAAGTGTCGTCTGCTTTTCATGTTAGGTAAAGGGTTAAATTGCACAAAGGTTAATACCGTTATCACAATACAGTGTTCTATACATGGAAATAGCTTGTACATAAACAATAGGTTTGTTACAATATATTTTTGGAGGGAGACATTCATCTCACTCCAATACACTGTAACAAAATATGTATAAACAGTAATTATTTTTCTGAGTGCATCGGTGTTGGTTGAATGTGGTTCAATATATTTCTCAAACAGGTCATTTACAATACCTTCACTACTTTTAAATTGCTTATAGGTTAATACCGTTATAGAGTAGTATTTAATCTATTGTATCTTATTTGACAGAACTCAAAAAGTAGTGCCAAATACAATATAATGGAATAAATAATCGAGTTATCAGTCTATTAGAATACAGTGTTCTTTGCAACAACAGTTGAAGGAAAGACTCCTTGATTGTCATTTTGTCCATGTTATCATGGTTATAATATTGCAATAGAAAAGAAAGAAAGAAATGCCCCCCCCCCCCCCCAAAAAAAAAAAAAAAAAAAAAAAAAAAACCATCCATTGGCATTTGAAATGACTAAAAAATTTAAAAAAAACATCCATTGGCATTTTGTCCATTTTATACTTTGTCCATTGGCATTTAGTTTAAACAGTATTTATTAAAGCATTTGTTTCAATGTATACACTTCACAACAATTGTTCAAAGAAGTAAATCGTCAATGTACATGATACAGTAGTATACAGAAAGGAAATAAATATAAGAAAACAGGTTTCTGAGTAGAAAGGGGATTCGACAGAAAGCTTACAGCTTATGTAAGTCGTCTCCCTAGCTCATTTGAAAAATTACACCTTCAGGTGGTATAAATCTGTAAAAGAGCTCACGTATCGTTGCGTGAAGGCCCGGCCCCCTCCGATACGAAAAGGAGGAAGACGACCCCGACCGCCAGGCAACGATACGTGAGATTGTTTAATCTTCAGATTGAATAGGGTAAGGAAAGAAAGATGATCAAAGAAAGAGAGGAGAAGATTCAGAAAAATAACAGAGCAAAACCTTATTTGGCCAACTTGAACACTAGATATGTTAACTTAAAACTCAATAGCGTAATAAATACGGTATTTGATTCTTACTTTTAGTTCCTTTGATAAGAGTTTTGCATACTAGACTCGGTGGTGTTGAGGCGTGTGTGGGCCTTCCACTCAAGACATAGGTCAGTGGGTCCTATTTCACCAGTTGTACAGAACTTGATTACCGAGGTACAAAAAGAGCAATGCTTCAGGAACGGAGTTCCCACGTGGGGCAGGGTGGAGTGCAGTAATTGAGCGGTAACTCAATGGAATCGCTTGCTTGATAGAATGAAGTCATGTACCATTTCAAAGATAAGACGGTTGTCCTCATTATTCAAGAACTCGGAGCCAAACAGGAGCGTGGATGAGTCTACTGCAAAGGGGAGTAAATTAATCGTATAGTTGCGAGCGTTTGAGAACACCGGACAATGCTGGAGGAAGTGATCAGTAGTTTCGCGCTCTCCACACTGACAGCAGGGGTTGGGTGATAAGTGATTGTCATATAGGTGAGAATTAACTACTGCAGTGCAATCGAAGCCTGCAATGATAAAGTTGTGCCGCTCGAGATTTCGCGTCACTGTAGAACCTTGGGGGTCTTTGGTTCCCATTGCTCAGGAAGGTCTTAAAGTTGGTCAATGATGAGTTCTCGCGCACAGGTAAGGGTAGCTTATTCCATAGGTCTGTAACGCTTGGGATGAACGAGGACTGATACAATTGGGTACGCCAAAAGGGAACGCGGTGGTTTTGACTTGATCGCAGACTAAATGATGAGTTCGTCTCGGAGACGAGTGGGGGGGGGGGGGGGGGGGGGGGACTTTATTGGAAATATGTGGAGGTGACATACGGTGATACATTTTGAAAAACTGAATTAATTTATGTTTGCGGCGTCTTTCTTGAAGGGAATCCCATCGTGTTTCAGAATACAGCAAGGACTTACTGGCACTAATTGTTGCTCCCGTAATGATTCGGGCTGCTGCAATCTGTATTTTTTCTAGTTCCGCAATATTGGATACGGAACAATTATCCCAGACAGTATCCGCATATTCCAGAAGGGGTCCAATGAAGGCAAAGTATATTTTTTCTAAGACACTTCGATCGAGATAAAATTTGTGTCTCCTCAGCATGTCTAACCGAGACCAGGCTTTCAAGCAAATGTGGTCAACGTGGTCGTTCCATGTACATGTGCTATTTAGTATAACCCCCAGATGTTTATGTTCGGAAACATCCGAGATCTGTGAACCCCCTAGATATAAGGGTGGGTGAGAGTTGGGATTATTTTTACGTGATATAAGCAAACTCTCTGTTTTATTGGGATTGAACTCAACCAACCATGTTTTGGCCCAATGCTCGCTTGTCGCCAAATCATGATTGATTATGTTTGAGGCTTGCTCTGGGTTCTCAATGATGAGATATAAGGAAGTATCATCTGCAAACAGGCGTATAGAGCTAAGTAGGTCTTTGGTTATGTCGTTAATGTATATCAAGAACAGTAAGGGCCCAAGTATCGACCCCTGAGGCACACCGGCGTTGATGGGCCTCCATGAAGATATCTCCGAGGCTATCACAACTCGCTGCGATATATCGGCAAGATATGATTTTAAAAATAACATTAACTCCCCTGAAACCCCAATACTCTCCAGTTTGTGGATAAGACCAGCAAGCCATACTTTATCAAAGGCCTTACTGACATCACAGAAAACTATCCTAACTTCTTTGCCTTAATCGAGTGCAGGACAAAATTCATCATATATGTCGGTCAGTTGAAGGACGGTTGAATGTCGAGGTGTAAAACCTGATTGGAATTGACTGAGAACATTATTTTCACTTAGAAACAGCCACAGGCGTCGGAAACGCATTTTTCGAATATTTTGCCAACACAGCTGATCAATGATATCGGACGATAGCTAGTAACTGAGTTTGAGGGTTGTTTTTTTAGGAAAGGGGAGACATTTGCTTTTTTCCAGAGTGAAGGGAAGTATGAGCTATTCAGAAGTATGTTAAATAAGATTGACAGTGGCTCGCATAGAGAGGATTTACATTCTTTAAGGAGACGCGGGCTTATTTGACCGGGACCAGACGCCTTGAATACCTTTATCGACTTCATTGCAGCATATATCTCACTGCAGTGTAGGGTAATACTATCAATACGCTGAGAGACATGTAGTAGTGGGTCTGGAAGGGAGGCGTTCGAATCATCAACTGTTGAGATCGAACTGAAGTATTCTTTCTCAAGATTTGATGAGTATATTTTGTTAGAATGGATCAAGGTAGGAATTCGTGTTGTGTTACTGCTACTGATGAGTGCTTTTAATGTCTTCCACCAAAGTGATGCTGGGGTTTCTTTGCTTCTCAATGTGAACTGAATTTTTGAAAGATGCATGGCTTTGGCATTTTGTCTGATTGGCATTTTGTCCATTGGCATTTTGTCCATTGGCATTTTGTCCGCACATCGCCCCTCAGTACCCCTAGTAGTTTAAGAAAATTGAGGGGAGCTACCTTTTCTGTAATTCTCTTCCAATGACGCAAATTGTCAGCCATGTTTGTTCAAATGTTTCCTGTACAAAAATTCACGAACAACTGTATACGGAAGGATCGCACACAGGTTTTTTACTGACAATATTGTTTATATAACTTGTGTTGTAAATTGTATTTGGAACGAGTTTGTAAATTTAATTTGGAAGCGTTTCATTGGACTCTGTATCTTAGAGAAAGCTCCCCCCACTCAAGGCCACATTGCTGTTCAAATATTTTTTTCTCCAAACATTGCAAAGTGCTAGGAAAGGGATACTCTCATACAGAGGCGGCTGAGCCAGGAAGGTACATTGGGCACGTGCCCCTCCACTTTTTTCCACAGATATGTTTCGAAGTTACACAATGAGTTAAGATGGGCGTATGCAAACGTGTCAATATACAGACATTCAAATCTAAACAATATTTAGCCAAAGAATCCCACTTTCGGTCGCTTCGGTCCGTTTCTACCACTTCAACCATCTTCCAACCCGGAGGCTGGCCTTCAGGTTGGAAGATGATGGAAGTACAAGGAACGGACAGGACAGTGACCACACAGCGGCATATACATCTTTTTATTTATTTATTGATGTTTAAGGTCACATATTTATGCACAATGGCTAATCATAACCGTGACAGTTTGACGGGTGGGGGAAGCCGGAGTACCCGGAGAGAACCACCGAGCAACGACGAGCAGCTGCCAGCTCCCCAACATCGTAACTCCGCACTGCAGCACAGGCAGGGTTAGATTGATTGAAGACATGTGTACCATCGACGTGCAGTACGCCTTAGTACACGGCGTCATCGTGCCCCTACACGGGCAATGGAGATGAAGTGTCTTGCCCAAGGCCACAACGCTGTTGTCGCAGGCGGGATTCGAACCGAGGACGTCTCGACTTGCAGCCTGCACCTCTACCTACTGAGCCACCGCGCTCCCGGCATATTCATCTAAACGAGAGACTATTGCAAGTCATGGAACATTTAACGATATTCTATACAATTATAACTTTTCTCACATTGGGTCGAACCATGGTGTAAATTTGTGCCCCTCCACTTTTATCGAGCTTCCGCCACCCCTGCTCTCACAAAATTTCCATTGACAATATTATTTTTCTTGTTCAGTATATTTGATTTGGAACGAGTTTCAACTCGTTCGAAATCACATGTTCTGACCGAGTTCTTACAATACTTTACATGATAGTTTTTCTTTACTCCTCAGATTGAACGTCTATATTTATCTGCCGAATGCGATACTGTTTGCCTGGAGTCAATGAGGGTAATAACAAAATTATAAGGCCGGAATAACATTGATAGTAAAATTAATAGATCGCGGAAATCGAATATTAAACGAGGCCGGAAGGACATCGATCCCCGTTTTTAGTGAATACTCCTTTCATAGAGCATGCAAAATGAACACGATTGATTTTTACAACCCACTATTTGCTAAAGATTAGCCAGAACCACCCTTACCCATCGACATTTATTTATTTATTTATTTATTTATTTATTTATTTATTTATTTATTTATTGGGGTTTAACGACACTTTCGACAGCCAGGGTCACCTCCAGTCGAAAGGTTTTACGGATAGAGGAAGTCGGAGTCCCCGGAGAGAACCAACGAGCAACGGCGAGCAATTGTCAGACTCTCCAACGTACTGAAGCGCAAGCAGGGTTAGCATTGGTTGAAGACGGGTGCACCATCGACTTGCAGTGCGCATTAGTACACAGCGCCACCGTGCCCCACGTGGGCAATCGGGATGAGGTACCTTGCTCAAAGACACAACGTAGTTAACCCTGGTGGGGATCGAACCGGGGACCCAAGTTCAATGAAGTAACCAATATATATATAATCAAATATACTATTAAAAAAGTAGGGGATATTTGATAAAAGTGAGATATATGAAGAAATATATTTATATTTTCATCAAAAATGACATCTAGTGAATGATTTCAGCGAGAGTTGGGTGTCTGACAAGCACACATTCCACGCGCTGAGCTGTAGAAGACATGAACGGCCAGCCAGAGAATTTACCACATTCAGTCCAAGACCTCTATACCTTGTAAATCCTCCTCGGTTCGCGAGGCAAGCGCGGATCCGACGTAGAATAATCCTTACCAAACGTCCAATATCAGCTTAACTGATGTTATTCCATTCTTCCTGCATTTCCGCGGCGAGTTCCTGGAAATTGGTAGGGAGCTGTTGGCGTTGTCCCAGGCGCTGCCAAGCATATCCCAGACGTGCTCGATTGGTGAAAGATCTGGACTTAGTGCTGACCAAGGCAGTGCAGTGATGTTCTGCTCCTAGAGGAACTCTGTAGCGACACGTGCCTTGTGTGCTCTTGCATTATCATCTTGGAAAATGAATCGACGGCCGTGACGTCGCGCAAATGGCACCACTTGAGCTGCTAACATGTTGTCACGGAAGCACTGCCCTGTGACACGCCTTTGGATGACACGTAATGCTGTTCTGCTTGTCATGCTTATGCCTCCCCTCACCATAACCGACCCACCACCAAAACGATCGTGCTGCCTAACGGTTATGTCATGATATCGTTCGTTCCGCCGCCGCCACACTCTGTTTCGCCTGTCGTGGAAGTCGAGAGTGAACGTCGATTCATCGGAAAACATGACGCTGTTCCACCGACGATTGTCCCAGCGCCGTCGTACTCCACACCAATTGCGCCTTGCTGCGATGTGATGTTCAGTCAAACGTGGAATTATTCAAGGTCGACGAGCGTACAAATTCCAGCTGTGATGGGCGATTTCGAATAGTCTGATCACTGACTTGTACATCTGTCGCTCGGTGCAGCAGCTGTCCAATTCCTGAGGCACTTTGATGGCGGCTACGAAATGCGGGGGTTCGGATGAAACGATTCTGCTTAGCAGTTGTCGCCCTTGGACGGCCTGACCGACGTCTGCCATCAACATTGCCTTTCTGACGGTAACGTGACCACAACCTGCTAATCACCGATTGAGTAACGTTGAGAATTTGAGCCGCTGCAGTCTGTCTATTGTCAGCTTCCAACACGCCAACGGCACGTAAACGTTCGTCACGTGTCGGCCTCCGCATACCTCAAAAGTTACTTTTCGACCAGAAACTATAGATGAACGAGTTTATACCAAGAAAAGAATGATGAGACCTCTGAAAAAGTCCATCCAGTACAAATGAAAATTTCAAAAGGTACCCCACAGACATTTACTCGGCACTCGTTCGAAAAACCTGCACGAAGTTTTTTCGTGGGCCGGTGACATTCATGATCCACACTAAACTTGATAACATATTGATGTGTCCAATCACGCGTATCCAATACTATTTTCCGAAAATATCAACATCAGTTTGGATATCCCCTACTTTTTTTCAATAGTATATATCGAAGCGTGGGGGTCATCAAACTCATAACTAACCTAAAGTCTTTGGCGAAGGTGTAGGCCTATGCTGTCCAGCTGGTTGCTGAGCGCAAATTAGCCTGTTTACCCACTTCTTCAAAGGCCACATAATTTGCCTGTTATTTCACCCTTTATAAAACGGAACGGCAAAAACCGGCCTGCGCTATTCACAAAAATTGTCATTCAATTTACATTAATTTTAAATTTTTTTTTGGTCTCAAAACCATAGCTTGTGACCCCTCATTGGAATGAGCTCATTGAGCTCATTCCAATGAGCGGTCATAAGCTATGCTATGTTTTTGACGCAAATCAAAAAAAATGAAAAAAATTCAATTTGTTATTCAAGAATTTTGTTTGCAAGTGTCGGCTGCCTTTCGTGTTAGGTAAAGGGATTCAGCTGTGGCAAGTTAGACATCGTAGGATATATTAGCATAACAACCGTTTGTGTATGTTCTGAACTGTACCGGAACATGTCAAGTGGTCTGTGATTGCAGGACACCAGACATGGCGAGATGAATTATTAATACTTACGCAGAGCAGCATTCCCAGTATTTCCTACATCTTAAAATTGTAACCCCTATTAGCTGGAAGCTGATTTCCCATACTGTGCGCAGCTTACCCAACTACAGGTCTGTAAACATATAGCTTAAGATTTTTGGAGGGATGTAACCTCTTCCTACACAACAGGATTTGCGCCCCTGGAGTGATCCTTAGCAAATTGTTAGTACTCTATTAATGGATATTTTCTTCCTGAGAAAAATAAAATAAAAACTTGCGAATTACTTTGTCTCTATATCCCGATAAATTCTGTCTTTTGATTGGCCAGAATGCCTAGGACAAATAGCCATGACAAACGGCGCATCCAACATCCAAGGCATATGAGAGCTTGCAACATCGAGGGTATATGGCCACGCGAAACATCGGGGGTATATGGTTTAAACGAAAGCTTTTCGCTCGCCTCGATATAAAAATCGAACCAAATAACCCGAAAATAGTAACAAATATCATCAGCTTTCTGGGACAACTTGAGAAAAATAAAATATAAGAGCAAATCTGTCAACAAAAGAACCGACATGTTTACGAGTTTCCAAGGGAAAGGGATGTAACTCTATTTGTTGTCTTCTGCATTTGTAAAAACAAACAATTATTCACGCGTTTGGTCCAACTGATTGCGGAGCGTAAGAAACGCGTCCACAAATTTGTTTCCAATATGGTTTCTATCGTGTTTCAAACCGGACAAAAACGTTATCTCCGTCAACATGTATGGTATATGGAGATTAATAATAATAAGATTTAAATGAGACATCGAGGTATTAAATCTCCATATACCATACATGTTGGTGGAGATAACTTATAGTGAACCACATTCGCTAAACAAAGGGCCAAAGTTGACGCTTAGTGTTGGGAGTTGTGATACTGAGAGATATTCTTTATGACGGATTATCTGTGAACTGGTTACTTTTAATTAACTTGTCATAAAAAACAAGTTTCCTATTTTACTTTTAATAAACGAAATCAACGGACAGCTCCTGGGGCTGTCTGTTGTTTTGGTTTATTAATAGTAACAAAAGGAAACTTGGCTTTTTTCTACTGATGCCATTAGAACATAGGTGTTTTCTCAACAATTACCTGCTTCTTAATTGGACCTCCCTCGCTCGTCTAATAATCCCAAGGGCGATATCTTTATCGCAATTCGATTTTCATGACGATATAGATCAGGGATGGCACACGCGGAGTCAGGGTTCAGTGGAAAGGTTGAATTGTTATGTAAATGATGTGCCAGTTGCATGGATAAATAACAGTAATACAAATGACTGGAACGAGGGACTGAAATTCAGGAATATAACATTTACCTAACAAAACCCTACTCGTTGCTGAAACACGTATTGGATTGCGATCCACCTCCTTGAAGAAATTACAGAGTAACTCCAGACAGAAAATCAGCAGTGAGCTGCTTTCGCAACACCAGAAAATATTCCAGATGGGGCTTCACGCCCATCACTGGAAATCAATGAGTCCATCATTCCATCTCCTGAAAATGTTTTCGAAGACAGTGGTCAGCCGCCGAATGCTAGAACGAGTGACCAAACAGGGCTTTTCAGCTCAGTCCGTCCCAAGACACCATTGCAAGTAAGGTTTACTATATTCTCTGGTTTTCTATGAACCGAGAACGGGAATGAAATTACTCTCAGAACCGGGAACCGGGAAATTTTCAAGGTAATGTCAAGCCAATTTACGAGAGTAGCATGAAGCATTTATTTTAATGATAATCAGGGGTGGGGGGGGGGGACACCAAAATTCGCAAGACGTGACGTGGGGTGGGTTGGTCTCTTGACTGCGCCAAAAATGTGCATTTCCAACTTGTGCAATTTTTTGAATTTTTAAAAATATATTAGTATATCAGCTAATATGTACCATCATTTGTGTTTCAAACCTTAAAGATGATGTTGTACATCACACTCTTAACATAAATACAACATCAGGAGGCTTTATATGTGAGAATATTGGGCTTAAACTGGGAAAATGTCACACGTTAGTAGGGGGTGGGAGTCTTGTTCAAAATGTAGAAAATGTGCAGACAATATTTTGGGAAAATTCTCTCTGATGCACTAAATTCAACCCAAGTTATTTATTTATTAATAGAATTTGTATGGATAGAAGAGGAAAGTAGCAAACACCTGGGAATACTGACAGAACAATTCAAATGAAAATTTGTTCCCGTATATGTACACCTGCTCTGGCCAAGCCTGACACTGAACAGCTTGTTATTTGTAGATTGGGGCCCACTGCAGCCCACACAGGTTTAAATTGATGGTACCAGTTTAAGAACATTATGAAACCCCCCTAAAGACAGCTGTGCCTACTAAGTTCATAAGTTTATTTTATATTTTAATGGGAGAGTGGGGGTGGGGGTGGGGGAGGGGGGTGGCTGTGTGTCTGAGAACGGTAGTAGAAAATTTGCACGTAGGGGTGGGTGGGTGTAAAAAGGAGCAGAATAAAAAATAGGACGTCACGTCTTGCAAATTTTTAGTGCCCCCCCCCCCCCCCCCCCCCCCTGTGATAATAAGCATATTTCATTAGCAATCTCCCATCTGCAAGCGGAAAAGGTCTTTTCCTGAGATAAGTATGAAAACCCAAACCCGCTTCAATCTCGTCTTTATTTTCAGAACTACTCGCACTATCACCTCTACCCTTTCAGACATCAACACCCTCTTCACTGCCGTCACCAGTCTCCTCTGCTTTAAGCAGAGGACAGTGGTGACGGCTGTGAAGAGGATGTTGATGTTGGTGGTGGTGGTGAATAGTGATACTAGTAATTCTGAAAAAGGAGACGAGTTTGAACTTTGAAGCGGGTGGAGAAGACCTTGCTGTTGAAAGGGAGGGGGTCCTCCAGAACTGGTTGAGAGTTACAGTGATTTGTAGAAAATGATTCGTCGGGAATCAGGACGTGAAAGGGCTGACGAAATTTTACAAAGTTTCAATTCAAAAAACTTCAGTTCAATACACAAGCAGTGCCATGCTTCATTCCCGGTTCCGTGCTGTAGATTTCCGAGTTTATGAACCGGGAACCCGGAAAATCCCATTCCCGGGATTAAATTCTAATTGCTACTCAGAGGAGAACGACAACAGAAAGTCACTTTAACAGGCTAAAAAATTATAAATGCATTAAAATATTCATAAATGTATATATATTTTTTTTCTCAAAACCCCACTCTATCTGGTAAAGTCAGTTGCATAGACTAGTTGCAAAGGTCAAGCGTCAAGAGGAGATGGAATGAAAACAATCAATCAATTCCGTTTTGACAGGGAGCATGCCCCCACTCCACCCCCTCCCCCACCCCATTCCCACGGACATGCGACATAATCAGACAATGGGTGTACAAGATTGAGAAGGTACAAATGTGTCAATATACAGACATCGCCGTAATACTTTATCTGCGATTATAAACAAATTTATAACCGGTACATTCCACCATCTGCGATTTCTGTCCATTTGTCTGCTTCAGTTGTCTTTCAACCCGAAGGCTAGCCTTCGGGTTGAAAGACAACTGAAGTAGAAGGAATAGAGGGAATCATGCACACACATCGTTGCATGGCTATCAGAAATAGAAACTAGTGTGAGTTTGTGGATTCTGGCAATAAACGACCATTTCTGTGGCATCAGTGGCATGACGGGAAATAGCGGCGTCGGTCGTATCGAAGACATGTTATATTAATAGGAACTTTCGTCCGCACCTCGCACACTTGCTGGCATAATGCTGTCCTTATGAAGACTTAAAAATCAAGAAGCTGGGTATATCTTTTTAAAGCCCCTTCAAACCTGACCAAACCATGGCAGTGGTGTGTCGGTATTGTACACG